>CM037036.1:29464301-30032244 GCA_020882235.1 Schizaphis graminum
GTGTTGTTTGATAAAAAAATCACCCTGTATAATCATATAATTGATTTTTTTTTTCATTAAATTAGTTAAATATAAAACTATTTATTTTAGAGCTCCCTATTTCACGTGTACACGCCTTCACGTATTCACGTGAAATTAACATCCGAAAATTTAAAACCGTGTACTTAAAAAATTCGTGTACACGTGTAATTATTCACGTGTACACGAATATTCATGTATTCACGTATACACGTATTCACGTATTTTAGTGTTTTAATAATATATACTTTATTACTAGGCATACAATTTACTTATAAAGATATACAAAAACTATAGAAAATTTAACAAAAGCATTTGGTACATTTATAACTACGATTTTCAAACAAAAATACTGTAAAATGATTAATTAAATTAAACATGTAAATAAGATTGATTTCAAATTTGAATAATTCAATACATTTCTTAATCGTTACAAAATTATTAGGTTCATCACTAGATTAAGAAATAATTGTAATAGTTTATATTAATAAATTATAAAAAATTTCGATTTTGATATAAGAAAACATAATATAATATAATATAAAAAAAATAATAATTTATAAATAATAATAATATTATGGTATTAAATTTCGATTTTGAGATAAGAAAACATAATATAATATAATATAAAAAAAATAATAATTTATAAATAATAATAATATTATGGTATTAAATTTCGATTTTGATATAAGAAAACCAACAAATTAACATTTTTTGTCAATAATGATGTTCTTTTTGAATTTACCACGTTCCCAGCTGTGGAAAAACATCGTTCAGAACTCACTGATGTAGCGGGTATTGATAAATATTTTTTTGCCAATATTCCAATTCTTGGATATTTATCTTCTCTAGATTTCCACCAATCAAATGGATTCAAATCGAATTTTAATTGAGGTTCTGCTAAATAATTTTGAAACTCTGCCGTCAAATCATTGACTTCAGTAACATCATCACCATAAAGGAATTCTAGTGCACTTTTTTGAAGTGATTGTTCGCGTTGTGTATTTACATTATGTGCATCAGTTTCAGTATTATTTAATAAATTGATAACGGATGATCGAATGCTTTCTCGTGCAATTATGGATTCGTGGTCCAAATTTTTATACCTTGGATCCAAAAATGACGCAATTTGTCGAACAGAAACTCTGCTTTCTGAATCCCACTCAAGCTATGAGTTTGGAAGTTATAGATCGATCAGCCATCACAGCAGAAATTGGACATCTGTTTTTGAAAATACGTTCTAGCATTAGGTAGATTGAATTCCACCGTGTCTTACAACTTTGCAATAAAGACTGTTCAGGCATACCTAATTGTTTTTGTATATTTAGTAAAGATTGTTTTGCCAAATTCGAATGTTTAAAATGTCCTACTAGCCTGCTGCTCTGATTAAGTATTTCCGAAATTGTATCTTCTTTTAATGCTTTATTTATAGATAGTTGTAAACTATGAGCTGCACACGTCACATCTGAAATATTATTATTAGTTGTATTAGAAAGTAATTGAACGGCATTTACTACATTTTTTGCATTATCTGTTATAACAGTCGTAACTTTATCTTTAATTTTCCAGTTGGAGAATACATTTTCTAATTTGTCAGCTATGTTTAAAGCTGTATGACGTTTTTCCATTTCTTGGGTTGTTAATGTAAATGACATCGGAGACCAATCATTATTTAAAGCATGCGCAGTTATAGTAATATAAGAATGTTGGGACAATGAAGACCAACAATCTGATGTGCATACAACACTTTGAACAGCATTTAAATCATTTCGTATTTTTTCTTCGACGGTTGACTTAAAAAAGTGTAGTCTTTTTTTTAATGCTTCCTCTTTGATTATCTTATAGTTTGGTTCTACGACGGCCATAAATTGATGGAATCCAGAGCTTGAACAAAATGATAGTGGTAATTGGTTCATTGAAATAAGTTTGGCCAACGCTTTATGAATTGACTCTGTTCTTTCAGGGCTGCATTTGCGATCACTATCACTATCATATGCCAAAACACGGCGACGCTTTCTTGGTATTGTATTATGTTGACTTGGTTGTGTAAAACTGCTATTGGTACTTGAAGATGACGTTTGGCTGTTTGTTAATGAATCTGTGTCTTGTAAAGAGTTAATTGTTTCGATATTATTTGATGAAATTAACCTATTAATACGTATTTTTTGAAAATAAGTATAATACAATATATGAAACGAATTAAGTACATTGAAATAAAAAAAAGATGACCAAGTGGGTAACGCTCTGCTGTACAGCAGTAGTCGAGTATTTAAATTTGAATTCAATAATATATCATTGTATACGAAAAGCGATTTTGATCTGAGATGGACTATCAGCGAATATTATATTAAGAAAATAAGTAGGTATCTATATTTTATCATATTAGTAAGCCTCAGCCAAAGATATTTTATAGTATTAGATATATCTATACTGTTAGTTTATTTTTTTCCAAAAATAATGCATTTATTATTGTTAACAATAATAAAAGTTATTAGTTAATAACTTTTATTTCAATAGGCACCGTAGTCTTACCGTAGAACGGTGTAAATACTAAAATTAATAGGATAATCAAAATGATTTAAAGATTTCATTATATATATAATTAATATAATAATATGTGTATAAATTTTAAATCCCTACAAAAAATAATTTTTGATTATAATTAAATAACTAAATCGTTATTCTTCGTAAAAATAGCTAATTGATCATCCAAATTTATACATAAAATATTTAAAAAAGCGGGTAAGTGAGTATCGCTCTGCTGTACATTAGGGGATGGGGTGGACCTCGGACTAGGGAAGGTTAAATTTGAATGCAATGATAGATATCATTGTATACGAAAAACGATTCTGAACGGAGATGATTTGTCAGTCTAGGATATATAATACTTAAATATTGTAATATATTCTACTTTGAAACTAATTCAAACATTTAAGTAAAAGCTTCAAGATCTTACGTTTATTAATTTTTTAAAAATAACAAAAATCGAAAATTATTTAGTAGTAAAACGTTTTTTACACGTGTATTTTTGATTTCAAATTAAAATTAAAACTTTAAACACTCACAAAATTTTTTTAAATTGAATAATCCTCAAACTTTTTATAATTATTCTAAGCTTAATTTATGGAAAGCATAGTATTAAATTTTCAATTCTTAGCTTTTGATAGTAAAATATTTATAAATTTTTAACTACCAAATAGTTAAAAATAATCATGATTTTGATGAATTTTTGTCAATATTTGAACTTCAAATGCTAATAAAAAAAAAATTGTGCCTATGTATTTTTATAATTTTTGAATGAGAATTAGAACAAGTTATGCGGACCCTTCAATTAAATTTTCAAGTAATTTGTCCAAGCTAAATTTTTTTTATCAACATTTATAAAAAAAAAAATTAAAAAAAATTGAAAATTTCAATTGTCTACAAATAGCTCAAAAAGTCAAAATATTTTGAAAATCAAATCACGTAAAGAAAATGGCTATCTAAATAACTGGTAAAATTTTCAAGTATTTACGACTTATACTGTTTGAATAACAACAAATATCAAAAATCGTTTAAGGCTAAACCGTTATTTAACGCGGTTTTGTAAAAATTTAAATTTCAAACAGTCCTAAAATTTTTTTGTCTGAATCCGGTAGAGTTTTTTTTTTACAGATATTTGAAGAAAAATGTATGGAGAACCTTGTACCAAATTTTCAAGACTTAGTTATAAAAGAAAAAAATTTTACGATTTTTCAACCACAAAATTACTTGCAAATTTTCGCAATTTTGACATATTTCGTATAAATTCGAACTTTAAGCACTTATAAAAAAAAATTGTGACTAACGATTTCGGATTTTTTTTTATTACTTTAAGAAAAACTTATTAGAAACCTTGCATTAGATTTTCAAGATTTTCTGGTCGGCCAAAAAATTTTTATCGTTATTTAAAAAAAAAAATACTTAGAAAAACTGAAAATTTCAATTGTCTATAAATATTTCGAAAAAAGTCAAAATTCTTAGCAATATGCCCATAAAGTTTAACTTTAAAATGTTCTTTTGATTAAATGTTCAAGAACAAATTATTTCAAAACGTTCTTCTGATTAAATGTTCATGAACGTATTATTATAAAACGTACTTCTGATTAAATGTTCATGAACGTATTATTACAAAACGTTCTTCTGATTAAACGTCTAAGAACGAACAATGTTATAACGTTTATTAGCTATACCGTTCAAGAACTTAAAACTTTTAAATGTTTTTTTTTTGCGAAATATTCAAAAACATAAACATTTTTAACGTTTTTCTAGTAAAATGTTCGGGAACCCATTTAATTTATAACGTTATATCTATAACCATTTCTTGAACATAACTTAATTTAACGTTTATCGCAAATAAAGTTCAAAAACAAATTATGGAACCTAACCAATATTTAACGGTTAAGGTTACCCTGATAAGTATACAGTGTTTGATATCATTCTTAGTTTGATAATTAGCTAATTTAACTAAATTAATTTTAATATAGCACTTTATCATCTCAATAGTTGGTATTCTTTATAATGTTCATGAGATGTTTTTGAAAAGCATCTCTTTAAGTTCAGGCCGATGCCTGATTGTCTATTATACAATATCATCACTGTTAAACACTAATGTAGGTATTAACACTCAATAGTTTTCATTAAAATTGCTTGGAAATTACACGATGCAAGGTTTCATGTTCTCTCGAATTGTCTGTTTGGTTTTTTTAGGATTACTTGAGTAAGTAATATAATTTATTATTTACTAGCTGGATGATTAACTGTCATAGTTACAGTAATATTGAAGTACATCACATAATACAGTGGTTGACTGGACGGCAGATGGTCACAGGTCAGTCATTTTTAAACAATGTTCACGTTGTATACTTATAATTGAAATAGATATTACGCATAACTTATACCAAACATCAAACGGTAAACATTATTAGACACATTGAAAAATGAATCGCGTACATATTACATTATGCGTTTAAGTTACTGTATTACGTACTGAATACGGGATACTGAATTTGGGTGTGTACTGTGTGTGTGTGTGTCTGTGTAGGTATATGAAATGGTCAATGGTCATAATATCATGATTGATTTCTATTTATAACCATTCATATTATTATACTACGTTATTATCATAATTTTTGATTATTTGTGATAACAAATTATTTCTTGGCAAAAAATAATTCAAAATCGATAATCGCTATAACACTGATAAACAAGACATAAATTAGAATTTAAACAAACTTTAAAAATTGTTTAAAAATTATTGATTTAACCTTAGTAAAAGTTTTTGAAGCCAACATTTTTCTAAAAATCGGATTTACAAAATGGCTATCTTGATTTTTTTAAATATTAAATAGAACAAATTTTAATTTTTTAATTTTGCATACAATATGTTAGAAAAAAAATTTAAAAATATTTTTAATGTAGCGCAGACGACAATTGACAATTAAAAAAAAAAAAAAAGTTGAAAATGTTCAATAGAAAAAAAGTTATTGCATTTGTCAGTTCATCGTGAAACACCCTGTATATTTATTTATTTACTAATGGCTTAATAGGATTATGTAATTATAACTTTACTATAATTATTATTAAATCCACCTTAATTTAATTTATATCAAACACTGAATACACACATATATATCCAAAAAATGCAATATCATTAATAAAACCTTAATTTGGTGGTCACAGTTTCAACTTTTTCAACATTTGGCTGGACAGAAGTATCCAAAGCTGTACATGTATAGTTCTCATCATAATTTTCACCATCATGAGCGTTGGACTCGTACACAATATTCAAATCTTCACATAGACTAGTTTCATTGCCAGTGAATTTAACAGTCTCATTATTTTCTCTACAAAAGTTATGTAAAACATTTTTGTCTGTCTAAGGCTATAAAAAGGAATGTGAAAATAATTCTTACATAGTCATAATGTCCATGTTGTAACCCTCAAAGACTATTAATGGCTCTTCAGTGTGAGGCTGTCCATTAATTGGTAGGTACTTGACCGATGAGGTGAACAATATCTTCTTCCAGTGTATCAAGACCATCTGGAAATTCATTTTCACCACCACCAGTAGTTTTAAAACTTTTCTTCACTTGGACACTCTTAGTTTTAGCGTTACACTTCATGTCAATCCAACACTAAGTAGTGTATGTTTGTATGTTTGTGGTAAGTAATAAGAAGTTCTAGGTATTCTGGGTAGTTATCTATAAAACTTACTTTTCTCCATTGCTGTGGTGTTTTAACTGCGCCAACTAATGTATGCAAGTGTTTTGCAAGTTCCTGCCACAAAGCTTGGCTGTGTTTTTTAGTGAAATTTTGAGTGAATTTACCTTTATTTAACTCCGGATGTAGTTTAATAAAATCAACTATCGCTTCTTTTTGGGAAGTAGTACATGACTTTCCTTTAGACTTCTTAATTATTTGAGATATATTAAAATGGTTTAAAAAACGGCGGTAAAAACTTAAATTATTATAACGTCAATTACAATAACATAATATAATATGTAATAAGAATAACTAATAACAATATGTATACATAATATATTATTATATTATTTTTACGTGTTTTAGTTCTATTCGTTACTTTTGTCGTCTGCCGCATCGTTCTCGACCGTCTATGTCTGTGAAATATGGTACTTATGTCATTACTTCATTACAACTAATATACTCATAGTAGTTTAGTATAGTTTTTAAATGTGTTGCAGATTTTCGGAGAGCGGTGATGTTTGTTTGACGTAGTTTTCATTTACCCGTGTACACTACTTTTTATTGATTCAATAAACTATTATACCATTGTATTCCTATTGTTCTGTTGTTCTCAATAGCTCGACCTTTAGACATATCTTAGACCATTGGTTGTGCAACTCTCTAGCATTAAAGTGTTCACCGACGACGTTTGTGTCGCACAGTATTGTATTTACGTACTCGGGTGTGTATTATAATATTATAATATTACGTATAAGTATATGATAGGCTTATAGGTGAATTTTTGAGTTAATAACATTTAATATTTATTACTGACGTTCAATTGTACATTACTTTGAGAAACGTACAAGGTATATCCTGTAGTTGGATTTTTATAATTTATATTAAATCAATCAAAACCTGTGCTTCATAAATAAAATATTATATTTTTCTTTATAGTGTGTATGGTAATAAGTAATAACATTATATTTTAAATGTTTTAATAAACACCATATAATGCAAATTGTATTAATCATATGATTTTGCTTGCAACGTTAGGATATTTTTGTAGTAGAAACTGACTAAAAAGCAACGTTTGACATCATTTGAGCATATAAATTCAATTATTGTATGTTGCACTCATAATATATTTCAATCTATATCATTATTGCAGACGGACACGTTAAATAAAACCATTTTTCCGTGGTAAGATTTATACATTATACAGATTAATTACCTATTATGCTCTTATTGTATAATTTTTACCCGTTACTCAAATAAAAAAAAAGCGGGTAAGTGAGTATCGCTCTGCTGTACATTAGGGGGTGGGATGGACCTCGGACTAGGGTAGGTTAAATTTGAATGCAATGATAGGTATCATTGTATACGAAAAACGATTCTGAACGGAGATGATTTGTCAGTCTAGGATATATTATAAAAAAATCGAAAATTATTTATTAGTAAAACGTTATTTTACACGTGTATTTTTGATTTCAAATTAAAATTAAACTTTAAAAACTCGTAAAATTGTTTGAACTGAATAATCCTCAAACTTTTTTATAATTATTCTAAGCTTAACTTATGGACAGCATAGTATTAAATTTTCAATTCTTAGCTTTTGATAGAAAAATATTTATAAATTTTTAATTACCAAATAGTGAAAATATTCATGATTTTGACGAATTTTTGTCAATATTTGAACTTCAAATGCTAATAAAAAAAAATTGTGCCTATGTATTTTTATAATTTTTGGATGAGAGTTAGAACAAGTTATGTGGACCCTTCAATTAAATTTTCAAGTAATTTGTCCCAGCTAATTTTTTTTTATCAACATTTATAAAAAAAAAATAAAAACAAAATGAAAATTTCAATTGTCTATAAATAGCTCAAAAAAAGTCAAAATATTTTGAAAATCAAATCACGTAAAGAAAATGGCAGTCTAAATAACTGGTAAAATTTTCAAGTATTTACGACTTATACTGTTTGAATAACTACAAATATCAAAAATCGTTTGAGGCTAAACCGTTATTTAACGCGGTTTTGTAAAAATTTAAATTTCAATCACTCATAAAATTTTTTTGTCTTAGTCCGGTAGAGTTTTTTTTCAGATAGTTGAAGAAAATTTTATGGAGAACCTTGTACCAAATTTTCAAATCTTAGTTATAAAAGAAAAAATTTTTACGATTTTTCAACCACAAAATTACTTGCCAATTTTCGCAATTTTGACATATTTCGTAAAAATTCGAACTTTAAGCACTTATAAAAAAAAATTGTGACTAACGATTTCGGATTTTTTTTTATCACTTTAAGAACAACTTATGAGAAACCTTGTATTAAATTTTCAAGATTTTCTGGCCGGCCAAAAAATTTTTATCGTTATTTTAAAAAAAAATACTAAAAAAAATTAAAAATTTCAATTGTCTATAAATAACTCAAAAAAAATCAAAATTCTTTGAAAATTTAACTGTGTATGGAGAACTCTAATATAAACATTTGGTGAAAATTTCAAGTATTTACATCTATTAGTTTTTGAGTTATAGCAAAATAAAAAATTCGATTTGGGCGAAAACTGGTTTTGCGTAAAAATTCCCGTTTTTCCGTCATTTTTTTAAGGTTTTTCCCGACTCACTTAAAAAATATTGAAAATTTTTAACTTTTGACCCCCCAAAGTACCAACTAGATCCGATTTCCTTTTCAAAGAGGGGCTGAAGTCAAAAATCGAAGCATTTTTACTGCCCCAAATGTTGTCGACAGACACAAAAAAAAAAAAAAAAAAAAAAAAAAAAAAAAAAAAAAAAAAAAAACACATCATTGTAAAATCAATACATTCATCACTCCGTTCAGAATCTAAAAAACAATATATTTGTACGTGTGTGAAGTTGGGGGACCAAAGCTAGGGGACTATTGTTTCGGACGACTAGTGATAAGAAACCTTGTATGGTGGGTTGCTTCTCATTGAATTTTATGGGACCGTATTATTACACCGATCCCGTAAAGCAGATGTCGCCCTAAGTCGCATAATATTTGTATATTGTTATGTTATGTAAACCTATGTATTTATTATGTAATTTTACCTATTAATATTTATATGAGTTTGATTGTTATTATAATTATTTTTTATTTTTTATTTTTATTGTACACAGTGGCCCTATGCCCCTATATCATCTTAATGTTGTAAATAAATATTAAAACATTCTTATTTTCTTGTCAATTAGCATTTATGATGAGTTTTGACAGTTTCCTTACAACGAGGTTAATGTCTTTTTAGATGTTGTAAATAATAAACATTTAATAATTATAATACATGTATCAAATTATTCATCGTACAACCAGTAAAATAATATACCAGGATAATTCAATCATGATGCCTTTGTCATGAGAAACCGATAACAGTTATTTACGATTTTAAACGTGCCAGTTAAAAAACACAATAAGATTGAACCCTAATGTATTTTGACCATTGGACCTTTGACGGCGAGCGGCGCGACGGTAATCTTTTGTCATGCATTCTCACAAGTCACAATACAGTGTGCGGCAAGGCCTACCAAAAAGTTAGATAAACATTAAACTCATTGTATTAGACTGATCGATTCCGAAAAAATATCAATAATAGTATTAAGATAAAAAAGGTATAATTTGATTTTCTGTAATTTAAAGATATTGTTGGCTAATTTCGACTATGGTTTTCATTCCTGCGTAAGATTTTATCGAGGACAGTTCAACACGGCATAAGTTTATTTTTTTAATTCTCTCCACTTATGCTTTTAATGTGTTGTGTATTCGTGAAATTTTCTATGTTTTTGAATTTGTTTCAACAGTACTTTTTTATTTTTTTTTTGACGTCCGGCTCAACTCTGTAACTGGTGAGTAAATCAAAATAAAACACTTAAATTGTGTTAGGTATACGTATACTGCATAATAATATCCAAAATGTATTGTAAATGAATAATAATTATGTTATTTAATAAAATATGAAAGTTATAAAATACCTACAAATTATTATTAAATTATTAAAAAAGGTTTATTATATGATTTAGATATTTAATTGTTTTTATATTAAACCAACAAAATAAGTTTAAACAAGATTATTTTCATAGACGAAAATATTTTAATTATTCAGAAATAATTAAATACCTACCTAGTATTACCTATATTCATTGATCGTTATAAGTGTTTAAATAATTATAATTATGTACACTTTCATAATTTTACAATATATATTTGATTTTAATTTTATACAATACAATTTTTGTGTTACTAAGTTTTTAAAAAAAGCGGGTATGACGGGTATGTGGATGTCGCTCTGTCATTCATCACCCTGTAATGTATCTTTCAATTATATTTGCTAATCGATCATAAATTCTTATGACTTAAATTTCTTTGGTAATTCATGTATTTTACATATACGCAACAGAACTTCATTATTTTTAAGAAGACGTTACACGACCATTTGTTGTCTCCGTCTAATTAGAGTGAATCGACCTTTATGAAACTTGATGTTAAAAACATTATCTGTGTTTGTATGTGGGTTTTTTTTACTGTAGGTAGTTCAATTTTGTAGCAAGTTATGCGTATATAAAAAATCGTAAATTAAAAATGCTCATAACATTCATAACTCACCTAAAAATTAAGTTATCGTAAAATAACCACACTCAAACACAGATAATGTTCTAACCATCAAGTTCAATTCAGTGGCGTAGCCAAGGGGAGGGCTAAAGGGGCTATAGCCTCTCCCATTGTCTGTATTTTTTATATTGTTTTGAAATATTTAAATTTAAATATG
This sequence comes from Schizaphis graminum, assembly GCA_020882235.1. Taxonomy (NCBI): domain Eukaryota; kingdom Metazoa; phylum Arthropoda; class Insecta; order Hemiptera; family Aphididae; genus Schizaphis; species Schizaphis graminum. The sequence goes on from CM037036.1 coordinate 29,475,304, forward strand.
GAAATTGTCTTAAACATTTTAATAATATATTTCTTGTTATTAGTTGTATAATAGAATATTTGAGTTAAAAAAGTGTTTATTAATTTTTTTGATGTTTTTGATTTTCAATGACTCATGTTAAAAGTGTTTAGCCCTCCCCATAAAAAAATCCTGGCTACGCCTCGGAGTTTCATTATAGGTCATATTACTATAATTTATAAACTAACAGAATTACTGTGATCTGATAAGCTTAAATTTACTGTTACGTACTTGTAAGACGAAGACAACAGTTGATATGTGTGTAGTGTCTTAAATGGCAACCCATATTTTAAATATAATTTTCAGATGATTTACTTCATGACATTTTGATTTCGATTTGTGATGTGAACTCAAATTTGATAAACTAGAGCTACCTATATGTATAATTTAAAATAAATCTTATTAAATTAAATTTTTTAATTGTTCATATTATTTCCTCCTAAACACTGTGATGTAATCAAAATTTATTATTATAATTAAGTAATAAACTATTATTTAATATTATTGTTACACATTATGAAATAAGATAATTTAAACAGTTATTTTCAGGAAACAAATTTCTATTTATTTTTTTTTAATAACACTATAGATTTGTATTTACAATTTAATTTACAGAAATTACAAACATAAACTATTCAATAAATAGGTAAATAACAAACATAGAAACACCAATGCTCATTATTATTTTAATAGATACCTAATTATAATTCTGATTGAAAGAAAAATACATATAATTAAAAATTAAAATAAATGTTTAAATATTTAAATGTTGATTCTACACAATGTAGGGACTTGGAACGCTGTTTTCCGTGGCTCCAGTTAGGTTACAAATTGATAGGTACATAATAAATAACATAACACCAAACAGTTTTTAAATTAAAATTGTGACCTTGTGGTGCCATGGTAACACACCTAATTCTATAAGATATGAAGAGTAAAGATAAAAACGTATATTTTTTTGAATTTCAGCATGAATAGCAGATTTTATCTCACAAGCTGTTACAAAATTCATTTGATGACAAGACTACAATAATATGTTGCATTTATAAATCATTTATCTTCTTCTGTCTTGCCATCTACATTTACTGTTTATATTTTATGGTTTACTACAAGAACTCATCGTTGAATACCTACTTGAATCTGTTATTTAACACAATATTGTTGTATCCTTTTTACATTTTAGATTTAATTCTTAAGTTATGTTGAAAAAGTGTTAAATGTCAGTACAGACATGGTTAAGTTAATATTTTTTTTTTAATAAATAAATTATGAAATTAAGTTATTGGTTTATAATTCATATTGGTATATGTATCTGTTTATAATGTTTGATAATTAAAACTTTGTTCATTATCAGTATATTTAAATTACTCTTAATTGTATTCACCATGTCTGTTATTGTCATATTATTCACAAGTTAAATTATGAATTAAAACAGAAGCGTATAATTATTGTAAATGATACATTTTTGTAATTTTAAAATTAAAACCTATCCATTTTAAACATTTTTCAGGTATTGTGATCCTGTTTCTTCCGATCAATTTCCAAGCCCACCTACAGCAGTATCACAACAACTTTCAGAGTATTTACAATTAGTATTAGTTTGTAGTAGTAGTTGTAGTTTCAGTAATTTAAGTGTTGTAGTCTTAAACAAAAAAAAAAATTTATTTTAGTTGTAGTTAGTTATATTTAACCAAAAAAAAGTAGTTTTAGTTGTAGTTGTAGTTTCAGTAATTTAAGTTGTAGTTTTAGGTACAGTAATTTAAGTTTTAGTTTTAAACAAACCAAAAAAATAATTAAAAAATAAAAAACCAAAAAAAGTAGTTTTAGTTATAGTTGTAGCTTCAGTAATTTAAGTTGTAGTTTTAAACAAACCAAAAAAATATTTAAAGAATAAAAAACCAAAAAAAGTAGTTTTAGTTGTAGTTGTAGCTTCAGTAATTTAAGTTGTAGTTTTAGGTACAGTAATTTAAGTTTTAGTTTTAAACAAATCAAAAAAATATAAAAAAGTAGTTTTAATTTTAGTGGTAAAAAAAATTAGTTTTAGTGGTAGATTTAGCTGTAGTTTAAGTTTTAGTTTGAGCTGTCGAAGAGATTTAATCTCAGGCAGCTAAAAATAGTGTCGACGAATTTTTGAATTCAGACACAAAATTGTCGAAGAGATCTAATCTCAGGCAACTAAAAAAGTGTCGACGAATTTTTAATTCAGACACGAAATTGTCGAAGAGATTTAATCTCAGGCAGCTAAAAATATTGTCGACGAATTTTTAATTCAGACACACCAATCAATTTATAAGCTTAAAAATGAGTTTAAAAGATAAATTGAAAGAGGTAGCTCATTATATTAAAACTGAATATCCAGAATTGAATTTTGAGAATATCTCGGTTTCTGACAGTTGTGTAACTAACATTTGCAATATTATTTTTAAGAAAAATAATGATCACAAGTTAAGAAAATCAATAGTAAATGCTATGAATAGAAAAACTTCATCTCTTCATAAGTACATTGAAACTATGAACAGTAATGATGTAATTAATACATCAGAAATGAATAATAGTACAATAACAAAATGTATTGAACAACGTAATTACACATCTAATGATTTTGTAAATTACAATAACAAAACTCTAAGTTACATCTGTAAACACATAAAAGTCGCTGTAAATAGTGTTAATCGTTATAAAGTGTATAGAAAATGTAAAAAACACTTCAACATGTCTTTGTCTAATCCATTGAATGCTGGCATTGAGAATAATGGTCTTGAAAATTGCAATTCATATTCTGATCACACAGAGCCCGAACTTGTTCAAAAAGACATACTGGAATACACGAGTGTATCACCTCAGAGTGATTTCAGTTGGATGATAAGGGATCCAGCAATACCTTGTAGTACCCCAATTATACCAGAAAACATTAGCAATGAAGCTGATCTTGTTACACCAAGTAAATTAGAAAGCAGAAGACATGTTGGACTTGTTCCAAGTCCCCTTAGGAATGCATACTTTAAGAAAACCCCAGTTAAGTCTGGTGTTGTGCTGCCTTTAGGAACAAAAAATTGTTTCCCAAAACAATACGACAACGATTATTGTTCGTTTTTTGAAGAAATTTTCAAATTTTCATATGAAGAGTGGTCCCATATGATATATACACATGGTAATGGTAAAAAACTTTTGGAAAAGTCCAAATATCCTATCATGTTCAGAAAGCGCATAAGAACTGTAAATGACACGTGCGTTATTAATGCAAAAAGGGTTAGATATTATCTAAATCATTGCAATGTGTACATGTATTGTAGCCATGCGGGCTGTAAGACTTTTAGGATTAGAGTCCAGTCTGAAAACGGAATGTTTGTGGCGAATGTGTATAGTTCTGGTTTAGATTACCATCACAGTCCCGACGACAATGCTCTCACGAACCACGTAAAAGGGTTTCAGCGAGAATTGAACAAAGAAACGCTAAAAATAACTAAAGCGTTTTCCTTCAGGTCAGATGCTATTGACATGTCATCACCCACTCAGTTGAATTTTGATAATTTGCAAGGAATTAAATCAGATGACGTCTTCAGAAAAATCAGATCAGAGGCCTTAAGTGCCGATGATTATGATAAAGATGATTTTCATGTTATTGTATTGATGTGTAATGACAAAGAAAACAACTTTGTAAAGCATGTCGGTATACCGTCAGTGCACTGTTATAGAAACGAGCAGTTTGACATAATAAAAAACCTGATTAAAAAACAAAAAATAGTTACCGGATATTTGGATGCAACCGGTACATTGGTCAGGAAAATTGACAAGAACAGCAAAAGGGTTCTGTACTATGCTCTGGTTGTTAATGTCCCATTACCTAGAAACTCGAATGTTTTGTGTTCCGTTGTTGAAATGATTAGTTCAGCCCACGACATAGTTGCAATTTCACAATGGTTGAACGCTTTTAAAGCATTCGTTTTGAAACACAAACTGACTTGGCCAGTATTCACAAATATAGTGACAGATTTCAGTTATGCCCAAATGAATGCCTTGTGTATTGGATGGAATGGTTTTACCTCTATATTCGACTACCTTAACTGGAGTTACAGAGTATTGGTTGAAAACCACGACGGATCTAATGTCACCATCATAAATATATGTGTAAACCATTACACAAAAATCATAGTAAACCATGTCTACACATATTTTCAATCTGAGACAGGCAATTCTAAGATTGTAGAAAAAATAAAAATAAATGATATCGTTGATTGGATATGTATACTTTTCAACACGACTAGTTTGGAGGATGTTGAACAATGGTTCAAAATATTTTCACTATACTGTTGTCACCTTATAGTACAGGAGACACCAAAAATGCCATTAGTACAATGAAAGCCAAGTGTAATGATAAATACCAAATGCCAAATGAATCGAACGACGAAGGCAAAGATTACTCTGAGGACATTTATAAATTTCTATGCGAATCCAACACGAGTAATTCCACAATGTTCTGTAGATTTCAGTCGATAAAAGAACAGGTTAAATCTAAAGTCTCAAATTTTTCCGTAAATAGTGAAAATATAATTATTAATGAATACCATGATGAATCATATTTACATGAATTCATATTGAAGTGTGTACCTTTCTTAGCATTGTGGACACCTATTATGAATAGTAAAGTAAACAATGACATTGAAATCCGGCAGAGTAATGCTACCATTGAATCTTGGTTTAAGACGGTAAAAATTGACATACTAGAAGGCGACAGTAGGTTAAAATGCGGCCGGTTTTTATAACATATGAGAGAGCGCGTCATGAATGTACACAAACAAATGAAGTACAATATTAGAAAAAAATAAATGCACTCGTGCCCTTAATTTTGACAGTAAGTCTAAACAGAGTACTATTAAAGGAAATGGGAAAAGAAATACCTCAGAAATTTCTAGCCATAAACATTTTGAGGCAATAGAAAGTTGGGGAAAAAAAGAGAAACAACACAAACATCTCAAACCCACCAAGTACCGTCCATTCACAAAACTGTCTTTAAAAATCCCAAAGTCTTCAACCACTACAGCACATGAAAATAACCTTTCGCCCAAAGTGGTCAATGATATTGAAAGCGTTGTGTTCCTAGAATGTGACAATGAGGCTATGTTCACTGCTGATGAGCCTATTAATAACGACGTAGTTGTCAATGACTTGAGTAAGCCATGGTCGGAAAATTGTTTAATGAAATCAGTTTCGACACCTGGCAGTCATAAATCTCCGTTTCGACAACTAGCGCAGTCTATAGATTTATACCAAAATATGTTCCCTAAAGATTTGACATATTACAAACGAATTAAAATGCCAAAAAATAAAGATTATCTAGTTGGAATATACAATTACATACCTAGAGATCAAAATTGTGAAATCATGACAGAACTGTACATATCAGATTTTGATACATTGTCTGGAGAGAATTGGTTGTGTAACTTTGTCATAGATATATGTCTGTTGTCATATGCACATAAAATTAATTTAAAAAACACACACATTTTATCCTGCAATTGTGTTACACAGCTGATGGAAAAAAGTGAAATCGGAGAAGAGCACGATAAAATTACTTTCAATCACAACAGTATGGTTATTATGCCATGGTTAGTAAATAATAATTCTCACTGGATTTTAGTCTTTATAAATTTCAAAACCAAACAATGTTACATCGTGGACCCAAGTAGTCCATACGATATGAATGATAGAATACCGAAACTTCGATTCAAAAAATTATTTGAAAAATTGAAATCAAACGTTACCTACGGCAACGATGAACAACAGTGTCCATCATTAACACCGATTGTGTGCCCTTTGGAAAACATTCCAATACAAAAAGACACATATAACTGTGGAGTTTATGTCATTTACTATGCATTTACAATTATGGACAAATCCTAACATTCACAGAGAATATTTAAAGACCTATCTCTTAGAAAATTCTGAAGACATGACTAACATATGATTATATTGTAACTGGCATTCAGATAAGCACCGTTGTCAACAGGATGATGAATATGTAGAATGGGTGTCGTGTTCTCTGTGTTGTCCCTGGATAGCCATTAATTGCATCCCTAAAGAAAACAGAATTGTTAATTACGCAATTAATGATTTCTTCTGTTTATTGTGTCAGAAATGAAGAAATTAAAATATATAGCAATTATTAAGTAGACCCTAGAGCTAAAGCACATTAAAAATGCCCGCCAGTACCTACAGATCGTATGAAATACGGTCCCCTGGACGTTCCGTCGCCTATTGCGGTACAACCGAGTCGCGTGTGCACTCTAGATTCATATATAACTGGTAGATAATTTTCCTGTCTTTCCGAATATACTATCAAATCGCTTCGCCACCTTCCGGAACATTGTCAAAAAAATTAAAAACCGCGCGCCCGCCCGTACCTACAGATCGTATAAATCTAAGTACAAATATAATAATCAGTATTTACTGGGTGAATTACATGGCGCTATCTTGTGTTTTAATGTAATTTAAGCGTCGGGCGCCTTGAATATAATAAACTGCAACTAGGCGTACAAGGTTTCTTATCACCAGTCGTCCGAAAAAATAGTCCCCTAGCCATGGTCCCCTAACTTCACACTCGTTATATTTGTGTATAGTTATTTTGCTACTATATTTTAATATTTATGTATTAATTTTCTTTTTGGATCAAACGCATAATATGTTTTAAATATAAAGTATACAATTTGTATCAGTGTTTTAAAATGCTTTTTGTAATACCTAGTAGTTATTATAGCTACACTGAGTAGGTTAAATTTGTTTAAATAATAATAACTTAATTTACATATATTTTTATTATATTATATTATTTGTTTGTGTCTACAGATTTTAAATTTTTATCCATGTATATTATATTGTAAAACTACGTTAAAAAGAAAACTTATAACATTAAATGTCTTAGCACACCAATAATGAAAATGTTATTTAACATAGATTTTGCTGTCAAGGTTGGTATATTTTTTCTTGCTACATTTGAGCTAAATTTTGAATAAATCTGATGAATTCATATATTGTATACATCGCTCAAAGAATATTTCAAAATTTATATCTATTATTGCTTAAAATAATAATTTTTTATTTCGGTAAGGTTTATATTACACAAATTAATTATGCTTTAATTGTGTAATAGTTGCCTAATGCTCAACTAATAAAATATAGTATATTAAAATATAGTTACTTACTACAATATTTCGATTTATATATATTGGTTTAATTTTTTGAACCGAACACTCAATTGATTGTAAACTTAATGTTAAATATACATTTCCTTTGATAGTTATATTATAATGTTTTTATTTATTATTTACAATATTATCGATTATGCAAGGACAAAAGTGTTTATTAGTTATTACGTTTATGTGAAATTTGCTCAAGAGTAATAAATAAATTAATAAAGAACAATAATGATAATTAAATTATTAATCATTAATAAGCTCCAGTTAGGTGTGAATTATGATCTCAATAATTTATATATAATAATTCATCATGTATGAGCATTAGTATTTAATTTTTTTGATAAATTATGAATATTATAAAATGGTGTATAGAGTATTAAACACATTATGCTCATAATACATAATAAAACATCACAGTGTAAACAGATATACTAAATTATTACATCAAAAAGACTATTAATAAAGGTATTCAAGTCTCACAACACTCGAATTATACGAATATAGCATGAATAAAGCAGTGCATAACAAAAATTCGTGGCGGGTCGGAAACTGTTTAAGTGCTTGAGGTTTGCCATCAATTTTCAACTCAAACTTAGTCGATAGGGTTAGGCGTTAGGATATAATAAGATGTTGGCAGGGGGTAAACAAGATCGAATCCCGCGCCAGCAGATATTTTAGCGGCGCTTTGATTTCCGTTGTGAATCATTTTTTGCATTTTTTTCACTTTTTTTTGCCAAGTAATTCTATTTATTATTTAATATTATTATATTATTTTTCTTATAGGTATGTTAAATCAATCAAAACCTGTGCTTAATTAATCCAAGGTTCATCAGGGTTTTATGCAAAATTACTATGATAACTTTCAATTTTCAAGATAAAAAAAATATAACACTTTTACAACATGATGTAATAAATGTATTGTAGACTAGGTATTTCACTTAATACACTCACAAATCACAATACTTACATCGTCCGCGATCCGACGCAGTTGGATTGCCTACCCGAGTAGTTTAGTAACACATAATGAATATTCAATTTACAGCAAATAAAACATTTAGATTTCATTAATTGCGCCCACATAGTCTGCAATTTGACGCAGTCGGATTGCCTACCTAAGCGATTTAGTTGTGTATAAATCGATTTTCTCAAAATATAGGACATTAACATTTCGTTCGACTTAAACTTTTTCTCCTACAATACAACATCAGACTTACGACGTCAGGAGGTATAACAATCCGCCATAGACGGATTGCCCAGCACAAGTATCGATTTGCACTGGTTGATGACTAATTGTTAGGCACTCAATTACTATTATTTTATTTATTTATTTTATTCTCATGCAAAAAAGCACCGGGCAAACGATACGATATGTATGCAATTCATAATTGCTCAGGTATCTATTTGCCCCGGTTGAGGACTGATGGCTAGACGCTCAATTACAATTTTGGATATGTTATTAATTTTTATAACATACAAAAATAAACCGGTCATGCGACGGGACGCGAAATTACACCATATGATGACTGATAGTTAGACACTCAATTACCATTTTCGGTACACATTTATTCTTTTTGAATTCAAACAAGCACCGGGCAAGCGTCAATACAAACTTTTAGTGACCTATTTCTATTTTCTAGTCACCCGACTACCATTTCCAACCGAATTTCCCTTGAAACGATTTTTACTCGGCCCCCTCGAAGGCGCCAAAGGCGGCTTCTACAAGCCTGGAATCGATGCACACCAGCCGCTATTATATTATAAAACCCGAAGAGGTTGACCCGGTTGCCACTTGAGTTCGCTTGCTGTACTCGCCGTGGTTCCCAGAGGCGGCGTCAGGGGTGGGCCAGGGTGGGCCTAGGCCCACCTTGAAAAGTCTTGGGCCCCCCTGTGGCCCACCCCAAAAATCAAATTTAATCATATTAGAATACTAAAAATATATCTCATGAATAAATCATGATTTATTAAAATATGAAAATATTAAGTCATAATAGATGGCATGAACAACATTTTGAATGGGTTGAAAACTATGCACTGTCTATACTTTCAAATTTCAATAAGTCTCAGTGCAATGCCTCATATAGGTATCATGTATTTACCAGCGGCTGAATACGAAAATAATAAGTTATACTTATTAAATATTAATAATTGTTATTAATAGTTTTGTTGAAAATTCCATGAACGGGTTTAGAACTATGCTAAAGAAAATACAACAAGGGAAAACATTCTATTTTTAGATACTTTTGAAATATTGCATTGTCTTGTAAGTTGTAAGAATCAGTGATTTTATCTTAAACTATTATATTTATATTGTTTTTTTTTTTATAATAAAATATGTTCATTGAATTGATTATTTGAATTGCTATTACAACATAATATAATGTTCATTGTCAGTTTAAAATATTTGTAGTTATGTTTTTATAGTTATAGGAACTCAATTATACTACAATAATTGTAGTACAATTGATGCCTGATGGTGTATTGTTATTGAGTGTAATTTTTGGTTAAGGAGTATCAAAATTAAAAAGTGTATACATGAATACATACTTTGTTAAATACTGTTTATACATGTTTATAAATCATTGTTTTAGTAAGTTTACACGATGAAGTGTAAAAAAATTGAAAATTGGAAGTTGACCCCCCCCCCCTCTCTGCGCAAGCGCCTGTCATCACTATTGTTTTTATATATATATATATATAAATATATATCAAGTCAACAATTAGGCCCTCCCTAAACAAATTGGGCCTCAAGTTGGCCCACCTGGTTTAAAATTCTGGCGCCGCCACTGGCGGTTCCTAAAACGGAAAAAAGAATGCGCTCCGGTGGCCGCGGCCCGCCGTTATCGCGCACGTCCGGTTATCAAACCTACGACGTTGGACAAATATACTCTATTCCAAATGAGACCAGGCTAAGGCGGCCAAGTTGTGCGCATGGGCGTGGCTTCACTACGAGCACGGACCTCGAACTGCGCCGCCGCGGAGCGACGTAATTAGTCTATCGTAAACCAGTGACCTGAACACATAACTTAAATTGCATTGTATACTCTGAAACAGATGGTGTGCGGAGCGGTACAGCGCAATGTATTTTTCCTTACCGTCACTCGCGCTGTCGCGCGCCACATAATCACATACGTACGTCAGTACACGCTATCAGTACAAAATCGATTTTCTTTTGCTTAATTTATAATTTTTATTACCTAATGTTGTAGGTACGTATAAACAAATTTCAATAATTTAATTATTTACACTTTATTATGATAAAAAACAAATTTCTATATTTAATTATTTAATTTTTATTATAATAAAAAAAGATTAAAAACATAAAGCATGATAAAAAAAATAAAAATCATACAAAAATTTAAACATGATAGAAAAATATAAATTGGTTACTCCGAAGAATCTGATGAGGTTGTTTCTCCTGTTAACGTCATAATACAAGGTTCCAAAGAATCTATCATATCATCCATGATATCGTCCGCTTTCCATATTTGGCACTCTTCTTCAATGACGTGTTTTATGAAATTTTTCCAATTTTGAGGAGTAACCCTTTCAATAGCTGTATTTAGTAGTTGGCGAACATCGTCGATTTTGAAAGTGGTGTTGTTCAGCTTCACGTATCCTTTTACCATCGCCCATGCCAATTCAATTGGACTGAATTCACAATGGTACGGTGGTAATCGGAATACGCTGTGTCCTTTGTCCTTGGCCAAGTTGTCGATTACATACGATTTGAATTGAGGTCGCATTTGTCTTGATATCGCCAGAAGTTCGGGCTTCAATAACGACGACAACGGTCGTTCGCAATCGACATTCTTGGAAATGAGCCACTCCAATATAACTGCTTTTTTCCAACTGGCATTTGGATATTTTTCCATTTCTACCGAATGGTACGGCGCATTGTCCATGACGATAATGGAATTTGGGTCGAGTACAGGGAGAATGTTTTCGAACCACTCTGAAGTTATCTCCATTCATCTCGTCATGATAATCGCCGGTATTTTTTTTTGAAATGAAACACAGCAGGCCACCTGGCAGAAAACCATTCTCCGACCCAATATGTAGTATAATGAGCCGCTTACCTTTACCGGACGGGTTTTGTGGACCGGTCGTGAGACCTTTGTTAAATGCATCGTGTTTGGAGAGAAATACTAACCTAACCGTATTGTCCTTCCAAACACGATCGACACAATCGCCGGCGTTCAACCAAGTCTTGTCCAGATAGTATACAGGGTGTTCCAAATTTCATGTGACAGCAGATTTCAGCATGATATATTTAAATTAGGAAAAAATGACCTATGTAAAAACTATTTTGAATGATATAATCTAAATTAATTTGATATTAAATATTTTTTTTATTAATTAGGATGGGGAGGTTCGAGGGGTAACTTTAAAAATTCAAATGGGAACCTATATTTTTGAAACATAATTCATGCACAGATTAATTTTAAATGATATTTGACGGGTCATTCACAAAAATGTCTTAATAATTGAAGGAGTTATCGACATCTGAATATTGGTGTTAATTTATAAAATTCTACAGTGAATAATTAATACTAAAAGTGCTTCTGTTGTACGACCTTAATCTGGGTATGTAATTATCAATTTATTACAGTAAACAGTAGTCAGTACAAAACGTATAGGTATCAGTATTATCGTTTGACATTATAACCAATTACGAATTTTTTTTTTTTTATGATGTCCTAATTGCATTTCTTAATCTATGAATAGATTAAAAGTCCAAACTCCAAGACCGCGATAATAGTTGTTTATATCAAATTATTTTATCGGTGATAATACAAGATATTATAATCACAGATTTCTTTAAGTCTGTGATAATAATTTATAACCTAAAAATTATAGTGATAAATGATGAGATAGATGATGTGGTTGTTTGTTGATAAATGTTAACGCTTGTCACTTGTCACTTTGTAATTTTTATATGACAGTTAAGACAAAAAGTTAAACTATATTTAAATACGTGTCTAATTGTTTCATTATTTCAATCAAATGCATATTGTAAGTCATTGTAGTTAGTGCGTTTGAATTTTCGTCAACTGGTTGTTACTGTCTGGAAGTATTTGCATTTGTTTTAAACTAACATCAAATGACATACCTAATTTTGATAATATGTATCAATTATCTATTTACACTAAGAAGCTACTTTATATTTCTTTTATTGATCATTGAATAATTAAAAATTATATTTTTGTTCATCACCATCATTAGTTAATATTCATATACAATATACAATTCATACTATATTTGTACTTATCTAAGACTTCAAATTTGATATTAGCATTTTCATTATACCTAATTTAATGTGATTTTTTTGCTTATTGAATTTTTTTAAGCCCATTGATTTCTAGTCTTAAAAATTATCAATTTGCTTTTAAATTTAGTTTACCATACATATCATAGTTTTAGTGGCTAGATTATTTTAATATACTAAAATCAACTAAATGACAACAATAATTCACCACTCAGAATATATTATTCGTAAAATTAATTTATCTATTTACACTTTGAAGGTACTTTATATTTCTTGCTTGGATCATAAAAAAATTAAATTTTTGTTCATCACCGTCATTAGTTAATTTTTTATACATAATTACAGGTCATTTGTACATATCTAAGACTTCAAATTTTAAATTAGTTTTTCCATCACAATTCAACGTGTATTCTTTGTTTATTTAATTTGTATTTAGCCAATTGATTTAAATTAAAAATATTATTGGATATAATCCATTATTTTCAATAATTTTAAGACAACATCATTGGCGCAACTAGGGGGGGTGCTTTGGGTCCTTAGCACCCCCTAAGTCAAAATTAGCACCCCCTAAAAAATCGTTTAAAAATTTGAGAAAAAAAGTAAAATTTATCGAATTACAATATTATAAGTTATACTTATAACACAATAGTAATTTTTATAATATAATATTTTGTTATTTATGTTGAATTGGATGTGTTGATTTTAATTTAGTAGAAATAAGGATTTCGAAGCGGCCTAGATATTTTAAATAGTCTGTGCTATATATATCTGTATGGTATGTATTTTAATCAATACCTAACATACTAGTATAATCTGGTATTCCCCGAGGGACGGAAATATTCTCGTCATAATGACGTCTGGCATACGGGCGATACGCCGATACGCATACTCGTACGCCATAACAAACACAACAATATAGTCTACTATAGGATAGGTACTAAGATTTATAATAGGTCTTAGATTACAGTGTGTGTAACACAGAACGACAGAACACTACGTTAACGTATTACGTATGGTGTGTTAAAGGCGTTTCTTATATTATTATTGCTAATAATAATATTATATTGATCGATGTTGCTTCGTAAATTGTATGCTTATTACGACTTTACGAGTGTTAATTAATCGATTTTAATCATGTTTTCAATCTTTAATTTTAAAAACAAAATTAAACAAAATACATCAACACAAAAAAATAATTTGGACGAGACTGCCGAAACTCATAGTGATGAATCAAAAGCAAAGAAAATATGTAACCATGAACAGAACGATGGACATAATGATGAAGATGAAAACATTCAACTAAAAAATAATGTTTTAAATTTGAATACACCATCTGTTGATTTGGGTGATATTGATTCGGGCCCAAAGCAACCTAAACTTCAAGTAAGTAAAAAATAAATAAATAATAAATAAGTGTAATAAAAATAAAACAAGAAATAACAATATTCTTGATTAATAATACCAAAGTTTGACATATTAAATTGTTTTAACATACCTATATAATGTCTTATATTATTTTATTTTACAAAAAAAAATTTGAAGCATTTTTTTTTTGTAGATATTTCCACTAACAAAATTTGGACCTCAAAATAGAAGTTTTAATGCTAAACACTATAGTGAATTTGAATGGTTAGAATATAGTGTGTCTCGTGATGCTGTTTTTTGTTTTAATTGTATTCATTTTGCAAAGAATATAAAAACTGACAATTTAATTACAACTGGATACAACAATTGGAGAAAAGTATGTTTTTTGTTTGGATATTTATTTATATAAATTAAAAATAATTATTGTTTAGTTGAATGAAAAGTTGTTAAAACATTCAAAAACTGTTCAACATTTAACATCAACTGTCCAGTATAATAGCTATAAAAGCTCAAAATTGACTGGCACTATAGTGACTCAATTATCAACTGCCAAAAAAAATGAAATTTTAAAAAATAGACAGTATATGAAAGTTCTTATAAATATAACCCTCTTTTGTGCTAAACAGGGACTTGCTCTAAGAGGTCATGATGAAAAGTCATCAACAGTTTCTAATACTGGTAGGAACTAGGAAGATATGTTTTTATTTTAGTACTACTACTACCACTTATAGTATAACAGTTTGTAAATCATAAATTATTTATCTTCAGGAAATTTTAAAGAGCTTTGTACATTATTTGCGATGAACGATAAAGAGTTTTCAGACTTTTTTAACAGAAAAATTAACTATACAAGTTGGATTATTCAAAATAGTATACTTGAAGTATGTTCAAATATGACAATAAATTCTATCATTAGCGAAATAAAAGACTGTGGAATGTACTCTATTATGTGTGATGAAGCAAGGTAATACGCTATTACCACAGATTATATTTTGTGCTATTCTTAGAAATGAGTTATTACTTATTAGGTAATATATTTTAATATAATTTTATTTTCATGCATTTTTTTCTATTAGATCTTATAAAACAGAACAATTATCAATATGTGTTAGATACATTATTCCTAATAGCTATAGTGTATGTGAACGATTTATTGGATTTTATGATGTATCAAATGGGAGAGGAGCCGAACATATTTCTATTGAAATTCTCTCTGTTCTAAAAAAATTTGGCATTTCTGATATTCCTCTTGTGGGTCAAACATACGATGGTGCAAACGTTATGTCAGGATCCACATCTGGTGTTCAAACTAGAATAAGAGACTCTCACCCTGAAGCAATTTTCATTCATTGTATGGCCCATAAATTGAATTTGGTTGTAACAAATACTTGTAAAACTATTAAGGTGCATAACAAATAATAATAAATACTTAAATAATATTTAATATACATTTTTATGTACGTTACAATTTGTAATATATAAACCCATTTTTTTTTATAATAAATTTAATCATTAACTTTTACAGGAATCCAATAGCTTTTTTAATACTCTAGAAGCAGTTTATGTGCATTTTTCACAGCCTGGCAAAGATAAGCTATTACAAGATTTACAGAAATCCATGCAAATAAAATCATTATCGATTTCTAGATTATGTGAAACGCGGTGGTCGTGTCGTCTTAAAAATTGTAAAGCAGTACATAATAGTTTTGGTGTAATAATAAATATTTTACAAAATGAAATAAATGAAGATATGAACAAAGAAGTGGCTCAAGCAATTGGTAATAATTTAATATATTAATATATGTATACTATGTATACTAAAATAGCTTGAGTATAGTATAACTATTAACTATAAGACATTTTGTTCAAAGGTCTTCTGCACATGTTAAAAAAAATGTCATTTGTATTATATTTGTTCATTTTTGAAGAAATCTTAGGAATAATAAATATATTGAGTAAAAAATTGCAAAAAGAAGAAGGTACAATTGGAAATGCTGTTATTGAAATTAGTGCTGTGATAAAAACAATTAAAAATATGAGAAATGAAAAATCATTTGATGTATTATGGAATAATGTGATACAGTTTTTATTAAAACATAATATTGATGTTTCACATGATACACCTGGACCTGGTTAGTAAAAAATATTATCAAATATAATAATATTGTTTTAAACATAATTATACTTTGGAATATACTTGGTATTTATTATATTCTGTGGTATTTATTGAATTATTGTTTTGAAATTGTTTAGGTGTAATTATGTCATCTAAAAGAAAACGAAAAGAATCTATTAAACTTAAAAGTTTTCATGTTTCTGTTACAACTGGCGCTGGAGGAAATGACATCTGTAATCAAGGTGTTGACATGAATAAAACAGAAAACAATAAACAATATTGGTGTTTTCATGCATATTATGCTGTATTGGATGCAATTATAGGCCACTTTGAGTTAAGGTTTTCAAAAGAGAGTTTAGAGCTTGCAAATTCAATAGATAATTTCATTAAATTAAATATGAATAAAAGCATGATGTTTATTGATCATTACCAAGTAAGTCAATTAATAAATACATAAACATGGAATGTAATAATTGTTTAATACAATAATACATCTATAATTGTAAGTAATTATACATTTATTTTATCAGGCATTGTTTTCTATTGATAAAGAAGCATTACGTTGTGAAATGACTGTAGCACGCAACTGTGCCATACAGTTAAAAGTAAATTTTGGTTTAGAAGAATTAAAAACCATTATTTCAAAAGAAGTCTATCCTAATATTCATTCCTTACTTAAAGTAGCCCTGATACTACCTATCAGTTCTGCATCGTGTGAACGATCTTTTTCAGCCATGCGTCGTATCAAAAACTGGACTAGAACATCTATGACACAAGATCGTTTCAGTTATCTTTCTGTATTGCACATCGAGAGAGATATTGTTGATAATTTAGACCTAGATATTGTTCTAAACGAATATTCAAAAAAAGACCGTCGTATAGACTTAATATTATAGAAAAAAATGTGAATAAAATATATTACGTATATACCTTTTTTTTTTTATTTTTTTTTTACCTTCTGAAACCGGGAATGGGTGGGAACTGTTTAGCACAATACTGCCACCCGAACCCGTAATTATATACCTATCATGTAGAAAATATAATAACATATAAATTGATATAATATATTATTATTAATAAAAAAAAAATTAAAAATTAATTTTAAGTGACTTTTTGTTCTGGATCTAAATCAAGTATGACTTTTTTTGTTTCTGTTTTTAAAAACAATTTGTACTGTCCTGTGTAGACCCAGAACTATGGTTTTTGTTTTGTTTTAATGGTTAATATAGGCAAACAGTGGTGTTAGGTCCCATCGAGTCACATAAAAACCTGGAGCTTAAGCACCCCCTACTTCAAATGTCTAGTTGCGCCAATGGATAACATTTTATTGAAATGTATGGTACTTTAGTACTTAACTAATTAGAATATAGCAAATGTTTAATTACACTAATAAATATTTGCATGTATGGTTTTTTTGTTGGTCTGTGTTAATAAAATAATAGAATTTATAAATTTTTAAAGTCTTGCAATTTTGTTTTACAAGGTTATTCATACAAAGGCCACAATTTTGAGGATATTATGATCCTTATCATTATTTTTTACTAATTTGTTCAAACATAGATCGCATTTATAATGTTGTATTAAATATAGCAAAATAGTAAATACCTATATTATGATATTATTATTATTTGATTGAACTAGATAACCTCTGGCAAGAGCCAAAATTCTAGAAGTTAATTTATCAATCAAGTTTAATATAAATATACAGTGTACACATAGGTAATATTACTTGTAACTAATAAATTAAAATATTGCGAGTGTTGTAAACAATCAGAACCTATATTTATATAACTTTTAAAGACTAGTATTTATATTTTATAATGTAATTCACTCAGAAACAACTATTTTTAACTAATTTGTTTATATAAATACTTAAACATATTTTTTAAGTAATTCGTTTAAACATTGGTCACATTTAATAGTATAATAAATATAGCAAACTAATAATTTAGTTTACCATACATAATGGGTCATTTATTTTATACTAAAATTAACTAAATGACAACATTAATTCACCACTCAGAATATATTATAATTTTTTACTGATGTAATTTGAAATATTTGAAATACTTACTTATTATGTTTGTTGTCATGGTTGAGACTTTGATGTTGTTATAATTAAATAAAAAATTCATAAGTATTATAATATTTATAATTATATGTAAGTATTATACAACTATACATAACTATACATTTTGTATGTATATTTTTTATGTATATTATACCATTGATTTAAATTAAATCTGTTCTGGATATGATCCATTTTCTTCAGTTTTAGACAAAAGTTTATTGAAATGTATGGTAGCTACTTAAATTAAAGCAAATGTTTAACTACTCTAAAAGTCATTGTAGGTAGGTAAATAAGACTGCAAATGTGACATCATTTTTTTTTCATTAAATTTTATTGTCCTTATTGATATTGTAACCTTTGATGGTACATATTTATTTTCATGAAAAATAATAAAATTCAGTGAATTTTAGCTGAAACTTTTAGATTTGTTAATGTAGGTATTTAATTTAATTTAATTTTTATTTCTTGCTCATGAGTAATAATTAGGTACATATAATTCATAAATTTACTTAATAAATATTATTATATTGTATGGCTTATTGTTGGTTTGTGTTAATAAAATTATAGAATTTATAACGTTTTAAAGTCTTGCAGTTATATTTTATAAGGTTATTCAAACAAAACCTACTATTTTGAGCTTATCATTATTTTCTATTAATTTGTTTAAGCACTGTCGCAATAAATATAGCAAAATAGTAAATACCTATATTATGATTTATTATTCGATTGAACTACATGAAACCTCTGGCATGAACCAAAATTCTGTAAGTTAAACTAGTCAATCATGTTAAACATAAATATAGTAAATAACTATATTATGATGTATTATTCGATTGTACTACATGAAACCGCTGGCATGAACCAAAATTCTGTAAGTTTCTGTAAGTCAATCATGTTAAACATAAATATAATAAATATAGCAAAATAGTAAATAACTATATTATGATTTATTATTCGATTGTACTACCTACATGAAACCGCTGGCATGAACCAAAATTCTGTAAGTTTCTGTAAGACAATCACAATAAATATACATATCATAGGTAATATTACTTGTAGCTTAATTTAAATATTGCGAGTGTTGTAAACAATTATTACCTATATTGATTTAACTTTTTAAAGACTAGCACTTATATTTTTTAATGTTATTCACACAGAAGCAACTATTTTTAACTAATTAATTCATATGAATACTTGAACATAATATTTAAGTAATTGGTTATTATCATATTTAATAGTGTAATAAATAAAGCAAATTTGTAATTTTAGTTTTGCAAATTTAGTTTACCATACATAATAGTATGATACATATCTCAATGGGTCGCAGGGTTGCTTATTTTATACTAAAATGTACCTACCTACTAAATGACAACAATAATTTGTCTTGACAAAATTATACACATTTCAACTATATTCACATTCATTAAAATTAAATTATGAATTTTAAAATTGATAGTCTTTTAAAATGTATTAATTTGCTTTTAAATTTAGTTTACCATACATACCTTAGTCTAGGTGTTTAGATTATTTTAATTTACTAAAATAAACTAAATGACAAAAATAATTCACCACTCAGAATATATCATGAATATTTTTTTACTGATGGCTGATGCAATAGGTCATACTTAAAATACATATTTTGTTTGAAGTCATGATTTGGACTTGGATGTTGTTAGAATTAAATTAAAAACTCACATTATAATATTTATTATTATATAAAACTATACATAATACATTTGTATACGTATAAATATGGTATGCAACTAATAAAATTAGCAAATACGTACATTAAACAGTTTACTTATTAGAGGAAAAAATGTCATGTACATTTAGTTTAAAAATTAAAGTTCTTATTGGTACCGTAAAAGTGGGTGACTTCGGACATTTTTTCACGTTTTTTGTCAAAAACTGGTGAATATTTTTAATTTAAAATTCTCAAAAAAATAATATAATATCTAAATATGTCTACAATTTTAATTAAGTCATTGTAATCAATAATAATTACACAGAACACATTTTTTTAAAAAGTTGAAAGTTGTCCGAAGTCATCCACTAATGTGGGTGACTTCGGACGCTATAAGTTTTTCATATAAAATCGATTTTAAACTAATTGTGGGTGACTCCGGACAACATTTTAAATTTTTAAAAAATGATTTTTAACATAACAATGTTTGTTTGAAAGATATATTAGAAAAACAAATGATAAAACGTAACAAAACTTTCGTATTTTAAATAAAAAATGGAAAACAACCTAGTATAAAATAAATTAACTCCTTTTTTCTCTTTGAAGCAACTACTTATGATTAATTTTTTAAAATCTTCTCAAATCATGATCTTCATACAATTAAAAAATTAAAATTAAAAAAACATTTTTAAATGAAAACAAATGTCATATTTACAATAAATTAAACAAATATCTATTCTATGTTTGAATCATCTATGTATATCCAGAACAAATCTTTGACGTTTCAACTTGGCCAAAAGTTTGACTTTGGTAACTACCTGTAAAACATTAATCCTACTTTTGTCTGCTACTGTAGGGAACACAAATATAGTAGACCCAGAGATAGAATTTTTTTTTCTCAAAAAATTAACGTTCAACAGAGGATAGTCTACGCTAATAACTTGACCTATATATTTACGGTAACTTTTACCTGTATCATATCTAACTAAAATAAAATCATCAATCTCAAAATCGGTAGAACTCTCTGGCTGAATCGTTATAGTACCACTAGTTGACGGTTGATTTTCATTATTAATCAATACGTTTTCATCGAGTAAGGGATCATCTATATCTTCCTCGCTATCCTCAGCATCTTCAGTTGTAATTCCAAAATCCTCAACTCCGACACTTTTTCCTGGCTCAATTGCAATTTTCTTTCCTCTTGGTTTCTTTCCTACGATTTTATCCTCTAAACGAACATCCTGTAAAATGTCAACAAATGCTTGCGACCACGAACTATTTCTAATCTGTTCTTCATGTTCTTCGTCTTCAGGCCTAGATTTTACACGTGATAACACACGGTCTTTATTAAAAGGAACTATTCCAGCTGCCATAAAACCAGCTTTGACATTCGATTCGAGTGATTCGACCGTGTTTAAAGCTTTTTTCAGCATTTCTGGAAATAAACATTTAGGCAACACACCTCTGTTTTTTTTTTTTCCACTCGTCCAATACTTTTCGCCATGCTCCCTTTAAAGGACGAAAAAACGCAAGATCTAATGGCTGACAAAGGTGGGTTGCATTTGGTGGTAGTAACACAAATCTAATATTATGAGTTTCACATAATTTAATAACTTCCAAAGAGAGGTGACTCGCCAAATTATCTCCTATTATGACTTTAGGACCATTTAAATTTTTAATAAATGGTATAAACGAAAGAGAGAACCAGTCCTCGAAAATACTCATGTCAAACCAACCACTTGAGTTACGATTAAATCTGGCACCTGGGACGCCACCCTCTATCCATGTTGGATATAAATATGTCGATTTATAAACCGTGTATGGAGGAACAATTTTACCATCTGCGGCTGCACAAAACATAACCGAAGTACTTGCCTTCGATGAATCCCTTATTATTTCTGGATGTTTCACACCTCGTTTAACAATTACTAATTTTTTTCCTGGATCGTCACTAAAATTCGTTTCATCGTAATTAAAAATATTACTAGCCGGCACATTTTGTAAAATTTTGTATTGCTACTGTTTACTGTAATAAATTGATAATTACATACCCAGATTAAGGTCGTACAACAGAAGCACTTTTAGTATTAATTATTCACTGTAGAATTTTATAAATTAACACCAATATTCAGATGTCGATAACTCCTTCAATTATTAAGACATTTTTGTGAATGACCCGTCAAATATCATTTAAAATTAATCTGTGCATGAATTATGTTTCAAAAATATAGGTTCCCATTTGAATTTTTAAAGTTACCCCTCGAACCTCCCCATCCTAATTAATAAAAAAAATATTTAATATCAAATTAATTTAGATTATATCATTCAAAATAGTTTTTACATAGGTCATTTTTTCCTAATTTAAATATATCATGCTGAAATCTGCTGTCACATGAAATTTGGAACACCCTGTATACTATCTGGACAAGACTTGGTTGAACGCCGGCGATTGTGTCGATCGTGTTTGGAAGGACAATACGGTTAGGTTAGTATTTCTCTCCAAACACGATGCATTTAACAAAGGTCTCACGACCGGTCCACAAAACCCGTCCGGTAAAGGTAAGCGGCTCATTATACTACATATTGGGTCGGAGAATGGTTTTCTGCCAGGTGGCCTGCTGTGTTTCATTTCAAAAAAAAATACCGGCGATTATCATGACGAGATGAATGGAGATAACTTCAGAGTGGTTCGAAAACATTCTCCCTGTACTCGACCCAAATTCCATTATCGTCATGGACAATGCGCCGTACCATTCGGTAGAAATGGAAAAATATCCAAATGCCAGTTGGAAAAAAGCAGTTATATTGGAGTGGCTCATTTCCAAGAATGTCGATTGCGAACGACCGTTGTCGTCGTTATTGAAGCCCGAACTTCTGGCGATATCAAGACAAATGCGACCTCAATTCAAATCGTATGTAATCGACAACTTGGCCAAGGACAAAGGACACAGCGTATTCCGATTACCACCGTACCATTGTGAATTCAGTCCAATTGAATTGGCATGGGCGATGGTAAAAGGATACGTGAAGCTGAACAACACCACTTTCAAAATCGACGATGTTCGCCAACTACTAAATACAGCTATTGAAAGGGTTACTCCTCAAAATTGGAAAAATTTCATAAAACACGTCATTGAAGAAGAGTGCCAAATATGGAAAGCGGACGATATCATGGATGATATGATAGATTCTTTGGAACCTTGTATTATGACGTTAACAGGAGAAACAACCTCATCAGATTCTTCGGAGTAACCAATTTATATTTTTCTATCATGTTTAAATTTTTGTATGATTTTTATTTTTTTTATCATGCTTTATGTTTTTAATCTTTTTTTATTATAATAAAAATTAAATAATTAAATATAGAAATTTGTTTTTTATCATAATAAAGTGTAAATAATTAAATTATTGAAATTTGTTTATACGTACCTACAACATTAGGTAATAAAAATTATAAATTAAGCAAAAGAAAATCGATTTTGTACTGATAGCGTGTACTGACGTACGTATGTGATTATGTGGCGCGCGACAGCGCGAGTGACGGTAAGGAAAAATACATTGCGCTGTACCGCTCCGCACACCATCTGTTTCAGAGTATACAATGCAATTTAAGTTATGTGTTCAGGTCACTGGTTTACGATAGACTAATTACGTCGCTCCGCGGCGGCGCAGTTCGAGGTCCGTGCTCGTAGTGAAGCCACGCCCATGCGCACAACTTGGCCGCCTTAGCCTGGTCTCATTTGGAATAGAGTATATTTGTCCAACGTCGTAGGTTTGATAACCGGACGTGCGCGATAACGGCGGGCCGCGGCCACCGGAGCGCATTCTTTTTTCCGTTTTAGGAACCGCCAGTGGCGGCGCCAGAATTTTAAACCAGGTGGGCCAACTTGAGGCCCAATTTGTTTAGGGAGGGCCTAATTGTTGACTTGATATATATTTATATATATATATATATAAAAACAATAGTGATGACAGGCGCTTGCGCAGAGAGGGGGGGGGGGTCAACTTCCAATTTTCAATTTTTTTACACTTCATCGTGTAAACTTACTAAAACAATGATTTATAAACATGTATAAACAGTATTTAACAAAGTATGTATTCATGTATACACTTTTTAATTTTGATACTCCTTAACCAAAAATTACACTCAATAACAATACACCATCAGGCATCAATTGTACTACAATTATTGTAGTATAATTGAGTTCCTATAACTATAAAAACATAACTACAAATATGGTTTATACGTGCGTTTTTGCGAGTTTTACAATTTGTTTTCTTTTTTTTGTATTTTTTCTCATTCGTTTTTGCGACTTTTGTTATTTATTAATTACATTTATCATTATTTGCATCATATACCATGTCTACAAACCCCAAAAATTGTATAATAATATTAAATTATGAAATTAAATGAATTAATGAAATGAATTATCTTGCAAAATATGTATAAAAACAATAAATGTTTATGTTAATAAACTATTTTAAAATATTTATTATATTATATGTGTATTAAAACATTACATTTTTAGAAGCACCTCTAAAACAATACAATTATTTATTAATTTATTATATATTAGAATATATTAGTAATAAATAGAGTTAGGATGTTGATGACTTTTGCATTTTTTTCCTTTGATTCGATACAATGCTATCCTAGTTAAAAATTTTATTCATGCTATCTTGATGCAAAATATTCTAATTTAATTTTGCATTTTTCGTTTTTTAATGTCATTTTTCAACATTTTTAAGTCACTTTTTGTGCTTTTTGTACAATGTGGGGCAATTTTAGATTTTAGAGCAAGTGTTAAGTCCAAGTTTGGAAATAAATTTAATTTATTTAAAATCTAATTTTGGATTTGGACAAGTAGTACAAATTATAAATGTATACCTATTTTTATTTATTAATGTATTAATATTATAATCTATAATTGATATATTAAATTACCTACTATTACAGTATTAAATACACCCATCATTATCATGCATTATTATTTATAAATACATCTTTTCACTTAATTAATTAGTTTTTTAGATAATTTTTAAGGTAATTTTTGCATTTTTTTAGGGCATTTTTGTGCGATTTTTAGGTCATCAACATCCTAACTCTACTAATAAATATTTATATTATTGATTCTGACTATGATTACGATTTGGAAAATATTTCTGATTCATGAGAAAACTGAAAACTTTAAAAATTAGTTTATATTAGTATGAGGACTGATAATACAATGAATTTAAAGTATCATATTTTAATATTGGGTTTAAAGTTTTAGTAGTTTTACACATTTAGTAATAATTACAATTGTTTATAATCAGTTGACACTTTATTTGTAAATTGTGTTGAGTATAACATTATGAATAATGAATAGTATTCTTTCAATATACACATAGGTACACTATAGGTTTCTATTTTCTTAAACAGAAAATATTTTAATATATGATTAAAAATTATAGGTAGGTACACTAATAACCAGGGCTCGTGACTTAAAGCATTTGCTTATTTCTTGGATTGATTTAAAATGAAGTAGAGTGCTATGAAAGTGTAAACTCAGTGGCGCAAATAGGGGGGGGGGGGCTTGGGGGGGCTTAGCCTCACCGAAATAACTCAAAGCCCCCTCAAAAAATAATAGTATAATATATGTATGTTATTCTTAATAAGTTATTTTTACCGGTTTTGGTAATTTTGGGGCTTGAGCCCCCCCTAAACATTTTTCCTATTTGCGCTACTGGTCATGTTAAACACGTTCTATTATGAAATTTGAAAGCGCTTTTTTTTTGCTTTTTTAGACGATTTTTTAAAAATTTGCTTATTTCCAGTTTTTTTTACGATTTTTGCTTTTTTGACCAGTTTTTCTACTTACAATGATACTTTCAGAATGTCTCGAAAGTAAAGTTTGATTTTTTTGTAATATAGATATTTTTTTTTGATTTTTTAGTTAAAAATGTTTCATAATCATTTTGTCTCAATATTTTTTGTAGTCTTTAATTATTATTAAAGACATATTAAGAAGTATTGTTTTTAGCACAGTTTGAAATTAAACGAAAAAATATTGGTGAATATATATATAATATATATTATATACAGTATAGGTAAGTATATAATATACAAGAAAATACACAAATTATGTCTAGTTTCTTATTTATCGTGTAAAAAGAAAGTTTTTTTTTTATTAAATATTTTTGATCAAATTTAAGTTTTTAAATGCTTATTTGAGTGCTTATAATGATGTTTTTTAGTGCTTTTTAAGCGCTTATTTTTAAGATTTTAAGTGGTATAAGTCCTGAGTCCTGTTAATAACATAACAATAAACATATGTCAAACACAAATTCACAATAATTAGCAGTCAAGTATGGCTGTAAGTATGAATATTAACCATTGTATTTACATACGAAACCATGGCCGCCCGAGAAACTCTCCTACGGATGACGTCATGCGTAATAAGGCGCTGCGGGGGGATTGCTTTGTTTACATAGTTATGAGGCAACCTGTATAATCTATAAACCTTGCAGTTGAACAGGTGGTTGATGTAGTGGGGAGTAAAATAGGTGGAGCCTGACCGCCGCCCGACGAAATCTGGTCGCCGCCGTAGCCTGGTCTCATTTGGATTAGAGTATATACGATTATTACTATTATTATTATTATTATTTATTAATTTTTCACTTTTCTGTGGATTTTATAGCCTTTTCCGTATTCGCGTAGTATACGTTATTATTATACGTACCAAAATTCTGTCGTGTGATCACGAAGAGCGTTTGGGTGTAAGACAAAAAACGTTTAATATAATATATAGATAAATAAAATACACATAAAATGGATATTGATTACAAATATATTCAAAAGAAAATTAACAAGAATGTCTGTGTGTGTGTAATGAAATACGAATTAAACGAGTAAAACGATGTATAACGCAAATTCAGTGACGATTCGGAAACGGTTTAAGTGTTCGAGATTTGACATCAGTTTTCATATCAAACTGTAGTCGATAGGATTAGGCGTTAGGATAGGATAGAATTTAAGCAGGAGAAATACTGGTTCGAATCCCGCTCCCGCAGTAATTCCGGCGGCGCTTTGATAAACACTGTGAATCATTTTTTGCATTTTCTTTCACTTTTTTCCAACATTATTCATATTGTTGTTATATTATATTATTATTTTTATAAATGGTGTTCGCGCGCCGTCACCGCCTTGCTCTCAACAGCATTATTTGTAAAGACTCCACCACCACCGATCTACACACACACACACACAAACACTCGCGCGCATCAGCCGCTATCTTCGTATTTATTTTTGTTTATTTATTATAATTATTAGTGTGTGTGAATTATATAATATAGTATTACGTAAATTACGACGGTGGGTTATCTGCGACCGTACCGGTTCACCGTTGCATGCAGTAAAACACGGCCGCCATAATATTCAGCGAATTTCAGCCAGTCTCGCTCGTGCTATCGTACATTTTGTTAAGCGGAGTCATTATTATTATATTATTCATTGTCGTGGGCGCGAATCGCCACTTTTTTATTATATTTTGTGGTAAGGCGCGAATCGCCGCTAACATAATATTGTATATCATAATATAGGCGCGAATCGCCGTATTTTTACATTATATTTGTGTGCGCGAAACGCCACAGTTTTAGTAATCTTTCTTTTATTCGTGCGCGAATCGCCGTATTTCCATTTTATATTTGTGCGCACTAATTGCCACACATTTATATTGTCATTTATCATATATACGTGTGTGAATCGCCGTATTAATATTCTACTATTATTTTATAACGCTAATCGTCTCATTTTTTTATATTATTATTATTGTTGTGTGTGTAATTATTATATTATATAGCTGTATAGGTAGCGGCTGGCCAGCAGTGCTCCACAATTTGTGAGTTTTTATTATTATTTATTACGTAACATTCAATTATTATACAATATTTTATTTATCTAGCTGTATAATATTATTATATTTCTATTGGTTGTGCCGAACCGGCAACTATTATTATTATATTATATTTTTACCTGTTGGGCCAAAAGGGCCGTAATCTATTATTGTTTTATTATATTATATCTTTTATCATATTACATTTGAGTTACCATAATTTTTACTAGAGTTACCTATTGTCCTTAACTTTTAAGTTTATACACCCACACATATACACACCTACACTCACCACCTCACACTAGCACTCTCTGATTTTGCTCGGCAACCCCGTCCACTTCCTTTGAGTCGCTATACACACATACACACATTTACATAGGTCGGTCGGTGTGTGCGTGCGCTACGAAGTAGTTGGTGTCCGGTGCGCGCGTATTATAACTATACGCTCCCGGCTCGATCAAATGGTTTGATTATATATATTATATATATATATATATATATATATATTATATTAAATAGGAGGTTGACTTGCCAAAATTAATTACACTAATAGGTACATTTCCATTATTGATTTTGTTTTTAATGTTGTTCAATTTGGCACCGTTTTACAATATACATATACCAAAACAGAACTTGACCTGAATGTAATGGGAAGTAAATTTTATATTTATTATATATTATGTGTATATTAAAATATTGTAATTATTTGTTTTAATATTTAAAATAATTCAACAATTAGAATAAATTCAACGGACACGATTGTATACATGGATATCATGACAAAATATTTAGTCATGATGGATATGTATAAGAGTTTATAGTGAATAGTTATTCCTTGCTCACTTATAGTCGTTATTACATATACCTTGCTCACTTACTTAAAGGTAGGTAATTAAAATTACATAGACAGTTATATGAATGCATTACACACTTTTGTTTTATTATTAAAATGTATAATTATATTATATTGTACAGTGTATGCATATATATTGATTTAATGCTAAACATTTAATCCTAACATTGACATTACTTAGTGTGCGATGGCACAAATGTACTTTCAACATATACGTCAGCAATAGTATTAAAATTAAATAAAATATAAGCTGTTTGAATGCATAATACGGATTGGAAAGACACAGTGATTTTACTTACACTGTCCAATAAAAGTGCAATGATGAATTTTGTATTTTTATAAATATTATTATATTATGTTATTGTTAATTATTATTATTATTTACACAAATGGTGTACCTATGCTTAAATATGTTGTATTAAAAGATATTCCTATTGTCACTGACATTGGCTTGCAGATAAAAATTCACAATATCTATATTATAAACTATGTAGGTAGTATTATAAACTATGTAGGTAGGTATGTGATAGGCTTATCGTTGAATTGTCGAGTCAGTTAATAACATTTAATATTTATTACTAAAGGTCAATTGTACATATCTTTAAGAAACTACTAAATGTATTCTGTAGTTAGATTTTTATAAATTTTATTAAATCAATCAAAACCTGTGCTTAATTAATGATAAATAAAATATTATATCTTTCTTTTTATGTATGTAAACACTATATAATGCAAATTGTATTAAACATATGATTTTGAATTTTGATGGCAACGGTGGTATATTTTTGTATTAGAAAGTAACATTTGACATCATGTTATGAGATCGCTAGGCTCACTGGAATAAGTAGTCAATGGTCTGGAATTTACGATTAATTCAACTTGACAGAGCAACGTTCCCATTTCTTCAAAATTTAGTAGAGCTCCCTTTGTTACTTTAAGCAAGTGGCTTTTCGCTGATTTCACTGCAGCCTCCCATAGTCCACCGAAGTGAGGTGCAGACGGTGGGATGAAGTACCACTGTACTCCTTTGCTAGCCATTTCATCCACTACAGATTTACTGTTTTGGCTAAGTTGGAAAAATTGCTTAAGAACTTTATTAGCGCCTACAAAATTTGTGGCATTGTCACTATGAATACGGGAACATACACCCCTCTTTGACATGAAGCGACTTAAAGCTGCAAGAAAGGCATCTGTTGTTAGATTTGTCACTAATTCGAGATGCATGGCACGAGTTGTAAAACATATGAAGACAGAAATGTAACATTTGATTGCTGCTACTCGTTTGATACCGCTCTTGATCAGAATTGGTCCACAAAAATCCACACCACTGCGATTAAATGGTCGCTCAATGGAGACCCGTTCTCTGGGCAGTGAAGCCATTAATGGAACTGAGAATCTTGGACGAAATTTAAAACAAGTGACGCATTTTCGTACAGTTGAGCGGGCAATGTCACGCGCTCGTAGAGGACAAAACCTAGTTTGTAAACTTGCTATTAGTGCTTGAGGACCTGCATGAAGAAGCCTCAGATGCTCATGCACAAATAATAATTGCGTTACCCTATGCTTAGAACTAAGTACTATAAGAAACTTACAATGATCTGATAGTGCGGATTTAGCTAATCTTCCCCCAAATCGTATAATCCCATCCTTGTCAATGAAAGGGTTTAACGATTTAATGCGACTTTTATTAGATACTTGCATGTGTTTTGGCAAGTGTTCCAGCTCTTCGGGAAAGTCCAACTGTGCATAACGTAGCTAAATGTTCTGCGCAGCTTACAATTCTGCCACTGATAAAGAACCATATGAACGTGACTGCTTAACTTTTTGCTTTGCATTTTGTATAAAACGAATCAACCAGCCAGTTATTCTAATCAATTTTGTCCAATTGGAAAACCGATCAAAAATGTCATTACTTTGAATTGTGTTAACCAGAATTAATTTTACAGTCCTTAATTCTGGTAACTCTTCATTTGTTATTTGACCGACTACAGGCTCTAAATTGATGGAAGCACTGAGCCTTTTGGGTCCTTTCCATCATAAAATGCACTGAGAAAATGATTTAACCTCAGCCCCACGGGTTATGAGATTTTCAGGGTTGTCCCGTGTTGACACGTGATACCATTGCTCTGGCTCTGAAACATCACATATTCGGCTTAATCGGTTTGCAACATATGCTTGGAACAAACTTCGACTTTTTATCCATGCGATTACAATGGTAGAATCAGACCAAAAATATGTGGAGGTCGTATCTACTTGGATGCCTAATAACTTCAACTCGGCCTTAACTTCAGTGACTAGGTCTGCTAGTAGAAGCGCACCATTTAGTTCTAACCGTGGGATAGTTGTTGGCTGAATGGGTGCAACTCTTGATTTGGACGTAAACAGAGTGACATGAACACAATCATTATGATCTATGGAGCGCAGATATACGCAAGCATCATAAGCCTCTTGAGACGCATCACAGAATCCGTGTATTTGAATAGGTAAGTTTTGGTTGCAAACTGCTTGACGGGTTATGGATAAGGAAGCAATAGAGCACGCAAATTAGAATAAAAGTTAGACCATCTGGATTGCAAATCTTCTGACAACACTTGATCCCAGCCCATTTTTAAGCTCCAGAGCTGTTGAATGAAAATCTTTCCCTTTATCAAGACAGGGCTTAATAGACCAATTGGGTCATACACGCTATTAATATCTGAAAGAAGACTGCGCTTAGTCATGGACAGTGGTGGTGACCAATTTTTCAAGGTGAACCGAAACCTGTCAGCGGTAGGTTGCCACATGAGACCCAGAGTGCTGATTAGATCATTTTCACTTTATGCCCCCATAAAGTTAGGATCATCGTGGGCATTAGGGATCGCTCCAATATTGTTGTGGAATTTGAACACCACTTTCTAAGAACAAAACCAGCATTACCTAGTCTTGCTTGCAGTTGGTTGTATATTTTGAAGCACTCGAGTTCAGATTGAGCTCCGCTGATGAGACATAAAAATCCTGCCCGGTAACTCTTTTTATCTGTGGATCATTACATTCTTTGGCAATTTGCACCAGACAGCGAGTAGCCAGAAATGACGCCGATTTAGTGCCATATGTTACTGTTTTTAGCTTGTAATGCTTCAATGATTGATCAGGACTTGCTCTATAAAGAATTCGTTGCAGTTCACTATCATCATGGGACATCAGAAACTGCCTGTACATTTTTTCAACATCTGCGGTAATGACCGTATTAAATAAACGGAAACGCCAAAGTATGTTTATGATGTCTGGTTGCACCTTTGGACCCTTTAACAATATGTCATTTAGTGAAAGTCCAGAAGAAGCAGCAGCTGAACCATCAAATACCACTCTCATCTTAGTTGTTAAACTGTCAACCTTGAACACAGGATGGTGCGGCAAATAGTATACAGGGAGATCAGTGGTTTCATTGACAAGTTCCATGTGATCTAACTCTAAATACTCATCCATGAATAATTTATACTGTTTTGCAAGTGAAGGATCCTTTGTAAATCGTTTTTCAAGATTAAAAAAACGCTTTCGAGCCATTGAACAAGAATCGCCAAGGGCCCTAGAATCTTGTTGTAATGGTAGTTTGACTAAGAATCGACCATCGGTGTTTTGTCTGAATGTTGATACAAAGTGTTTTTCGGCTTCGGTTTCTTCTGATGAGCGCTGAGTAGCCTTACTGGTAAAAAACGAAAGCGCTGAATTAGAGCACATGTTGATTGAAGGTGGTAAATTGCATTGATGGACAATTGGTAGCTTCTCTGCCACTACCCAACCAAATTGTGTAATATGTAAGGAAGCATGGTCAGAGATAATCCATTTCTCATTGCCTAATACATTGAAGAATACCTCTGATCCAAGTAATAAGTCTATGATGCCTGGTTCATGGAATATCGGGTCAGCAAGTTTATCATTGATGTACTTGGGCAAAATTATTTTGCTTCGATCAATCCTATGAGACGGTAGTGCATTTACTATTGCAGGTAATGAGTACAGAATAACGTTTATCTGATGTT
Organism: Schizaphis graminum; assembly: GCA_020882235.1. Taxonomy (NCBI): domain Eukaryota; kingdom Metazoa; phylum Arthropoda; class Insecta; order Hemiptera; family Aphididae; genus Schizaphis; species Schizaphis graminum. The sequence goes on from CM037036.1 coordinate 29,507,763, forward strand.
CATAGACCCGAGAAGAAATAACTGAAGAATATGAGTGTGAAATTGAGGAAGCCATTGTGCCCACACCAGAAATACGTTGCTGTGCACTATTTGAACGAGTTAGTCCTAGTCTTTCAGCACACTCTTGAGTGATGAAATTAAGCTGCGAGCCAGAATCCAAGACAGCTCTGCACCTTTGCCATTCTCCATATCTGTTTTGAACATTTATTAGCGAGGTTGACAACATTATGTTTAGCTTTGCATCAGGCTCTTGTACATTGACAGCGCCTGAGAATGGTACAGTTATTTTATCTTGCTTATCGTTGGATGGTTCAGACAAGACTGGTTGTTTTGGTTTATCAGAAAACTGTGTATCATCATGTAGTTTCGAGTTGTGCCGTTGATTGCATTTTTGACAGTAGGATAAACGACAGTCTTTAAGTTGATGTCCAAAATTTAAACAATTGAAGCATAACTTTGCGTTCCACACAGCATTTTTTCGGTCGGCGATTGACATTTGGTTGAACCGCTCACATGAATAGATTCTGTGTTGCTGAGTGCATATGGGGCATTTGTGCACTTTACTATCAGCAGCACGAGTAAAAAATGTTTTGCTGTTATTGTTTACCTTGGAACACACTGGTCTTTCCGCTGTGGGATTTGATATAAGACCGACTTCATAAGCAGTTACACGCTTAGAAAGAAATGATTCTATTTGTTTATACGAAGGTAATTCCTTATGATCCTGGCGAAGCTGCCATTCACCTGCAGTAGTTGCATCGAGTTGACTACAGATTAGCGTTACAAGCCATGCATCCCAATGGCCTACTGGCTATCCCAGAGCCTTGAGAGCACGGACATGAGACGCTACATGGTGATGTAAATTTCTGAGTTGTGTGGCCGACGGACAGTTGACTTTTGGTGTCTGGAGAAGAGAACAGATGTGACTTTGTATTGTTAGCCCTTTATTTTCATATTGGCGCACCAGTTCATCATAAGCCACAATATAGTTTTCTGCAGTAATAGGGAAGTTTTTGACAATATCAGCGGTAGGACCAGATAAGCCTGATTTCAAATGGTGAAAGCGTAGTACATCATCTATTCTTTGTTGTTATGAAATAATGAATTAAAAGTGTCAATATATGATGGCCAATCTTCCAGATTCCAGTAAAAGTTGGTGGTTGAATCATTGGCAGTTTTAACGATCCTCCCTTGAAAACATTTGAAGCATGAGAGTCATTTTGAACCTGATTGACGGCAGCCTCAACGATGAGGTCAAGTGGCAAGTAGTGTAAAAGTGTTGTCTTCAAACTCCAACCTCTCAGCTTCTTCATCCTCCCCTAAGACAAGATCTTGGATATGTTGTTGAACAGTATTAAAATCACTGATGTATTGGTTTAAGGAAGTACGTCGAATTTGAAGTTGACTGATAGATTGGGTAGCTTTATTGAACTTCTTGACGTAGTTGCTAATTGCATCAACCGAAGATTTAATTGTGGTTCTTTTTTTGAGTAGTTGTTTTAATTGAGAAATTGACATGTTGAAAAGCTATAGTTATTGAATATAATATAAAAACAGTTTAAAAAATCAACAAGTGTACAACTCAATGACTATAAATTCTTAATTATTACATATATAATAACCGCTATGTTTTCAATATTATTACAATCAGCCATGTAACATATAATTAATTATGATTATATTTGCTACTGACTATATAACCCAATTGCATAAAAAATAACTATGAAAACATGATCCAAGAAACAAATCACGTCGAGGTCACCAAAATGTTGCCGCGCCCGGCCCTCACTCAAAGGTATAAATTTAGACGAGGGTGCCTTCACGACTGTGAATAGGCAACCGAACGTGTTGCGCTACTCACACAAATAATATTTAAAATAGAACAGAAATAATATATAATAATAATGATATTTATTTGAATATGATAAAAAAGTATATTATATAATCTGGCAAATGCCTAAGTCGGAAAATATGCAAATAAAACAATTATAAATTCAATATAAGCTAATAGAACAATTCACGCCTATGTCGGCTAATAGCAAATAATAAAAATTCAATATGCGATAATACAATGCCTATGTCGGCTAAACGCAATATAAAAAAAAAACAATAATAAATGCCTATGTTGGCCCAAATTAGATATAAATATGTAATAATAATTAATAGGTGATAATAATAATTTATGTATAATTAATAATTTAAGGCTCGTCAGCCCGTTACCTGAGAGCTGGTGTTCGTTAGCGGCTTCAAACCAGAACGCTACCGTATCAGGATGCACAAACTTTAACAATAAAAAATACAATATAATACTACAGTATGTGACAATCCCGAGAACGTACGACTAACGAGCCACCAACTCGGACGATTAACTCACTGTACATGCAATTCACCACAATAAATAAATCACGTGCTTCTATAAGTATATCTCTGTCCACCCTGAATGGGGAAAATAATATTAGAAATGTACAATGTAATGACTACGAACGATACTTACAGAAGCAAATTACAGCACAGCAAACATGAATAGATGACGAGAAATGAACACAAAAAATAGAAATATTACGTATAATAATAAAATATAAAATTACGCTTCCACAGATCGGGGTTATGAATAATAATATAGATATAGCGATTGATTGTTTTGGCACTGGCTGTAACACTGTGCAGCTCGAGTGTCAGCAAAAGAAGAAAAAAAGATTTACGAAACACATAATGAACAAAACGAAAGATAATGTAAATGAAGTACGAAACAATAATAAAATTCACAATTAACAGTTTCGACTCACACATGAAACGTTGATTACGAGACGAATAACAATAAAATTATAATAATAATGCGATAACGATACAATATAATATTGTTTGGGCGCAAACAGTTATGTTCCTTGTATTTTATGACGCTATCTGTTTAATAAATAAGTATATAATAAATAATATATTAGAATACCTAATATAAATTAAAAATTTTACCTTGCATTGTATGAGCGCGGCTAGTACAATTTTTGGACATCTCCAAATAACTTTTTCGCCAATAGTTCTTTCACGTTTATGAATAAAACCATCATGAATTAAAAGATCATACCCTCGTTGACTTTTTATAAATTGTAAAGGCATAATTTTTATATTTTGTAAAATATATAATAATTATTATATTGCGTGGACCAAGCAAGACGTATATACATATACGTAGACGTGTATAGGTGGTACTGTATAACACTTTAATCGATAGAGAGTAGAGACTCGTGATGACTGATGAGTAGGTACACTGTAATAATTCGATAAAGACTCACGTAAAAACCAAATAATGAATTACCTACTGAAATAAAAATAAATGATAAAGAAGGTACTACACCACTACCACTAAATTATAAAGATACTATGGAATTATTATATATATTATATCATTAAATATTCCTACCCAAAAAGACAAGATAATTGTATCTAATACTCTAGCTATATACCTATATAAATATATGCGATAAAATGACGCACGACCAAATGTAGCATGCGTCGATATTACACGCGACGAAATGTTGTATCGTCATTACTGATAATTGTCAACCGACCGTCACCGTGTGATAGTCGTAGACCGTAGTTGAAATTCAGTTTTTGGAGTAGTGGGGGAGAAATCGCGACTGACGTCGCATAGCAGGCAGGTGGCAGCACATTACAGCAATGAAAAATTAAATCCAACAACATAAACATGTTGAAAACATGTAAAACAAACAAAACAGTATTAAAAAGTGATATTTTAGGTCAAAAATACCTATTATAGAATTTATAGAGAACAATATTTCAGAGACAACCTCATTGGGGTTTTGCAATATTTTAAATATATAGCATGTTACAAAAGGCACAAAAACGTTTTTTTTTACATTTTTTAAACAACTGTACATTTTTTAATAATTGATATTTTAAAAAACACCGATGAGGTTGTTTCCTCAATATTGTTCTCTATAAATTCTATAATAGGTATTTTTGCTATAAAATTGCTTTTTAACACTGTTTTGTTTGTTTTTCGTAGAGCTGTTAATAATTACGGGTATAAGAATCTTGACTAGGTTTTCAAGTCGTAAGAACACTGTACGGAGTGTACTGTGTAGCACAATCGGGTCCCTATATGTACAATGGGCTCTACCGCCCATATGTAGAGTAGGGTACTCTGCATACGGGAAGACATTAGTACAGGTTATGGGTTAGCTACCGCGGCGGGATAGCGCGCTCTGTTATAATAAATACGATTTATTATAGGGAGATAATAGCTATGTACAGGAAATTATCGTTACAATGTTGGATTAAAATCTACAAATAAGACATTTGAGGATAAAAATATTATGAATAGATCTGAAGATCAATTTGATTGTTGTTTACACGGTGTGTTATAATTATTTTAATAACCAATAATTTAAATAGTTGGGTACAATAACTATTAATTAATTTCCAAAAAAAAAAAAAATAATTTCCTTGTACAAATCTTACTGTTTATTTATATTTGATTTTAAAATATTAAAAACCAATGTATGTAACATGTAAGAATCAAATTAATTTGATATTTTGTTTCTAACTGCATTAATTTAACCCTAACAGCACCAAAACCCTCCTAGGATGGTCATAGAACGGTCTATCAGGAATCTCAGGACTTATACTGGAACTTCTTTTTTTGGTCCTAGACCTTCCAGGAGAGTTCCAAGGCAGTCTATTGATTTCCTAATGTCTGAGTTGAGACCATCCATAGGTAGTACCCAATATCTTCCCTATTCAGGGTGTTTCACGATGAACTGACAAATGCAATAACTTTTTTTCTATTGAATATTTTCAAGTTTTTTTTTTTTTTAATTGTCAATTGTCGTCTGCGCTACATTAAAAATATTTTTAAATTTTTTTTCTAACATATTGTATGCAAAATTAAAAAATTAAAATTTGTTCTATTTAATATTTAAAAAAATCAAGATAGCCATTTTGTAAATCCGATTTTTAGAAAAATGTTGGCTTCAAAAACTTTTACTAAGGTTAAGTCAATAATTTTTAAACAATTTTTAAAGTTTGTTTAAATTCTAATTTATGTCTTGTTTATCAGTGTTATAGCGATTATCGATTTTGAATTATTTTTTGCCAAGAAATAATTTGTTATCACAAATAATCAAAAATTATGATAATAACGTAGTATAATAATATGAATGGTTATAAATAGAAATCAATCATGATATTATGACCATTGACCATTTCATATACCTACACAGACACACACACACAGTACACACCCAAATTCAGTATCCCGTATTCAGTACGTAATACAGTAACTTAAACGCATAATGTAATATGTACGCGATTCATTTTTCAATGTGTCTAATAATGTTTACCGTTTGGTGTTTGGTATAAGTTATGCGTAATATCTATTTCAATTATAAGTATACAACGTGAACATTGTTTAAAAATGACTGACCTGTGACCATCCGCCGTCCAGTCAACCACTGTATTATGTGATGTACTTCAATATTACTGTAACTATGACAGTTAATCATCCAGCTAGTAAATAATAAATTATATTACTTACTCAAGTAATCCTAAAAAAACCAAACAGACAATTCGAGAGAACATGAAACCTTGCATCGTGTAATTTCCAAGCAATTTTAATGAAAACTATTGAGTGTTAATACCTACATTAGTGTTTAACAGTGATGATATTGTATAATAGACAATCAGGCATCGGCCTGAACTTAAAGAGATGCTTTTCAAAAACATCTCATGAACATTATAAAGAATACCAACTATTGAGATGATAAAGTGCTATATTAAAATTAATTTAGTTAAATTAGCTAATTATCAAACTAAGAATGATATCAAACACTGTATACTTATGTCCAGAAAATTAGCTTTAAAATGTAAGTATAGATGAATTAATTATTCATTTTATTAATAATATTAAATAATCTAATTCAGTAATACAATACCTACATGTATATAGATAAACCTACAGTTGTACTATTTTTTTTTTACACATTATTAATAATATTTAAATTGTATTTTAATGTCATAGGTATAGTTCATAAAATATGGTCCAATCAGTTAATTATTGAAGTATACTGTACATACATTGTGGGTCATTGATTTGGTTCATTCCAGTAATGATAGTTCTGTTTCATCAGTGCAAAATATTATTTTCATTAACTACCTACCTATCTTTCACTTATGAATTAGATTATCAGAAAACAATAATAAAATACCTCGTTAACTGTAAGTTTAACTATCTAACTTGTAACCTAGTTCTTTATACATTTTAATATTAATAAGTTTTAATACCATTTCAAAACTTTGGTCATAGTGTACAACTAAAAATTCAAAATATGATTGATAACTAATTGACACATTTTTATTGAATTAACTGCTGTATTCCAATCATTACATGCACAGAAATTAAATATGTTAATATTTACATATTCTATTTTCATTTTTAATAATTTTAGTGTAAATAAATTGTTATTACACTAAGTACAAATAATATCAACATCAACATTCTAAAATGTAAGTTAATGAATTTAAGTAATATTAATTTAATTTTAATATTTAATAATAATAGGTTTTAATTATTTTTCAGGATATTAGTTTTAATATTTGAAATAACTATGAATGTAATTGATGTAATTATTCAAAAATCAATATGTCGTCATCATTGAAAATATTTGTATTGCACTAAAATTTTTGTAAAATTAAGTAGGTAAAGTTTATTTAATAGTTATTTTTATAGTTTATTTAATTTTATTATTTTTAATTATATTATATTATATTAATGTAGTGCTGTGATAAAGTAATGCTAATCTAAATAGTTAAAGGGATGAATGTCGGTACTAAACTTAATTAACTTAACAAATATTTTCTACACTATCTTCTACACTTGAAAAAATACCTCATTTATCGGTTATCCCTATTAATTTTGAGGTACAATGAAAATGCATGCTTAATTATCTTAATTTGACAAACCAAGACAAAAATATAAATGTCCCAAAACCTGAGGTTCCCATATTCGAAGAAGAATAAGTAATTTATAATTTTAAATGTTATTCTGAGGTATTCATTTTTAGTTTAATTAATATATGTACTTTATTTTTTGTGAGTTATGGCTTTATTTATTTGATTTCTAAGTGAATTTTACATTTACACTAATACTCTGCTTATGCAATCCGTTAAGTAAATACTAATATTTGTTTAGTTTTTTGAATAAATATAGTCAAATACTCGCAAAAAATACAGAACTATATTAATTGAGCTAAAAATATTAAGAAAAACAGTTTAATAAAGATAATGAAATTTTATTTATCATTTTGTGGCCAACATTTTGGAACCGGATAGTTCATCGCTGTGCCTTTTTTCCTGTCATTCATAGGACACCGTGGATTGTTCTATAATTCAAAATGTAACACATATTTTACTAAAAATTCAGTTTATATTATTATTCAGATAAATTTCTGTATACCTTTTCATGACCTTGCCAATACACAAATCTAGATTTTGCCTTTCTAATAAGGTACTTATCTTCCGACGATAGTTCCTTTGTATTTAAAGACATTGAAATGTCAATAAATGATGAATGTTTTGGACACCACCATTCTTTACATTCCTGAATTTATCATCGACATTACAATAATATTTTAGGTTACATATTATTTTAATATCGTAAATTATTAATAACATGTTAATAACAATTCATTATTTAACTAAGTACCTACCTCAGTTACTGATTTAAAACTTTCGTCAATAGCTTCAGTTTTTTCTTCTAAATTCAATTTACCCAACTTTTCTAAAAATTCCATTTTCTCCATTATGGGCATCAACTCATGTTTTTGGACATAATTTTTGTCAGAAGTTACTTGTTTCTAAAATTAAAAAAAATTTATTTCATGAAAATTGAAAGTAAATTTTTAAATAAAATAATAATTTGATTACCGATTCATTTTCATCATTTTGAACTACAGTAGTTGTATCTTTGCATATTAACTCTGAGTCAACTAATTTTTGTTCAAGTGTTGCCTATAAACAATAATGATTAGCATACTTTTTATTACTTGAATTATTCAGAAACTAAAACCCACCAACTTATCTTGCAAATCCTGGTTTTCCAGTTCAAGTATTTTCTGTAAAATATATTTAAAGTATCTTTATTGTATTAATTGCTTTAAATTTACTTAATATTTTTATATTATTTTTTTGTTATTTTAAATACTTACAACTTTTAAGTTTGACGAATCGACCTTTACTTTTAGCGTTTCCTACAATTTTTTTTTATTATAATTAACATTTTTAATTTGTATTATAAAAAATTAAATGTTACTTACAATTTCATTGGTTAATTTTTTATTTTCATTTTCCAATGCCTCATTATCATCAGCACTATCTTTCAGCTCTGTCTTTTTATTATTTAAATCATGGAGAACTGATTTATATTGCTGTATAAAATAATAGCCCATAATTAAATTTATATTATAATGTTAAATTAAAATATTTGTAGTATTGTATTAGATATTTATTTATTATATTATTTTATATAGTTGTGTAATGTAAATGTTGTATCGAATAATAAACATTAATTTTAATTTTTAATTAATTTAAAAATGAAATTATTCAATATAAATATTAATGTATGATCAAAAAATAAAATTCTAATTATTAAATACCTGTCGTAAATTATCCATTTCTGTTATCGATTCTTGGAATGCAAATTTGAAAAATTCCAATTCTGATACTTTTTCGCCTTGGTTTTTTTTATTGTACTCGACCCAAGCGGCAGAGAAATGTTTTTTTTATGTTTATAAAAATGTATATTAAATATAAAAGTTGTGTTTATAAAACATTTTTAAAATGTCTTAATGTCCAACATTTCATTGCAAAAATAATATTAAAAAAATGCTTATTTAGTGTTTTTTAAACATGTTGTGTGCAATGAAATAATACTTAAAAAACGTTTATAATACAAAAAATTTATATTAAAATTTAGTTTTTTAATATTATTTATATGATACAAAAAACATTTTTCTGACCTTTTATTTACATTTTAAGTACTATTAATTTTGTTTTAATAGTTCTTAGATAACTCAAAAAATTCTAATATTATTTTGCTTCAATTGCATTCTAACTCTTTAGTATAAATAGGTTGTTAATAGTTAATTTTTTTTAAATTAATACATACAATTAATAAAGTACATATATAGTACATATTATATAGAAACATTTTCTTATAATGATTGGTGAAATAAGATTCAGTTTTTGTGGTCAAGAGACACAATGAATTGCTTTCAATGACAAAATAAAAAGAATTAGAAATACCTAGCAATCATTAAAATGAATGAAAGTAATATAATTGTTATAATTATTAGTATAATTATTTATTAAAAAATAAATTATTTATACATAAATTTACAAAATTGTAATTAAAAAATAATAAAATAAAATTGTTATCTTTTTTCCTCTTGTATTGACATTAAATATGAATAAAATAAATAACTATTATTGGCTATGATCTGGAATTGATTCACGTGAACCGACAGGAGTCTGTGCATTCTTTGTGTCGAATCTGTAAATACAAATAAAATAAACCTTAAAATGTATGAAATTATAGATAAACTGATTTTATGAACATAACAATTTCAAAGAAGAACAAAATATAAAATAGTGACCAATTAATAATAATATTTATGCAATTATATAAACAATTTTAAAAGTCAGATACTAAAAACAAAAACTTGTTTTTTTTAATTATTAACCTCAAATAAATAAATGTTAATGGATACCAATTGTCAAACATTTTTGTTTTCATAAACACAAATTAATTTTAAATAAAATACTAACTATGAAAATCATTTAAATTACAAATTAAATTTAACCTTATAATGCGGGTAGGTGCTTGCGCCAGCCATGACATTATGCTACGTTTTATTTCCTGTTTAGAATCTTGTATGTTTGGGAACTTCTTGAGCACAGCGTCTACAACATTCAATAACATATAAATAAATAAATAGGTAGTACCTACATTCAAATTTGTTTTTTTAACTTGGAAAATATTATATTTAAAAGTTATCTTAATGTTGAATTTATTTTACAAATTTAAATAAAAGTACTAATAATAATAATATTATTATGTATAATAAAATATTGATGTATAATAATCATTCATGGGTATTATTAGATTATTAAATTATTGGAAGGCGGTAGATTTTAGAAAAGTATTTTTAAAATGGTTAAATAGATATAATAATTTAATAAGTAATAATATCTAATATCTTATTCATATTAAGAAGGAACTTTTTGTGGCAGTTAGGTACAACTTACTGTCTATATTTTACTCTCTTTCAAAGCTGATGACATTCAGTAGTTTTTTCTTACAGTGATAGACTATTATAATAAAGATACTACTATAGGTATATAGCTACTTCTAACAAATTTAATATATTCTACTTGAGTAGTATTGTTTACCTACGTATACTATTTATTTATTGTTCTGTCGTATTTGTATTAAGAGAATTAATCTTAATTTAAATTCCATTAAATACAAATGTTTAAGAAAAAATTTAATGTTACTAAATAATACTACCAATATAATATAGGTACCTCCTATCTATGTCAGTCATACAGTTATTATTAGCATTAAGAATTGCGTTTTAATGCCAGACTATAATTAAATCAGTTGGTAATTACTTTTAATTAAAAACAATGAAGTACTTACCTATTATGATCTTACTGATAGTTAAGTCTTTGAATGAATTCTTGTTCTTCTGACCTTTCCAGCTATACTCTTTGGCTAAATCATCAGAAATTACTGTTCTTAGTATACTGTTTGTTACTTTTGTGATAGTTTTTCCTTCAGATGCAAATATGAACGCTGTAACCTATAATAATAAACATATTATTTTTTTTATATAACTGGTTTTATGTAATAATTACAAATACAAATAAATGAAACATATTATTTTTACCAGCTTATTAGTATAACCTAAGTCTTCAGAGAGTAAGTTTTTCTCTATAGACAAAAGTTCATTCTCGTTATTCAAAGGGAATGATGATAAAATACTATTTTCCAATTGTATTTTTTCTGGCCGTTGGTTGTTATTTCTGGAGCTCTCATTATCGTCAATAAATGATGTTAAATCTTGCTTAATATAATTTGAGTAATTTTTTATTTTTAGAATATCAGCTGGAAAAGTGTATTTAAAGTTGAATACTTTGAAATATCAAAAAAAAAAAAAAATAGTTGTAATAGCTAGGATACCTGATAATCTGCAAAGTTGATGTCCTATAGCTTCCAGAAGACTAACATTAGTTTGATTCGGTATACCAAAGGTGCAGGAATGTTGAATTTTTTTTGAAAGTTTGCATTCACAGAATATATCAGTTACCATCGACACAGCTGGTACTAGAAATTAAATATTATATTTGTAGCATGCAGTTATAATTCATAACTAAACTAGTTTTTATTTTTTCCTCTAAGGTTCTGATATACATAACTACATAATATATATATATTACCTGTTTTGTCAGTAATAGATGGAGTAATAAACGTATTATCTTGATTATATCTCGATTCAGATGGTGCATCATTGGACATACAATATATATTTTCATTTCTGTGAGTGACTAATAGTATATGTAAAAAAATCAGAAAAATAAATAACCTTAATATATTAGGTAGGTATTGAATAAAAAAAAATGTGAAAATATGGTTATTTACCTTTTTGTTTCTTTGGAAATTCTGGGTACATAACAAGATTTGTTCTTTTAACTGATGTCTCACCACCAAAATCATCAGTATCATGATTGTCAGCTTCGTCCGAGTTTGAATGATCATCATCAACATCAAATATGCTCATATTTTGTTTGGATTCTTGTCTATTTTTTTTTTCTTTATTCTTTGGCCACGCCCTCTCTCTTCTACTTCTGAATGGAGGTTTAAACTATGATCCAAACTATTACTTTTTAAATATTTATTGACTTTATAGATGAGCTTTATTCCATATTCATAATTATCTAAAATATTAGTTTTAATATAAATGTTTATTTTATATAGTACTAGGTATACAATCTTCTGTACATATACATATAATTTTAATAAACCATTAATGATAATAACAATTAAATTACCTATGTTTTTCTCTATCACTTCAATCTTACATTTTTCCCATTGGTCTTGGCAAGGATTTTCTTTTCTCTTAGCATATGCTTTTATAGTAGATAATTTAAAATCTTTGGGATACCAGCAACTGTAGTCATTTAACATCCATTCGTTTGGTATTAAATCAGGGCTGGTGTCGCCATTTTCTTCATACAGATGAATTAAAGTCCACATTCTATAAAATGTTAAGTGTGAAGTTATAAGCTATTTAAAAGTAAATGTAGTTTCTTAAAATGTTGTATGTTTTCATTATAATATTAACCTATTTTAGAACCCTCCCCCCTCTTAGAACTAAATAATTGTATTGCTTGTATTATTTTTAACAGTTTAGGTTGTATGAAGTAATGGAAAAACAACAAATGATTTCTTGTACTCAAACGATACATATTTTAATATTATTTCATTAACTTTCCAAATGTTGATGTCTGACATATAATTATTGTCCACTTCATAAACTCCAATTGATGAGCTGGTACAAGGCATTAAAAAAAAATCTTTACGTCTTGAGAATTTTCTACCAACTATTATGCAGTTGCTAAGATCTTGAAAAAAACAAACATTTTCAACCTTTATTATATCACCAGACTTACTGCCACAAATATTGTTGGGTGATTCAATTTTAATTTTGAACTTTTCATAAGTTATAACTTTGTATTGTGGGCTGATACAGTTTGGTGGAAGAGGACCGTTATAATGATTTTGCGAGCATATTGGGAATTGTGCATCTTTGGCCAAATGTAATGAACATTCAGAATTAGATATTAAAAATAATTCAGCCATACGATTTCCAATTTGTTCTAAAGGTCTATTTTTGCCTCTAACCATTGTTTTTATTTTTTGAAGGTAATTTTCAAACTGAAATGCTGAAATATATTCTAAACTGAACTGATTGTCAGTAATTATTCTTGAAAAATAGTCTGCATCATCAACCAAATGAATTAAACCATGAAAATTGTGTGTTATGAAACTTTCATTGTAAATATTGGTAAATGTTTGCACAAAATGGATTAATAATGATCTTGCATAATTTCTTAATGCCTCATCTCTTATACTTTTTGGATTTAATAAAATGGACATGGCTACATGTAAAGTTAAAAAATTGTTGTATTTTGCTTGATCTAAATTCCCTTTTAAAGCAATAGGTCCCAGGTACAATAAAAATGATCTAAATTCTGTGGCTTTCCATCTAAGAAGATATTTTAATTCTCGTGGTTGCCTTGTAAACTCTACTGGTAGTTTTGAACTAGCTAAAAAATTGGAAATTCGTTGAATCATTTGTCTCGATAACTTAAATGGAATCACGCCATCATTCCATGTAGAAAGCATGGTACGCATTATACCAAGGAAAACCAGATGCATTACATCTAAAATTATTGAATCAACTAATTCTAATCCTGGTATTTGAGTAAGTATTGTACTTCGCAATTGATAATTTTTATCGATCCAGTTAATAAATTCATTATTAGTTCTTTTTGCACAGTTTAATTCAGTAAAAACCCTCTTATTATTCACAGTTCTGCCACGGACTTTACAACGAGTACATGAAAAATATCCCCCATGGCCTTTAATTCCTAGAATATCTTTTTTGGCTGGAGCATCGCAGACAAATCCAATAATTTTAACATTTAAATTTGTATTATTAATTAATAATCCTCTATTTGACATTATTATTATTTCTGTCACAAAAGAATGCAAAAAGAGATTCATGTCATCTGGTTTTTGATAGCCATAATAAAGTCCAACTGGGAATACAATTTTTCTTAGGATAGGTATATTTACAAGTGTTACTAAAATTGGTATTGCTTGACCTGGGGAACTTTTGAACAATGGTAGCCCGTCAACATTGACAAGCAAATGTAGTTCATGAATATCAATTAGATTAGTATTTTTAAGTAAAAATTTCAATTGAGTCTCTAAACCAAAATGTATATATTTTCCAGGGTCGATATTTAGTTTTTCTAGAGTTAAATTAGTTTTAAGTAATGTTCTAGCGTCTGACGGCAAAATATTAGTCAAACTATCAACATTTTCTTTTAATCCAGCTAATAAATCAGAAACAGCGCTTGAAGTAACATTGTGTTTTATAGCCCAATTTCGTAAGAAGTTTTCAATACCCGAAGCACATGTTGTGGTTGATTCAGAACAATAAGCATATGTATTATTCATTTGGAAACCTAAAGAAGAATATTCTTCAAATATGTTTTCACTAGATGAAGAATCTAAAAATGTAATTTCATAATTGCTATCATTAAATTCAACTTCTCCATTTGAGAGATGATCATTGTCTTCAACTGCTTGATTATATAAAATATACTGTGAACTATCCAAAGTATTAATATCATTAGCTGGGTCGGTATTATTATTCTCAGAATTGTTAAAAGGTTTTTTCGCACAAAAAAGCCTTGAAGAAAAATTATTATCTGAATTACTGGGCCAATTAGAACACCCTTCATCTTCATTCACCCGCCTCCTTTTACTTCGGTCTGAAAGCTGATGAAATTTAGAACATCCCCTTCGAGGCATTGTAAGACTATAAAACAGGTTAAAAAACAATGGCATATAATTTGTTTTAATTTGTCTCATAGGTATATATATTATGCCGAGTATTATGCAAACCTATATAATTGTGACTACATAGTATACTGTTCAGAGACGGATTGGAAAACATCTTTGTGTGGGGAAATTGTAATTTAATTGTAAATTTAATCTTAAATAATAAAACTTAAATCAATAATAAAATGTGTTCATATACCATTATAGATACCTACTAACATTTATATTGATTATAATATTTGATATTATATATTTTTAGTTAATAAAAAATAAGGTTTACAATAACAAACAAATTCATATAATGTATTACAATTAAAAAATAATTTTTTTTTATTTTTAATTACCTAGGTAGGTATTATTTTGTAAATAATTATTCAGTTGTTAAAGCCCTCAAAAAATGCTGAAAGTGAGTTAGTAAAAAATAATAATAGTAGATGAAAAAATAAATAGTAGGTACCAGGGTACCTATTTAAAATTTGCCTAAATTACTATTCACAATTGAGTAGGTATTTATAAACCATTCTGAACAAAAACACATGAACTAGGTAATATGGTAATCACATATTGCAGCAATATAATATTATGACATAAAAAAAATATTTGATATTATGTGGAGTATTAAAGGTGTTTAGATACCTATAGGTATATAATTATAAATTAATATAAATTCAATTGAGATACTTAGGTAACTAATATATTATATTGTATAGTATAGTATACAGTACATCCAAAGATTAAAATGAGTTCAGGATAATAATTTTTTTTTTTTGTATTTCTTATTTCTCTATCAAAAAACTTATTCATGGGTTGTTAATCGTTTTACACAATAATATATAACAATGAAAACATAATTTCTGGTGGGTCAATACATTTGTGATATTTTTATTATCAAATACAGTTAATAATTATTATCAATCAGTCTTAAAATTATAATTATTATATTATTACTGAAATAAATTCCCACACTTAGGCAATGCCTACTACAGTCTACAGTGTATTTATTTTATATAGTCCAATATTAGTCCATGCTCTGAGTATGAAACTGATAAACCCACTGATTTACAACTCAAACTCAAGTTTTCAATCAATCCCTTGTTCTTGTATATCATCATAATATAAGATTTAATATATTAAAATATATGAACACGTTTAAAAACCAAATCAACTTTTAATTAATTATTATTAATGTATATTACCTGTTATAATAGTGCTGGCGTCTGTATACTTGAGATCTTTAAACACTTTCAACACGGAGTCTATAGGTACACGGTACACGAACACGACACTATATTACTATAATATAACGAAAGTACAAACTACAGCTATATCAATTATAGATTAATTAACAAATTACTGAACCATATAACTATCTTTATTCTATGCGTATCGTATAACAAATAACTGCTAAAGTGCAAAATTAAACTGTCGAAGTGTCTGTTAGGCAGTCGGCAGTCACTGAAAATAAACAAAAGAAAAAATGTAACCACTACCAATTACCAAAATAGAACACTGTCAACCCGATAAAAATCGGATAGGCCAATCGTGGCACATATGGGTTATCGATAATCCGATCGGCGACAGACCGTCACAACACAATGCAGTCTGCAGCACCGCCAAGACAAAAGAATTTTACCGCTGCAGTGTGTGTGGGCCTTAAAAGACGTATGTCATATTATACTTTTAAGCGCTAGAAATGGCAAATTGTTATCAATGTAATACTACTAAGTAACTGTTATAAAATATAAACTGTTATTGCCAAGCCATTATGGTAAAAATAAAAACGGGTTATTTATGTGGTGTTACGGATATAGGAGCAGTGGTATATTTATAGGAGGTCCAGAGCTTCCGCTTGTTTATTTATTAAAATTTTTGGTTACTATATTATTACCTATATAATATAAGCGCTTACCTATTATATGTTACGATAGTATTGGTGTATTATATGTAGTTAAGCGCAGAGTATAATATTTATTATTATATTGAATATAGACATATAGTCTTTTTCCGATTTATTAATTTATATTTGTTGGGTATACAAAGCAGTAAGCACTATAATATTATACTAAGGTGACCACATATTATATACGTGGGTGATACGAACGTACCGTTGAGAATGGGAAAGTCCCGTTTTTCATCGTATAGTATAATTATTATTAAAATATAATATATAATAGGTAGGTAGTACACTATAAAAAAATTATATTATATTATTAGCTATAAATATATTATAATATCAGCAGCTATTTATATTTTGTAGGTATACTACATTACTGCAGTTAATAGAACATTAGAAAAACATTACTTAGGTATGTCAATGTAGTCATATTATTATATATATGATAATCATAATTATAATGATTAAAAAACTATATTATTAAAACATTTTACAAATAAATGTTTTTTAAATGTGTCTCACAAAAATGTATCACAATTTACATTTAATTGTTGTTATAAAAATATTTCTACAAAAATGTTTCAAAAAAAATGTTTTTAAACATTTGAAAAATATTTTTATTGCAACTAATTATAATAGCAATGTTGTTATGTTTTAAATATATTTCTAAAACATTTCTTTGCTGCTTGGGGATGTACAATGTACCGACATCTTCAAGTACATCAATTTTTGAAAAATCCATTTTAATATTTTAAAAATTAAAGTACTTCTCAAGTCACAAGGAGGTAAAATTGTTAAACCAACGTGTTAACCTTAAACCCCTAAGATGGAACTAATGACAAAATGAATCAAAGCCATTCAAAGGTAAAATGTTTGGTGCCTTTGATAAGATAAATATTTATTTGGTTTTTTCTATAATGTGCTATTTTTGAAAATACATACATATAATGTATACTATATTTACTATATTTACTATATTTACTATATTGTTATTGTTTATTTGTTTACTTATTTAAGTAAGTATGATAAGTTTATCTGACAATTAGCAGCTTTCTATGGTAAGCTAGCTACAATAATTGTCACCTATGCTTTGCAGTGTTCTTTTAGTCATTTATTTTTTTTATTTGAATCATGCCCACTATTTATGAAAAAAATGAGTATGCCGATATGTTGGCAGTTTTTTATGAAGTAGGGAGGAGTACACTTAAAGCATCTCGTTTGTACTTACAACGATACCCTCAGAGGAGACAACCATCAAGAGCTACTTATGCGAATATAGGCAAATGTTTACGTGAGAAAGGTAATATTAAGCATATATTAATTAAATGCTTGATGATTAAAAATTTGTGTAATAAAATTTTATTATAAATAAACAATTTTAAAATTTTAAAATAGTTATGCATTAGTACATACCTAATAACAATAGGTATTTGATCATAAAAATTTGTTTAATATACTTAGTAGGAAATTTTACTAAGAATTAAAAAAAGTTTCCAATTGGATTTAATTTACTAACAAACCTAAACCTCATATTGCATTTATTACCTATCAAAGTATTCAATCATATTAATTAATATAATAAATAAATAAATGAATAATAACACATATACATATATATTTATATAAACAATTTTAGAATTGTATTTAATTTAAGCTGGTACAAATACATACATACCTATCTAATAAAATATAACAAAATAGTTGTCTTTATGTATCCTATTTACATAATTAATTACTATTACACTAAGTGCAAATAATACCAACATCAATATTCTAAAAATAATATGTAAGTTAAGAAATTTAAATAATATTAGTTTAATTCTAATATTATTATAATAATAGTATTAAAATTAAATCATTAATTTAATTTACACAGTAGGTATCAAAAAAAAAAAACCAATAAAAATAGTACAGAAATTAACATTAAAAGTAGTGATAAAATAATTAACAATTACTAATTAGATTGTATCATTAGGTAGTTTTCCAACTGGTAAAAAAAAAGAAAAATTTTGTCCTGCGTTGGATGAAAACCATCAAGTCAGTGTTTTAGCTGCATTTGAATTTCAACCACATGCATCAATTAGAATGATAGCTGATCAAACAGATATTAGTTGTTCTTCAGTCTACCGTATCTTACATCAAAATTCTTACCATCCTTATAAAATCCATTATGTACAGGGGTTAAAACCAACAGACCCAAGTAGAAGATTAGATTTTTTATCAAAAATTGTAGTATTGCATGAAGAAGATGAAAACATTTTTTCAAAAATTTTGTGGACCGATGAAAATTGTTTTAACAATAATGGTATTGTAAACCGTCACAATTCACACTATTGGAGTACAAATAATCCACATTGGACACGTGAAACAAATGCACAAGTTAGATGGTCAATCAATGTGTGGTGTGGGATTATTAATAATCAGTTAATTGGACCATATTTTTATGACGGTACATTAACTGGTCTTCGGTACCTTGATTTTCTGGTCAATATTTTGCCTGATTTGATGGCTGATGTACCTAATAAAGTTTGTGACGATATGTGGTTTCAGCAGGATGGTGCTCCACCTCACAACTCAAATGCAGTTAAGGATCATTTGAACCAGCGGTATCCATCACAATGGCTTGGTACAAATGGTCCACTTAAATGGCCTGCACGATCTCCTGACCTGACTCCGTTGGACTTTTTCTTGTGGGGTTACTTAAAAGAC
This sequence comes from Schizaphis graminum, assembly GCA_020882235.1. Taxonomy (NCBI): domain Eukaryota; kingdom Metazoa; phylum Arthropoda; class Insecta; order Hemiptera; family Aphididae; genus Schizaphis; species Schizaphis graminum. The sequence continues at coordinate 29,527,076 of CM037036.1, forward strand.
AAGGTGTACGAGCAACAATCGACATCCTTGATAGACTTAAAAGAACGTATTACTGTAGCATGCCGTACAGTAACAACGAGCATGTTGAAATCTGTCATGGATTCAATCATATACAGATACGAAAAATGTTTAGAAAACAATGGAGGGCATTTTGAAAACTTGTTGTAGAATTTAGTTAATGTTGTTTTGTTATTGTTTAATAAATTAAATACTTTATATTACATAATATATGCAGTTGTATTAATTGTACCTAATGACTGTTGATTGTTGCGTATTGACTATTGACTACCTATTCTTAATTATTCATAATTCATATTATTGAATATTATTTTAGATTATTTGATTACAGTATCATATATTCATATCAATATTAGACATATTACCTATCACGGTCTTAGATTAATATCATACTCTAGTACACCTTGTGTGGGTCTTATAATCAATGATACCATTGTCTATTCGATATCTCGATCATAATTTTTTTTCATGGAAAACTCAAGATAGTAAATACTTAGGTCGGATACAGATAATCTATTAGAAATAATATGAAATTATGCAAACTTCAAAAAATCGTAGAAAATAAATGGTAGAACATTTTACATTTTTTTTTTTTTGCAAACATGTTTTAAAAATCATATCAATAAAATGGCTATTTTTATTTTTTTAAATATCAAATGGAAAAATTTTTAATTTTTCAATTTTACATAGAAAATGTTAAAAAAAAAATCGAAAAATATTTTGATTATAGCGCAGATGATAATTGACAATTCAAAAAAAAAAAAAGTTGAAAATGTTCAATAGAACAAAAGTTATTGCAATTGTCAGTTCATCGTGAAACACCCTGTATAAATACATATACTGTATATATATATAGAATGGCTGGGGAACGTAAACGTGTATAGATAACTATAACTACACGGGTTAGAAAAATAGCGTCGAACCGTTTCGTTATATAGGATAGTATACAGGGTGATTTTTTTATCAAACAACACTCATTATTTCAAAAAGTATTAACTTTTTTCAATTTTTTATTTTTCAAAATTGTTAGTTTTATACTTTTCTAAAACTATGTACAATTTTTATTTTTTTCACTTTAATATTTAATAGTGAAATCACTATCAACTTTTGATTTTCAAATGGCAACCTATACTTAAAATGTTATAAAATAGTAGGGATATTTTTTTAATGAATTCTTACGTTTAAATTACTATTTTTCATTTAACCGTTCGCGAGTTATAGCTGCTCAAAGTTGGGTGGTTTGAGGTTTTTAGGTGTTAGTCCCAAAGGTTATTACGGCTGTGAGACATTGATTAGAACACAATTATTAGATAATAATTATAAAGACCAGTAGTTCAAATTATAAATCGTTATCGTTCGACCAAAGGTACTAATATCGTTGTAGTTTAATTTGTACCTCCTACTACCTACACGAACTATACGAACTATGGACTATCGTGGACTATGGCACTGACGCGCTGTATCCGTAATATCAAAAATTATGATTAATAATAAATCAGATGAAACAGATATTATCATTTTAAATTTTTATTATGATAACAATATCATAATATGAAAATACTTCCTAAACCACTACCACGATTAAAGATATCTTTAATCGTGACCACTACACATGACAAATGATAATATAATACTTTAATCACAGATAAACTCTCATCGAACCAAACCGTTGGGTATTCCCAATAAAAATAGATAATACAATTGTTTACTTTTCAGTTTTCAGTACTATACGTCTATACTGCTATGGCCTATGTTAATAATATGCCAAATAATGTTCTTTAACTTTTAAACAAAAAAATATAAAATTCATGTGACATTTAGTTTAATAAGTTTAATTTAAATCGTCTTTTCTGTGATTGAAAATTCAATTATTTTATTACTTTCATTGCTAACATAAAGAGTAAACACGTCATACGCCAACATTCATAATATAATTAAATATTGAAACATTTATTCTCTAATATAATGTTGTTAAATAAGTAAAAATTATATTAAATATGATGGGTAATCATAAGTAGTTTTTTATGACGTATTTTGTTTAACTATTTATTTAAAACTAAGTTTCATTTAAATTGGTATTACACATGTGAATACTACATGACGACCTATCAGGAACTTGGAATAATTTATTGGTAAGTTTTACTAATTTTGTTAAAAGCTTTAAAAATTATAGTAAATAATAATAATGTATTTAAAAAATTTTATTTTCAGTTTTATCAGTTCTATACAATTTTTTTCAAATGTATATCGATAGACAAAGACAATAATACAATATTATAAATATATTATGTATTATTTATAAGTTGATAATACATAGCTTGTTTTAAAATCAAGTTGCATTGTAACTGTACAGCTATTGGCTTCAATTAATCCAGAATGTTTGTTGCATACAAAAATTCTAAGATAATTACAAGCATGTACTAATAAGAATATTCTTGGACATATGACTTGAAGAATATACATATTATACTACAATTGTACTTAGAAAAATTGAGAACAATGTGAAAACTAAAATAATACTATACAACTGTTAAAAATACTATATTGGATTTTAATATTCCAACATATAACAACATCGATCATAGGTATGTATAAATATTTTTTATTTGTAACATTCAATTTTATGATGAAGTTATTAGGTTTTTATTATCTTTTTTGTAGATAATCTAGTTAATTTCAAAGAAGCGTAAAATAATCAAGTCTGCCCAACTACATCCTAAGGAAAACTGTAACCTATCAATAAATAATATGTAAAGAAAATTGTAAATGATAAAAAAATATTGTAAATGCTAGTATACTAAATTTTAATACTTCATATTATGTAGTTAAATTAAATATGGGGCAGCAACATTAATCATTAAAACTTATGTTTAATAAAAATAAAAATAATTATAATACGTATAAATAGAGTAAATTAAATTATTAATGTTTTTTTAAAAAAAAAACCTATCACATATGTATATTATGATTATCACTAAGTACCTACTTGTTTATATATGTGTATACTCAATTGACAATTTAAATATTAAACTAAATATATTTTTAAAATTATATTTAGGTATTACATAGTAATTAGTAATATGCAAAATAAACATTGTTTTTTTGTAAATGGCTGATGTTGTTGCCTATTTATTGCTAATTATTAAGTTATTAATTATTATTATTAAATTTACATATCTAAGTTTATATATTATTAGTGCCACTTTTAAATGTTACTATTGTTTTAGGTCTGGGGTTAATGGAGAATTTGTTCTGAATTTCTTGAACACATGTTTATCATTACTCATATTTTGCATAACTGCTTAACGAACATTTTGATTAAACTGTGTCATCAAATTTGGAATAGATTTTTCATAATCCTGGACTTTAAAATGATATTAACATTTTATAGTGGTTAATAATAATATAAAATAAAATGAATTAGGGATTTATTGTTACTAGGGCCCGGTTTTTAATGCAAACAATTTAAGGATATGAACATATTTATGCATTAACAATATAATATATATGTTTGTGAATATTATACATATTAATGTGTATGAATATTTAAAAAAATATATAAAGTATTTAAAGATTTATTTACTATGAAAAAATTATAAATTTATATATGTATAACTGAGCTAAGTTAAAATTATTTTACTTAATTTTATAATATTTTAACATATTGAACTTGTATTCAACACCCAATAGGTATTATAATTATCATTACAATGTTATATTTTATTTAGATATGCATTAAGATAATACTAACTATAGAAATAGAATTTAGAAATTAGGAAATGTTGATCAATATTTAATCAGAATTATTTTAAGTGAAAAAATATACATTTTGTTAAAAATCGGGCCCTAATGACTTGAATTATGATGTTTAAAAAATAACGATTATATGTATACTTGACTCGTCGTGAATTGGCTAATCATTAAATTTATAAATATGTCTTGTTCAAAAATTAACTTTATAATGAAAAATATGCTGATTGCTAAACAATATAAGGTAACTTGTATTTTTATCATTTAATCAATTGTTTTTTTTATAATTTTAATGAAAATTAATTTATATTATACTTATACTTATTATATTAATATTTATATGCACATTATAATTACTTAATTATGTGTACAATGTACATGCATGTATAATTTTAATTTATTCAATAAATTATTGTGAAATTAATTTTTTTTTCTATACTTACCTTAAAGGGAATTTCAAATAGTATCAATTCATGGTATTAATATAAATCATACATCTTAAAATTTTTGTCAAACAATAATATTTAACTATTAATTTTAAATTTGTTTTCTGTATAAATAAACAGTCAAGTGCCTTCAACTGATATAAATAAATTATGTCTTATTCAAATCAAGAAAAAACGGATATGCTTAATTAATAATTGCTATTATGAAATGGCAAGTAAATAATAAATATCCAATGTTGTAATAATATGAACTTCATACCCTCATAAAAACTTAGTGTGACATTCATGTAAACATTTTTTTTTCTTGATAAAGGTCGACAAACTTATGAGAAATCTTGTATTAAATTTTTATGAATTTATAGCTCAAAATAATTTGAAATTTTTTTTCATTTTTACGTATTTTGTTAATATTTTAACTTGAAATGCCTATAAAAAAAGTGACTGGATTTTTAATATTATAACAAATCAAAATATTTTGAAAAAATTTTAATGTATAGAAAAAGCTAGTATAAACATTTAGTGAAAATTTCATGTGTTTACGATTCTAAGCTTAACTTATGGACAGCATAGTATTAAATTATTAATTCTAAGCTTTTGATAGTAAAATATTTATAAATTTTTAACTACCAAAATAGTTAAAAATAATCATGATTTTGACGAATTGTTGTCAATATTTGAACTTCAAATGCTAGTAAAAAAACATTGCGCCTATGTTTCTTATGATTTTTTTATCGCCATAAGAATAACTTATGAGTTATGAGGAACTTTGTACTAATTTTTCAAATATTTTGACTCCTCCAAAAAAATTTTATCGATCTACAAAAAAAAATTCCTAGGAAAATTGAAAATTTCAGTTGTCTATAAATAGCTTAAAAAAAGTCGAAATATTTTGAAAATCAAATCATGTGAAGAAAATGACAATGTAAATAACTAGTGAAATTTTCAAGTATTTACGACTTACACTATTTTAAAAACAACAAATATATTTTTAAATCGTTTGAGGATAAATCGTTGTCGTTACGGTATTTGGTAAAAATTTAAAATTTTATTCTAACACACTTAAAATTTTTCCTATAATGATGTTTTATATGATTGTTTTCGAATTTTCTCTATAGCTACTTGAAGGAAAACGTAGTATTGAATTTTTTATTCTTAGATATAGACACAAAAAGTTTTATGATTTTTAAACTTCAAAATTACTTGAAAATTTTCACGATTTTGATATATTTCGTAAAAGTTTGAACTATAAACGCTTATGAAAAAAAATTGTGACTAATGATTTTTAATTTTTTTTTAGCTACAATAAGAACTACTCATTAAAGAACCTTGTATTAAATTTTCAATTTTTTTTGTAATCCACAATTTTTTTATCGACACTTAAAAAATAAATTCTCATAAAAATCGTAAATTTCAGTGGTCTATAAATAACAAAAAAAGCCAAATGTTTTGAAAATTTAACTGTATAAAGATAACACGAACTAAACATTTGGTGAAAATTTCAAGTATTTACAGTGATTAGTTTTTGAATTACAACCATATAAAAAAATCAATTTGGTCGAAAACTGGTTTTGCGTAAAGATTCCCGTTTTTCTGTTACTCTTTTTTTGTTTTTTTTCGATTTATTTGAAAATTGTTGGAAAATGTTTACTTTTGACCTGTATAATGCACCAATGATATTCACTTTGCTATCGGAAACCAACCCCAAAATTTGAAATTAAAACTTTATTTCGACTAGTTATGCTGTACTACATAGGCGTAACTAGTCCTTTAAGTTAGGGGGGAATAAATTCCTAAAAATCTTTTTTTATTATTAATTATTTCTATTTGTGTTTACAACTGATTTGAATGATTATTCGTTTATATGAAACATTATATTTTTTTAAATTGTAGGCAAAAATAAAGTTAATTTAAATATGTTTATATACACATATATTTACCCAAAAATTCTGGGAAGCTGAAGCCCACCCAAGCCCGCCCCCCTAGTTATGCCTATGGCTGTACACGGACACAAAAACAACAACAAAAAAAAAACACAAATCATTGTAAAATCACAATACATTCATCACTCCGTTCAGAATCTAAAAAAATTGATTATTTCAAATGCCTATAAATTGAATAAAAATGAGTGAATATTTGAAAATAAAATTATATAAAGAAAAGCTATTATAAACAACTAGGGTTTTAAAATTTCATGAAATCTTCATGAAATATTTCATTGCAATGAAAAATAAAATATAAATTATTATATCTTAAAGTTTATAATCACGTCAACTTGCAAATGACAATTTTCAAAAGTTGGTTTAATGTGTAAAACAAAGAAAATATGTATAAGAAATAATAATAAAAATAACCAATAAGGATCAAATTAATTATACAAGTGATAAATTAAAAAATATCAAAAATTTATAGTGCATATTTTTGTATATTTATCATGAATATTTTCTGCAGTATTTAATCAATATATTATTTCTTATCAACTATAACCGATCATGTTTAAAAGAAGAAAAAATATTTTTCAATATTTCATTGAAATATTTCAAGTTTAGAACCCTATAAACAACTGATGAAATTTTCAAGTTTCTACAACTTATACTTTTTGGATAAAAACAAATATCAAAAATCGTTTGAGGCTAAACCGTTATTTAATGCGGTTTTGTAAAAATTTAAATTTCAAACACTCCTAAAATTTTTTTGTCTTAGTCCGGTAGAGTTTTATTTACAGATATTTAAAGACAAATTTATGGAGATCCTTGTACCAAATTTTCAAAACTTAATTATAAAAGAAATAAATGTTTACGATTTTTCAACCACAAAATTACTTGCAACTTTTCGCAATTTTAACATATTTCGTATAAATTCGAACTTTAAGCACTTATAAAAAAAAAATCCAAAATCGTTAGTCACAATTTTCACTTTAAGAACAACTTATAAGAAACCTTGTATTAAATTTTCAAGATTTTCTGGCCAGCCAAAAATTTTTATTGTTATTTAAAAAAAAAATTGAAAATTTCAATTGTCTATAAATAGCTCAAAAAAGTCAAAACATTTGGTGAAAATTTCAAGTATTTACATCAATTAGTTTTTGAGTTATAGCAAAATAAAAAAATCGATTTTGTTGAAAACTGGTTTTACGTAAAAAATCCCGTTTTTCCGTTACTTTTTTAGGGTTTTTTCCGACGCATTTGAAAAATATTGAAATTTTTTAATTTTTGACCCCCCAAAGTACCAACTAGATTCACTTTTGCTTCATAAACGATACTATTTGAGTCGTTTGAGAAAATCGAAGCAATATTACTGCTCCAAATGTTGTCGTCAGACACAAAAAAAAAAATAAATAAAAAAAAACACACATCATTGTAAAATCAATACAATATTCATCACTCCGTTCAGAATCTAAAATAGTCGTGTAAAATCTATCACCAACATAAAATTTTTTAAATTATAATTATATTTTTTTTTTTGAGTGATAAGCACTTGTCCGAAAAATGTTAACAGTGGTAGACCTTCGGACGACTCGCACTGTCCCCAACTCATTTATTTTCTTATCAATACTTTAATCAGGTTATTAATTATTATTTAAATAATAATTATAACAATTAATTTGTAATCTACAGGTACAAAGTTCATTGTCATTACTGTGTTGAACGATAGTCGATAACGAGTTTATTACATGTGAAAATATGTACCTATTATTATTATTTATTACCCATGTGACTACTGGTCTTCAAAATTAAAACCGAAAACCGCCCAACTTTGAAAAGCTATTACTCGCGAACGGTTAAATGAAAAATAATAATTTAATCGTTAGAATTCATAAAAAAAATATCTCTACTATTTTATAACATTTTAAGTATAGGTTGCCATTTGAAAATCAAAAGTTGATAGTGATTTCACTATTAAATATTTAAGTGAAAAAAATAAAAACTTTACATAGTTTTAGAAAAGCATAAAACTAAAAATTTTGAAAAAAAAAAATTGAAAAAAGTTAATACTTTTTGAAATAATGAGTGTTGTTTGATAAAAAAATCACCCTGTATAAGGAAGTAGGTAAGAAAATTTAAGTGTTAAATTTGTGAATAAGCAGACAAATTGTCAAATCAAAAAATGTATTAGGTTCCCTGCAATTCTATAATAATAATATGTACTTTTGTGGGAAAAGGGTAGGTTATATGTTCAAAACTCCATAAAGTTTTGCTCACTGGATCATTATTTATTTTTATTTTTACTTATAACTTCATTCAAAAATTGACATTTGGATACATTAAATTTTATTCTTGTTAATATTTTGACATTTTTAATTTATGATGTATTTTTAAATTAAATTGTTGTTACTTTTTTGTTCTCACATATAGCCAAAACATTATAGTTATTCTCTTGGTTGTGCATTTTAATATTTCTTAATTTCTACATCATTTTATAATACATTTCATAATTAAGGTTTGGTTTAAATTTAACTACGAATTATGTAACACTTGGTTATAAACTATTTTACTTACTTTATCTTTTTTATTGTCTTAATAATTAGATTAATAGTTTTATATAATTTATGATTTAGTTTTATCAAATTCTATTACAGTACCTAAGTTAGGAAATACTATATGAATGTATTGTATAAATTAAAATAAATAAATTTTATGAATATACATACAATTTTATGGTTAATAATATATACCTATTACAGAAAAATTGATGCGTTAAAAAAATCATTGGATAAAACTGGCAACCTGGAATCCATTAGTGTAGAAAGAAATAATTTGTTAAAGAACTATTATGATAGGAAATTATTACTTATGGAGAGGCAAACTAATGCTTTGGAAAAAATTGCCAACAAAAACTGTTCCTGTAGTGCAAATGTAATGTCAATGAAAATGTAGTTACCCAGATACATTGTACAGTGTGTACCACGGCTTTAGATAGGATGGTTGCGTAACGAAAGAAGGAAAAATGATGCATGAATGTTCTCCACTAAATACCTAGGATCTTAGAGCGCTCCCGGTGGATTTATATAATAACTAACAAAAATGATAATATGTATCAATATTGAATATTCAAATTATTCAATACTTCAATAGTATCGAAATTCGAAATCTGTACAGAGAATACGTTTGTAGTCCGTGTTTCTGTAAAGTGAAGGTAGTTGTTTTTAATAATAATTTATAACATTTCAATTTTATAAGTTGTTTATTTAATATATTTTTTTTTAATATAAAATAACTATGTTGGTACTAATATAGATAACTTTTTTTTAACCTTATTTCTTTTCTTGGATTCAATATTTTTTATGTAAGTATATTGCCTCATTCTCATTACAATATACATTGTATATATTTCTGTTAACAAATCACTTTTATGAACAGAACATTCCCATTTAAGTAAAAAATTGTTATTAGCTATTAAATCCTCATATGTTTCTTCAAAAACATTAAGCGAGTCTGCGTGTTTTACAAATGATGTTTCAAACATTTTTATTATTTTATATAGATGATGATTTGGATGGGACAAAAATCCTCTGGTTTTCATGTTAACCAAATCAGCAGCTGGATGAGACACTTGACCATATTCAGTCTTTAAACAGGTTAAACATAAATCACATTTTATTTTCTTTACCAACCGCTTTGCTATATATCTATCACAGAATAAACAAATTTATATCACAATTATCTTCAATTATAAAATAATCATTACTATTATTTTTGATTTCACATTTACCCTGTTAAAAAGTAGACTACACAATCAAAGATTGTAGAATTTGAATTTGAATAATTATGATCCTTAAAAATATCATCAAAATCCCATTGACCTTGTTCAACTATTGAATCTATTTTTTCTTTAAGCTTATCAATTTTTACTTGTCGTTCTAAATTTTCATTCTGGTCATTAATGATATTTTTTAAATCATTTAGAGATATAATTGGGACATTATCTAAGAATTAATAATATTTTTTAATTAACTATTAATAATAAGAAATTTAAACAATTAATGAAAATAAAATTACCTTCTAAGATGGTGCAATTTCCTGACTTAGATGGCTTGATTACTGAATACACTGATAGCATTCTGTAGAGTTGTAAAAATGTAGGAGTTGACGGATGGTCATTTGGTCCTGAAATCTGTCTTATTATACCAAAAAATCTCTACAAAAAAATTATTAATTAAAATTACAATCATTAGCTACTAAAATAAAAATATTTAATAAATTTACTTCAATACAATCTTGATTAATTTTTGATGTAAGAACATAATCAAAACCGCAGTTATGCAATTGATTAATTAAGTCTATAGAGGATTTGATTGTAATTCTAAGACCTTCTGCTGTATTTTTTGTTAAAAATTGATCATCTGTTATTAATTTGTTTACTAAATTGGTTTCCCAGTTATTCAGCCAAATCAATGAATTCTCTAATACCTTCAAAACATAAATTAACATAAACAGTTATTATGATAGTAATTAAAATGTGAGTAAATACAAAAAAATACTTTCCAATAGTTATTTTTTCACAACACAATTGTCTATATTCTACAACACGTAATCTATCACATCAAATATTTTAACACAACACATAAACTCATGCTCATGCAACACATAGATTGAACCTTTATGTCTTTGCTATTTTTTTTTATGCCTTCTTTGGGAAATCTTCTATTTAAAGCATCAAAGAGGTCATTCATTAATGAAGTAAACTTAATGGTTTCTTCACAGTTGTCAAAAAATTTGTTTTCTTTTAAAAAATTCTATCCCAGTAACCATAGAATTACTGAATATCTAAAGTAATACATATTATATTATTACCATTTATTTGGTAGCAAAATGGTTTACTAATTAAAGTAAACATTTCTAAATTCTTACTTGTGAGGCATATTTAACCTTCATTTTGGATAATTGGTAAGGTCAAAATGATTTCTGGTTAATTTTGGGCACACTTTAGTAAGAGATTTTGAATCTTGATGAAAAACGTTTTCATAAATATTCCACATAACCGGAAACTTAGAGGGGTGGATCTGGAAACATATTTTATTAAAAAATATAGACTATTGTAGTTATATACTGAGATATCTATTTTTACCTGTAAGGTCTTTTTTGTGAATAATCTATTCCTAACAGTTTTTATTAAATGAGGAGCATCCGAAAAAACAAATACCTTACGGTTTTCATCGTATGGATTATCAAAATAATTTTTCAATTTATCCATTTTTCCAGATACCCCTAAAATATTCCACATTGTACGATTAGTCGTCGCACCATCACTAGTAATTCCTTCTACTCTAACACCAGCATTTTCTAGCAATAATATTGATTTTACAATAATTTTTGCCAAATCAATTCCTAAAAAAAAAAATATTCTTAACTTTACAAAATTTAAAGTTTTATTTATAAAACCTTTCACGGGTCCATGGGATGCAAAAACAGCAATTGGTTGATGAAGGCTATCAGCCAAACTTTGTATCATCAATACAAGTGCATGGTTGGCTTTTTCTGGTGCTCTTGTTTCAAAACCTTCACCAAAATCTGCAAGACCCGTGTAAGATAATGATCTGGTATTTACATTTATACTTTCCCTAAGGAAAATTTCATCAAACACCAGTATTACTTTCCTTTGATAATTTGTTTTACTTTCAAACTTTTTTTTTAGCAGTTTAAAAAAATCACTGTCGAAACCACAACCAATTTTAACGGCCAATAAATATCTACGTAAAGTTGTGACGCATGGAAGAGGTAATATATTTTGTTCTCTTATATATTTATAACCACATGGTGACCTATATTTTAAAATAAATAATAATAAATCATTAAAATAAATAACCTTGGAAGCTGATTGATTTTTACTTACCTAATCTGAAATAATAAACATAACATTACCCAATTTTCATTGTATCGCCTATTTTTTGGATTTTTAAATTTAGCTGCAGAAAAGATTTCTTTAACTAATTCAGATTGACCTTTAGTAATTCCTGAACTATCTAACAGTCTCTCAAGTTGGTCATCAGCAATATTTGTCATTTTTATTTTAGTTATATTTAATTGACTTTTCAAGTTATAAATTTTGTTATTTGCTCGGACTAATTTTTGATTTACACCAGTTTTAGATTTTCTAAGTTTTTTTAACAATCTTCGTTTGATAGGAGTTAAACAAATTCTGGGGTCTTGGCCTTTACTAATTTTAGTTTTTTTCTTCTTTATAGAATATATTAACCTTTTACACCATATGCATACATTACTATAAAACAATTCATTTAACACTTGATATATTTTGAAAAAAATTATTTTTGTTATTTTAAATAATAAGTTTACCCATCAATATCATCATTGTGTTTCAGTACAATGTTGCATTTTCTATGTTTCCACTGACCATTGGATTCAATATATTGCGGACCAAATAAGCTTTTAATGTCAGTATACTCCATAGAAGTAACAGCTGCATTACAAAATTGAATTTTGTCAATCATGTTTAAAAATATTTCTACTTGTTCAATACTATTGGTGTATGTTATATTTGTTTGTAACCCAATTTCAGATGGCTCTATTTTCATACCATTTAAATGTATAATTATTTCATCATCTACTAAGTAACAAATTAAATAAATACTTGTGAACTGTCATAGAATATATTATTTTAAATATAAGTATTATTTATATAAACCTTTAGTTATAACAATTCTTCTTTCAATATATTCTACACAATCTAATTGAAAAGAATTTAATTTGTGAAATGTTATGTACAAGTTGTTAGATGATGTATTACACACATCCATAAACCAATGATGAGGTAATTTAAAGTTATTCTGATTTTTTAGCAAATACAAGTATAGTGAATTTTGTTCCATTTCCAAGTCAATCTGTTAAATATAAATGAGTAACTTATAACCAAAATACTGTATTTATATTTATTTTATACTACAAACTCATACCTTCCTCTTTTTATTTGCTGATGTTTCTGTGAAACTAGATAATTTAGTTTTAGTATTTAACTGTGAATCATTTGAGGGTTGTATAGAAAACAGTTTATCCTCAATCTCCAAAGTCTAATTAATATTAATTTATTATTTGTATATTGTATAGTATAAATATAATATATTATTATCTTACAAACCTCCATGTTTTCATTTTGGTAATTTAATAATTTATTTTTACAGTTTAATTTTGGCACAGCCCCTTTTACCAATCTGGGAACTTTTAAACATATCTAAGAAAAACATATTAAGTTTATAGTAACAATTTTTCAGTTAAAATGTTATGTTTACCGTGTATTTATTTATTCCAGTACCAGACTCCCAAGTATTTTTTATTTCGGAGGGTTCAAAATGTTGAGCACAGACACGATGGCTCTTTTTTAAAACCATCCCCAAAGCCTTTTCCCATTTAATTTTGTCTTCCTCATTTTGGGGAACACAAAATGTAGATTTTGATGCGTCATGAGGTTGACGTACACAACAAATATACATGTTAATTTTATTCAAAATTCAATATAAAAAAAAACTTAGTACAATTCACATGTAAATAGTAAATACCTAACTACCTAAGTAATATTTTTATTTTGGCGGTATTATAATCACGGCTAAAGCTGTAATCGTATCTAAAGCCGTGGCTGTAATCTATAACACCATAGAATAACTTACTATTCTATCTATACTATTAAGTTTTAAAAGTAAACTTATAGATGGCGCTACAGAATCGTAGGTAAAATCAGCTGGTTTTTGGAGAACATTTGTAACACATAAACATTCTGTAGAATTTAATACACCGTGCTGCAACCGTGCAACCATCCTATCTAAAGCCATGGTGTGTACACACATACACACATATATAATATATATATATATATATATGTTTTAAATGCAGTATAATATTAATTTAACCATATTATTCTTAAAACAGTTGTTTTGTTACTGAATTTACTTATTTTATTTACTTATCTTAAGATTAATCTTATGTATTATAATATTAGTACAAGTGCATAATTTTTTTTATATTTACTTATGTATAATTTTAAATAATAAAGAGTTGGTTATTAAATGTATTATTTTAATAATGTAAGTTGGTACTTTTAAAATTTAAGTAAAATAATTTTGAATAATTGCTCTTTGAAAACGCCTCCCTGCTGTTAGTTCTGGATCTATCCGATTCGCTAACTCATTGTCCGGTAATCCTTGATTGGGTATCATACCAAAGTCTATATGTTCTAAATTTATCTCATCATTATTTATAATTGGAAGACGGTTTGTTATGCAAATGTTGTGTAGTATTACACATGCATTTATAATTTTGGCCGCTTTTTCTGGATGGTAATGTAGTGTTCTATCTTTCAGAAGACATCTAAATAGGAAAATTACTTTATTTAAAGTCTACGAATTGTGAAAATTTAATTTGATTCAAACCTAAAACGCTTTTTAAGCACTTCATTACACCTTTCTATTGTTGACCGAGTTCTGCATAACCAGTTATTATAATTTGACTCGGGTCCCCCTACTTCAGGTTCATGTATGGGTGTCAATAACCAAGGTCTAAGGCCATACCCTGAATCGCCTAAAAATAAATTGCATATAGGTGGGTGTTAAAAACTTGTTTAGTTGAATATTAATAATTATTTCTAAATTTGTTACCCAACAAAAAATTAGAAGTTTGTCTGATAGAATGGATATATTTTAATACATCAAGCACTGGGCTTACACGCCATATATGACTGTCGTGGGCACTTCCAGGAAACTTAGCACAGACATTATGGACCTTTAAGTCACAATCACAAATCTATTCAAAAATATTTTTATTAAACCGGTACAAAATATTTCAAGAAAGTGCCTGTCAACTAAAAAAAAATATTACCAGTTGTGTATTAATACTATGATATCCTTTTCTATTTACATAGATGTGTTCAGGATAAATGATATCATGTTGTTTCGGTGGTACAATAGCGATGTGGGTACAATCAAGTACCCCAACTACTCCAGGTACTCCGTATTTTTCATAGAACCTAGTATGCAATATGTAAAATACAATACTGCATTAATATAAAAACTAGCGAGAACAATTTTAAAATTAAATTACTATCAGCAACTATTATTACCCTAAACGAATAGAATTAAGTTCATTAATGGTTGATGGAAATCTAATGTACTGATTCATTATTTGTGGTAGGTTTAAAGCGTTTGCAACTTCAGTGATACATCTGCTAACTGAGACCTGACTGAGTGCAGATCCTCTGTGTTCACCTATGTCCTGTTGATAGCTACCACTAGCAAAAAAGCGAAGTGCTGTCAATACCTGTAGATCATTTTAAATTACAAAGGAAAATTAAATAACATAAGTTTTTATTATTTGACAATAGGTAGGTTTTTTATTAAATAAATGTAAACATATAATTTGACTAGTGTTATAGTAAGGAGTGTAAAAATAACTTCAAGAAATATTGGTACACAATTTATTCAAATCTTTATTTAAATTCTATGTTGAATTACACAATAAATAAGCGAGAATAAATATTAAATTAGGTGTTCATGCTAAATTAGTAATAATATTACATTAGCCATTTAAAAATTTTATTAGGTAAATGGTAAGTAGGTACTCAATAAATATTTATAGGTACTAAATACTGTAGTGCAAATAAATACTAAATAGTAAGTAGTGATCCAAACTACAATATAAACGATTTTTCACATCCTAATAGGTATGTCTTAAAAATATTTTTTGTCAATTGTGGTGTATCTACATAGGTATTAATAATTATCAAGATTTGAAAGAGTTATTTCTGTATAGAAATGGTGATTCAATCGGTATTTAAATGACTGATTCAATTACCAATACTTAACTTTCTATCAATACTAAGACCAGCATTTGTTTTAGGTGCCATCATATGTGGACTCAGAGTTTGACATATTTCTTTTACCAATGATTTAGATAGCCGGTAAGTTCCTAAGAACTTTCTGTCCGAGAGAACTAGATAATAATTAAATAAAAGCATATTAGTAATACCTGTAAATAATGAGATTTACATAATGTGATGTTAAATAATGAGAAATAAATAATGTTTACTAGTAAACGGATCTTCCTGCGCCATGAACCGCCTATCTTCGTTAAATATATTTATATCTAAATCGTTTACAATGTTTTGATAATTGTATAAGATTTCCAACTCGTCTGCCATTTATTTCAAATTACATATAACTTCTATAACTTATTATATATAAGTAACTTAAGTTCAAATTAATTAATCATAATCAACTAAGTACATACCTATCCAATATTAATTCAATAAAAACAATAAAGTATTTATAAATAACTATTTATTTATTAATAACTATTTATAAACTTATTTTGCTACCTATGCTATCAATTCTATCGTCGAATCTGAGATTCGATCACTAAATACCAGTCGATGTAGAATGTCGAAAAGGGTGATCGAAAACATAATCGAATACTGTTTGAGAATACGGTTTTGCCCATTGATCGAAACATGAATGTTTTTCGATCGATTTCCAGTCGAAAACGTTTTTCGATCGATTTGAGAATAGGCCCTCAGCTATGTTCACTCTCTAAACACACGCCTTACCCACTGCGCCACAATACTCGGACAAGTTTAATAGTATAACAAACACTATTTAAATAAAAAAATATCAAAGTACTATGATGACACCCTGTAAATGTATACAATAAGTATTATTGTCATCCTATATATTAGATAACGAAAAAAAAACGAATACAATTTATCACTATAATGATAATAATATGTTTGCTATACATTATAATATTATTACAAATAAAATAGAACGAAAAAATAATAATATTTAATTGTTTCGTAAAACGTCCAACGTCCAACATAAAAACGTCCAACGTCTTACGTTGAACATCTACGTTGTTACGTTGAACATCTACGTTGTTACGTTGTTACGTTGTTTTGAAAAAAAAATTTTTTATTAAAAAAAATATATATTTACTTATATAAATAAGAAATGGAAATGGAAAACTTTAAAGCAACTTTAAATAAAATCAACAATGAACATAATTTTATAAAATGTAGTGATTTGGAACAAGGAAAACCGTACGTAGTAAAATGTTTTAAAAAAATTGATACAATGTTTGGTAAAAGATTATCTGTTGTATTAAACGATGATGATTTATTAACTTTACCTGATAGATATACAAACGAATTTACAGAAGAACAAATAACAATGTATAATGACAAAAATTCAAAAATTAAATTTAATCTTATTTATAATGAAAAAAAATTAAAAAATGGTAAAAAAATGCATGTTATTAAATTTGAATAAAATAAAATAAATTTGAATAAAAAATAAATTTACTTTTATAAATTATAGTATTTATAAAAGTTAAAAACGGCTGCATTAGGTTATCACATCCAAAATTCAATGCTAATAATAATTTTAAAATAGTTCTCGAATCAATGTTTTTAAAAGAGTTAAATTTGATAAATATTGAAACAGACTGTAAAATAAAAATTGATGGTAGAGTAGTACATAAAAAAAAAGGTAAATATACTATTTCAAATTTAAATAAACTAATTGAACCGGTATTTTTATCATTTGAAAATAAAAAAATTCAAATTAAATCCATGTTATTATAATTTAGACGAAAAATTGAAAGAATATTTAGGTTTTCCAAACACAACATTTGATTTTTCATTAGTTGGTAATAAAACAATGTATATACCTACTCCCGATGAAAAATATATAAATATTGATAAAGAATATCCATTTACAGTAAATAAAGATAATTCAATTTATAAAATACCTATTGGTATTTATTCAATAAAAGAATTAGAAACAATATTGAATTGTGATAAAAACTTAAAATTATGATAACACAAAACTTACATTTAAAAAAAATATATTAAATATTAGTACTAATTATAAATATAATTTTGATAATGATTTATTAAAATGTTTAGGAATGTTTTATATTGTTAGTGCACCTAATTTGTCTTCATATGTGTTTAATCATGTAGAACGTACGTATGTAGGTGTTAATTAACCAAAATTGTATACACAAGGTTTTTTAAAAAATATAAGTGGTGCTATAATTACTCAAAGTAATGAAATTGGACCTGAAGGAATAATTAATAAAACAGAAATAAATGGAAACTATTCAATTGAACAATTAACAAGTTTATTACCTTTGGCTATCAAATTACAAAATGATAATAATTTTATTTCATTAAGTTCAAAAAATTATTTTTTATTAGACAAAAATTTAAAATTAAGTTTAGGGATTGCTAATGATTATTTATATACACATGTAGGAGAAAAAGATATATTAAATAATAATAATATAAATAAACAATTATTAGAAGTACATTGCAACATAATTGAAAAATCTGTTTCATCTATTAATGAAAAGGTTATCGAAGATGAGCTTTTGTTTGTTTTTTATTATGATTCTAATAATCTTTTTATAAGATCTAATCCAATAATTTACAGACAAGTAAATGTACGCACTATTCAAAAGATAGAAATATATATTATTGATCAAAATAATAACGTTGTTAATTTTGATGATTTTATTGTTAATCTTGATCTAATTGAAGAAAAAACAAAATAAATATTTTTTCAATAGAAATATTTCTATTGAAAAAAAAAAAACATTATTTAACCACTAAAAGATTCTTCAATTGTACCTTTTTCAATATCAAATAAAAATTCATCTTCTCTGACGAAAAAAACATAACAAATTGTGTTTTTAGGTAAATCTTCATTTAAATCAACATGTAAAATAATATTTTTCTTAGTTGCAGAAATATTTGTTGGTTGTCTACTCAAGTTAACAAGATATATTGCTCTACATTTTTTAAAATCGTTTGGATTATTATACATTAACGGATGTTCTTGATGATTTTTAAGATAATTTCTTTTATACTCCATCAAACTCTCATAAGCTACACAAAATTTATCATTCTTAAAATCTAGATCTTGAGTTTCTTCAGGATAACGTTTTCCATTTATTTCAAACCAATAATTTTTTACATTACAATGATCAAATTCACAAGGATCATGATCTTGTATATTTAATTTGTTTGTTAGAAATGCTACACCTGCAAACTTAGGAGAATTAGAACTTCGATTTTGACTTGTTAAATCGAGTTTTATAGTTTTTCCTGATATATTTCTTTCTTCAATATTTTGCCATGATCTAAAAATAAAAGTATATAATTTTTCTTGAGACAATTTTGTTAACTCATTTATCAATAAAACTTTATGAACTCCGTATTCAATAATTGGAATTTGAAGTGTAAATTCTTCAATAATAATCTTTCCATCTTCTGTTCCTGTTATAACTTTTTTTAACAAAGCATCATCATCTGTATTTCTTGTAAAAATTATTTCCATATCACCTTTGAAAACCGGACATTTTACGTCTTTAAAAAATCCTAATCCAAATTGTGATAGTTTACCCATAGCATTTAAATAACCTCCGCCTTCAAATTTTCTTGCAAATCCTGAGTTTATAGTTGGTCCATTTTGATCTACTAAATAACTTACCACACCTTTAATTGTACTAGTAATTCCTACATATTCACATTCATCCAATACTTTACCATTTTTTTTAACTATAATATTAGAAAATAAATATGCAACAAAATTATCGATTAGTTGTATTTTTGTTCCTTTAGGATAATCTTTTCCATCTTTTTGCAAATATCTACCATAAATGAAAAATTTTGTATTTGCAATATTAAGAAAATCATCCATACAATCTATTCTAAAAGTTGTAGTTTTATTAGGTGTATTAAGTTGTGAATTATTCACAGGTAAAAAAGTTTTATATTGAGCTCTTTCAATATGTTGATCATATTTTTTAAAAATATTATACATTATTATTTATAATAGAAAAAATATATTTTTTTTTTAATAAATGAATAAAGTTGTAGTAAAAAAATTTATTGAAGATGAAAATAAAGAACAATCTTTATTTGAAATACCTTCACGTGGTTTATTAGTAGGACAATCGGGTTGTGGTAAAACAACTCTGTTGTATAATCTGATTATAAATTATTGGATACCATATTTAAATCTATTTGTTTACAAAAAATATTGATCAACCAGTCTATAAAAAATTAAAAAAAATATTTGATGACATACCTTCTATAATCACTCATTTTTCTAATGATAATATAATATCTGTAGATGATTGTGAACCTAATAGTTTAGTGGTTTTTGATGGTTTTCTTTTAGAAAATCAAAAGTTGATAAAAGAATATTTTATAAGATCGAGATCAAAAAATATTAGTGTTATTTATTTAACACAAAATTTTACTTCAGTAGACATAAAAACAATAAGAAATAATTTGAATGTTTTAATTGTTTTTAATCAGTCAAATTATTATATTGAAAAATATGGTCCGATTTGATTAGCAAAATAATACCATTAGAAAAATTTAAAGAAATTTGTAGAACTTATTGTAAAACATATGATAAAAAAAATAAAATTAATACATATGGTTTTATAACAATAGACTTAATAAAAAATTTAATCTATGACAATAAAGGTAATGATATTTTAAATATCGATGAACGATGATAATGTTTTTTTTATTTTTTTTGTGTAATAAATGGATATTACACAAATTCAAAAAAAATTTAAAAAAAAAATAAAAAAAAATTTTAAAATTACATTTATGAAGGAGCCATCAGAAACACAAAACAATTTTAAGAAAGAAACTAATTTAGAAAACGAAACAGAAATAATGAAAAAAATAATTCATATTAAACAAAATTTACAAAAAACTTATAAAAAATCAGATTTAGAACAAAAAGAAAAAAATTAAATGTTATAAAAAAAGATGAAGATGAAGGTGAAATTAATATTGAAAAATTAAATATTCACCAATCTTCACCAACAGAGTTAAAAAACATAATTAATATTAAAAAACAATTACAAAATAACTATAGAAAATCAATTTTAAACGATAAATATAATTCAGAAGAAAAAGTAAAACATTATGAACCTATATTAAAAGCATTATCAAATGTTGAGTCATCTGTTAATGATGTTAAAGAGGTTACTATTAAAACTGATAATGATATTCAAAAAATGATAATACCTACTCCTTATAAACCAAGAAATCCAGAATTACAAAGATTAATGAGTACAAAAGAGACTTTTGAAACACCAAAAAGTTATGGTAAAAAATTAATAACTAATTCCCCAATGCCTAAAAATACTATAAAATTAGGTCCTATTGCTACAAAATATATACCAACAGTAAATGATAAGAACTGTTTTGGAATATATTATGATGAAGCTTCTGAGAAACACATGTTTGGGAAATGTATAATAACATTTGAAAATGATGATATATTTTTAAATGGAAAAAAATATGAAGGAACGACAGGTTTGTGGAGATTAATGACACATTCAGATGTTACCAGACCTGAATGTTATACAAATGATGATTTTGAAATATATAAAATACAGATTTAAAAGTAAATATTATGTTTCTTGCTATTTATAAGAGAGGTAGTGAAGAAAATATGGAATATAATGAATGTGTTTGGCGTTGATATCAAATCTCCTAAAGTTGATATATCATCGACCACCACGCTTACCGAACCTTTCAGTTATAATATGTCCGCATATATTAAAAAACTTTACGTATAGGACAATAGAAAGCCTGTGTATATTTTACATAATACAATATAATAATGTTTTAATATAAAAAATATATATATGTGTACATATACGGGCACGCCGTTCACATCATGTATCTATAATAATAATTTACCTAACGGACCGGTCTCAGAAATATATATATTTAATAATAATGATAATAATAATTCACAAAAATTTGAGACTAACGATAATACATATTAACAAAGTGATCTTATATCACTGAATATTGATTATAATAATATATGAATATGGTATAACAAATATAACGATACCCGACTGCATACCACCTCGATAACGGTGCTCATCATAAGTTGCCCAACATCACCAATCACCAACATCCAAAATATAGCAATATACTATACAACAGTATCAAACCGTCAATACACGCAATAATACGACGCACTGTGCAACGTCTCATATACGTATTATAAGAATAATCGGAACCGTATATATAAAAAAGGATATTATAATGTCTTATAAAATACGTAATTCATAAATGACAATAATTAATAAATATAATATAGGTAGTACGATCTACTAAAAGATGACACACATTACGCACGATATCAAAATAAAATCACGACTCGTGATTATCGCCGTAAGGCATTTATTATATCGTACGAAATACGCGAAATCGCTTGTGTGTGTGTCACGCACCGACACACCGGCATAACTGGCTTTTATAATCGCAAGTCGTGTTGACGTAACATACGGCGGCGGCGGATTTAAATATCCGTCGCAAGGTCATTGTTATCTGTAGATTCACCATATCGGCATATCTCGGTCCGAACATTCTCCCACCATTGAAGGCCTGTCCTTCAATCCATGAATGGTTGAAATTGGTAGAAGACGAAGTTGACATTGGTAGAAGACAAAGTTGAAATTGGTAGAAGACGAACTGCATCTTACAGTTAACATTATATAATGTGACAATATAATATAGTGATTGGGAGACAAAAAAAATAAATAAAATACAATGATAATTAATAAAGAATACCGTGATGGGAGCATACAAGTCACAGAAGCGGGCTGTTTACACATCTTAAGATAGATATTAAAAGGAAGGAATGGAAATCAAGCATCGGTTGGGAGTTGGACCAACTAAACGGCCGGACGTTTGAAGATTCCTTTCGCAGTTTTTATGGTGACCACACGGACAACATCATCTTGACCCGGATGAATTTCGGTTACACGACCTGTTGGCCATACGGTCGGCGGCGCATGTGGAGTTTTGATAATCACGACGTCCCCTACCTCCAAATCTTTTCCATGGGAAGACCATTTGGCTCTGACTTGTAACGTAGACAAATATTCGCGCGACCACCGATACCAAAAATGTTGATTACATTGGCGTAACAGTTGCCATCGAGTAAGACAATTTTGCTTGGTTAAAGTGAGATCTAAATCGGGTAATGCTACGAGTGGTTGACCGATTAGAAAATGTCCAGGGGTGAGGCAATCATTTTCAGACGGGTCTGAAGATAACGGTGTCAAGGGGCGAGAATTTAAAATACTTTCAATTCTGGCTAGCAACGTTGCCAATTCCTCAAATGTTAGTACTTGGGTACCGATTGCTCGTTTTAAATGGAATTTGGCTGACTTTATCCCCGCTTCCCATAGCCCTCCGAAATGAGGCGCTGCCGGCGGGTTGAAGTGCATGTGGTCTCATTGACTACAACCATTTTTTCGTTTTCTCTGCCTAATAACGTTTGTAGGTGACGTTCTGCCCCTACAAAGTTTGTACCACAATCGGTATAAATATCCGTAGGTATTCCCCTTCGAGCAATGAAGCGGTCAAATGCCGCTAGAAATGCTTCAGTCGATAGTTCTGTCACTGCCTCTATGTGAACGGCCTTTGTAGCAAAGCACACAAATAACGCCATGTACGCCTTGTGCTCCTTTGCCTTTCGTCGACAACTTTCACGGACTGTAAACGGGCCTCCATAGTCTATGCCGACGTGACAAAACGGGCGACTTGTTGTAATCCGTGATGTGGGAAGATCCGACATAATTGGTTGTGGATGAACTGCGGCCCATTTGGTGCACGTGGTGCATCGGTGAATAACTTTACGAATTTCATTCCGAGCTGACGTAATCCAGAATGTCCGAGAAACTATCGATCCCAGTGCGCGTGGCCCTGCGTGCAAATAACATCGATGATAATGTTGTAATATCAAACGTGCTAAATGTGACCCTTTGGGCACCAACATCGGAAATTTTGCAGAGTCATTCAAGTTTGAATTGCGTAGCCGTCCTCCAACCCGTATGATACCACAGTAATCCAAATATGGCTTCAATTTCTGGAACGAGTTGGGAATATTAATTGAGGAAGTGTCATGTAACCTTTTCATCCATGAACCAAAATGTTGTCGTTGAGTCACGTATACTAAACTGTCTCGTGCCTTCTGCAATTCTGACCGATGGATAAGTCCGTTATCTGGTTTGCGTTTCTTCGTGTTAGTTATAAAACGCCATACCCATACAAATACTCGTTGCGCAAATGATAGCGACGAATAGCGGGAGATAATTTCCACGAATTCGCCGGTCGTACTGACGAGCGTGACCATGGTACCTTGTGACTTCAAATACGGCAGTTCCTCTGGAGGTATGAGCGTAAACTGGCCGGTTGTTGTATTTGGATCTGTTAATAAATTGGGCCCATTCCAATAAAGCGTATGTTGAGATAATTGTGATGCACATATACCTCTAGAGACACAGTCCGCTGGGTTATCTTCAGATGAGACATGACTCCATTGACAATCGGGAAGTAAATGCTTGATTTTTGCAATTCGGTTGGTCACAAATATTTTATAACTGATTTGAGGTGACACCAACCACGATAATACGATCATTGAATCAGTCCAAGAGTACATCTTGTCAATTTTCACCTGAGGTTCTAACGCAATTTTCAATCTATCCATCCATTTGGCCAATAGCAATGCTCCGCGTAATTCTAAGCGAGGTGTAGTCATGGTCTTGACCGGGGCTACCTTTGACTTTGCTCCTAAAAGATATATTTTAGTGGTGTCACGAGTATACACACGTATGTAAACCACCGCGGCATAGCCTTTGTTCGAAGCGTCACAAAATCTGCAGAGATGTATTTCGGTGGCCGAAGCAATATCGATGTGTCTTGGTACCGTCGATTGAAATACGGCAGGCAAATCTTCGAGGTATACACGCCATTCGTTTAATAGATCACGCGGTAATTCACTATCCCAATGAAGTCCTAATTTCCACAACTTCTGTAAAAAATCTTTGGCCCAAAAGGTGACTGGAGCCAACATACCAATAGGGTCATATAACCTGGCAATTACTGACAACACTCCTCGTTTGGTATAAATGCCTAATTCCGGTGATACATGATAACCAATCACATCATGAACGGGATCCCAATGTGATCCAAGAACTCGTACATATGTGTCTTCAGAGTTGTCAAATGATATGGTAGTTTCCGAGCGTGAAGATGGATCTATACGGGCTAGTACTTCATCACAATTACTGGTCCACTTCTTCAATTCGAATCCATGTTTTACCAACACAGCTATTAAGTCTCTTTGTAAATTTAGCACGCCTTCAAGAAAATCATCGCCGGCGCAAACGTCGTCTACATAAGTATTATGGAACAGAGCTTCATATACTTTTGGATGTTTGGCACGACAAGACTCGGCCACTTGGTGTAACACTTTGATGGCTAAATATGGGGCAGGTCCGGTTCCATAAGTTACAGTGTTGAGTTCATATTCAATCAGTTCCTCAGCAGGAGAAGGTCGCCATAAGATGTGCTGAAAGGAGCGGTGTTCTGGTCGAATGAGTATCTGCCGGTACATCTTACAAATATCGGCCAAGAAAACAAATCGTGGAAATCGAAACCTTAACAGAATAGCTGTAATATCATTCTGAAGTTTCGGGCCCGTCAACAATACATCATTCAATGAATATCCACCTGAGGATCGGGAGGATGCATCAAATACTACGCGAATATTCAATTTTCCATTTTCATCCTTGGTGACGGCATGATGTGGAATAACGTAATCACCAGGAGTGTTAGCCACTTGCATATGTCCTAGTTTAATATACTCGCTCATAAAATCACGGTAGGCCTCATACAGGGTAGGATTTGAAATTAATTTTCGCTCTAAATTGAGAAATCGCTTTTGGGCTATGCTCCTAGTTCCTTTCAACATATCTTGTGGATTTGCTTCTCGAAACGGCAACGGTACAACATATTTACCCGATCGGTCTATCATCGTATGTTCAAAAAACAATTTTTCGCAAAATCCATCTTCAGTAATTTCACTTGGTGCGGTAGTGGGTTCATCAACTTCCCAAAATTTCCGAACCATATCTTCTAATGAAGTCGCCAAAGAGACAACAAAAGATTGATGATAAGAAACTGCAGCCGGATATACAGGACCAATAAGTATCCATCCAAAGATAGAACTATAAGCGGTGGGGTTACCCTCTTCCGAATATTGTTTTCCATCGAACACGTGATGATATAAATCCGCACCTAACAACAGATCGATTGTTGATGGAATATCGAACCGCGGGTCAGCCAACGCTAGATGAGAATATGTACTTTTGATCGATGCCGGGAGTGGCGAAGTCGGTAAATTTACGGTTATGGTAGGCAACACCCATGTGTTAACTTCGAGTTTGGTATTATTCTCAAATCTTGGTGTAATAGTACACGAAGTTAAGCCTTTTACCTTGGGTAACGTAACATCAGCTAATCCCGAAACTGGAACAGCCCATTTTTTTATAGTTAATCCAAGACGATGAGCACATGATTCGGTAATAGCACTGATCTGCGATCCCGAATCGACCAAAATTCGTACGTCCACAATATGACCAAAACGATCGCAAGTATGAGCCAGTGCTGTTCCCAGCACAACGGTGGATGGTCCATTTTATTTGTTTCTGGAAGTAAGTTTGAACATAATGCAAAAGAATTTTGAACCATTATCATTATTTTTTCATCCATATTGTTTATAAATAATTTTCTTTTGTTGATAATTATACACTTAAAGTATTGTTTCGTTAATTTGACAATT
Source organism: Schizaphis graminum (assembly GCA_020882235.1). Classification (NCBI taxonomy): domain Eukaryota; kingdom Metazoa; phylum Arthropoda; class Insecta; order Hemiptera; family Aphididae; genus Schizaphis; species Schizaphis graminum. Next base: position 29,553,965 of record CM037036.1, read on the forward strand.
TTGAAAACACTTTCAGATGCTCATTGAAGACCTCCTCGATTTTTTATATTTGTCAAGTTATTAAATGATTTTTTATATTTTTGACAATAAGCATGATCATTTATGTAATTTGATTCATCTAATAATGCCTTAATGTCATTTGGACATTGCAAAACTGGAATAAGTTTTTTTACTATATAACCAGAAATATAGTTTAATACATTATCAGTAATATTGTTGATAAACGGATCGCTGCTAACATTGTCTATAAGCAGCTTAATGGTTGATTCTTCTTCGTCTTCTTGATACATAAATGGTCTTTTATATTTCCATTTAATGGAAAAAAGAGAATCTTCTTCATGGGTAAGCAAATTACAATTCCTATTTATTAATGTGATTGATGTATATAATAAAATACTTTTTATTGCAGTTGTAAATTGTAAGCAATTTGGATTGTTATTGGATCCAAATCGACCTCGCATATGACCAAAGAATAATTCAATTGCATCTTGGCTGAATTTATAAGTTAGGACAAATTTGAATCCATGATTGACTAGTAGATCTTTAGATATATTTATAATAGATTTTATTGATGTAGCAAATCCGATAATAAAAGTTTTTCTTTGGCTTTTCCACAAAGGCACTCCATCAATGGTTTTAAGTGAGTATAGATATATTTATGTGACTTTTCATTCTATTTTCTTTAAATATTATATTTTCCTTACAAATAGGTTGTTTGAAACCTTTCCCATAAGGAGTTCTTGAATTTAAAAAGTCAAAAATTCCATCAATAATTCTAATGAATTGAATTGTTGGCTCACAATTTTTAAAGTCTTCTGATGTTTGTTTTAGGTACTGAAGAGCATCTGCCACCGAACTACTTAGAGTTTGAACTGCAAGTTTAACCTTCATACTATTACCCTTCCAGTTCATATGTGCTGATCCAATTTTATTACCTAACTTAAATCCAGCTTCATTTTGCAATTCAAACAACTGTTCCAAGTACTTCCATTCAATGAGCTCTCCATATTTATTTTTAAATGCTTTGAATGTTCCTAATGCATTTCTTGCCAATTTTATATTGTGACAGGCATCTGGAGTAAAATATAAGTCTGGTTTTGTTGGGTTTATACTAAAATTAGGTTTAATGTTGGAAAATTCTTCATTTAATTTACATCCTAATATTTTAAAAGTACTGCTATTGGCATAAGCTCCATTGCAAGTTACACTTAATACATTAATTTTATATTTTTGGCATTCAGTTATACCAATTTTTATAAGCTGTGCCTGTACTGTAGATTTAATTTTGTCCACAAACCAATAACCGATCGGCCATTTCCACTTTCCTTTTAAGCTCGACAACATAAAAACTAAAACTTCTGATGCTGGTGTCTCACATTCTTCAATACTTAAATTGTTACCATAATTACAATAACCAATAAATCTACCAAATTAATTTTGATTAAATTATTAAAATTTAAAAATATGAATTTCTAAATCTTATTTTGCATATTCATTTTTATGAGCATAGAAATTAAGGATATAATTTTAAATTACATTTTATTTAAAACAAATATGCCATAAATAGATTTTATTTTGTTAAAAAAAAATAATGGATACCTATGGTTTGCTCTGTCCTAGTGAATTTCCTTTTTTATACTCATTGAATCCAGTATTAAACAGCAGTACTTGTTCTCGTCAGTAAATTTACCAATTTCTGTCAATACATCAGATAAAAACCCTGCACTTGCATTCACATTTGATATCCAGTTTCTTATTGAACTTGGATTAGGTTAACTTAAAACAGACCTTTGTTGTGTACAAAATAAAGATGATTAGTACGAAAATGTTAAAATTAAACCATAATATAGGTATTAATACTTACCGAACATAAATTATATGCTTTAGGGGAATAAAAAAATAATGTAGTTGCAAATTTTTTAGTTTCCTCACAATAACGTCTTCCTTTAGGTATAACTTTTTCATTAATTATTAAATTTTTTAGAAATTCACTTGTACAATTTTTCTCCATAATATTAGCTGTATCTATAGTCTATTCCAAATGAGATCAGCCTTGCGCGGCGACCAGTTTTCGTCCGAAAGCGGTTCTGGCTCACCTACCTAGGCAAAGTTCAAGACCGTGCTCGTAGTGAAGCCACGCCCCCTTGCGCACAAATTTTATTTATCAAATTAATTTTTGACATCAGCTCCTAGTTTAACAGTAGGTAATTTGTACCATCACAATTTATGTGTAAAAATATATTATTTTAAGACCACTTGGATAATAAAATAGAGATAACTATTTAATATTTACATAAACTTTTATATTTATATGTGTATGAATGTATTAATAAAAAATAATTTGCTTATTTATGAAGATACCTGTATTTAGTAATTTTTTTATTCTTCCTTCTAACTGTTTGTTGAAGTTTTTTAACTTTTTGCCGTAAAGTTTTAACATTTTTTATCAAACCTGATTTTATTGGAGTCTCTTTTTCTATTATCCTTCTTTTACAATAAATTAGGTTCACAAGAAATTGTTGATGGACTACAATCTATTAAAAAGTTATATTTTTTATTCAAAATTAATAATTAAATAATTGTTTTTTAACCTAACACACCAGTTTTATCTGTATTATTAGATTTAAAAAGCTCCCTTTTTGGGTTTCTTTTTGGAGAAACATCAGGCAGCACATTATAATTTGATGAAGACATTGTCTCACTCACTGTGTAGTCCAGTGGCTCTATTACTGAAATATAAATAATATTTAATTTTTTTAGAAAAATATATAATTAGTGCTGATTCTTAGTTATTACGAGAAGTATCATTTTGAACATTGGGTTCACTAAATTGGCAATAAGAATGTTCACTTTGAACCGAGTTTATATCAAATTTTTCTTTGCTAATAAATAAACTAGGGACTGCTGTTTCCTTAAGCCTCTTAATATCTGGGCGTTCTACAAACTCAGTGGAAGCAAAATGAATATCACATATCCTGTGATGTGTTGGGACAAAATTGTGTCTCTTTATCGCAGCTATCTACTTTTCTTTCAGTATATGATTATTTGGAAATCTACAAAAGTTATTTAGTAAAATTGTATGTATTATGTATAGATAACCATGTTGAAAAACTACTACCACAAAATAGATTACATCTAATCTGTGTTACTGCCTACTACTAATACATACTTAAAGAAAATCACTTTGTCACGACCAAAACGATTAGCACATCCAAGCACACAACAAGTTTGTGGCAATTTAAATTAAAATTGTATTTTGTTCAATTAAACAGCTAAAGTAAAAATAAATAACTATTCTACTTTTTTATTTGTAAGTAAAAGTCAAGATACAATGTTCATTTGTTTGTTTTTATAAACATTTATGGGTGATGGATATTATTTATTTTTAGATCATATTTAAATCAGATATTTTTTTTGTACATATCACTATCAAACAGTGGTGTAGTTACGGGGGGCAAAGGGAGAGATTGCCCCCCCCAAACCTACTATGAAAATTAACTTTTAAACAAAATTTGGTAATTTAAAAACACTATAATTGTAGTTGTATAGTATTAAGTTCTATATTGTATCATTTATTTTATTATTTTCATTTACTGAAATTAATTACTAATTACTATCAATTTATACTTAGATATTTGACTTAATATAATCCATAATTATTATAAACAATTTTGAAATTTTAGCCCTCCAACTAAAATTCTTAATTACGCCATTGCTATCAAATATTGCTTATTATTATAATAATTAATCTTATTATTTTATACAAGCATATTTTTACTAAATTTTAATTAATTATATTCCTGTATAACTTATTTTGCATTATATGTTTTTGTATACCTAATATATTAATATATTATTATATTAATATGTGTGATGTGTACGTTTAAATATATACTATATAGTATACCTTTAATCATAATTCATAGTACATCTTTAATCAATCAAACATTGATAAATCTCCTTCAACTGATGCTTCAGTCTCAATTTGACTGCAATATAGTTTAGCTTTAGTCATTCTACTGAGCATATCGTTTGAAGGAGTAAACTTAATACAATTGCTGTTACTCTGTCGACCACCCTTAATATTTTGTTTTGCGTGCAAAATCCCATTGATTGTCTCAGTTTTTAGTCTTTGACGTAACTTAGTCTTAAGACAGTTGACAGTGGAGAAAACTCGCTCACAATCAGCATTTGCATGTGGTAAGGACAAAACATTTAATGCATATTGAGCTAAATTTTGACAGTCTGAAATACTATTTTTTACAAAGCTCCTGTAACATAAATGTTAAATTTATAATTTTGTTTTAATTTATTGAGAATAATTATATACATAATATTAAAATACTCAATTGGTTATTTGATTGCTTACCATAACAAATCAGCAGGTACTCTTTGTGTTTTTGGATCTGTTATCTTAAGTAGTAAGTCATACTCCAAACTTGAAACTAAAATAGGCAGTGATCTCCATTCATTATCAATTGTTTGCATTTGTTGTGTATCAGATACTATCCTAGGCAACGATTGTAATAGGGGTAACAGTGTTGTGAGAGCACTGGATCAGCCATGTTATACCTTTTTTTTATCTCAATCGCTGCGACAACAAAAAAATCTCTGCATCTAAACATAAATTAAGGTATAAATCAATAGCAATAATTTTAAGTTAATTTAACCAAAAGTTTTTGAATAGTACAAATTATGTTTACCTCCGATAGAAATCCTTCAGTCTTAATTTATCAGCTCCAACTTTTGGGTTTTTAATGAGATCCATGACACCTATTCCGAGATATAACTCTGAGTCAACCAAATGAAACTCACCATTATTAGGTTTTATGTTTTCCAATGGAGTTTGTAAAACATAGTTTCTTTTTAAAAAACACAGCAAAATGTCTTTATACAGATTAATTATTTTGTCATAAAGCTCTAATATTACTACTTCTTCAGTCTGGAAATACGTGTTAAACCTAAATATTTTAAAAATATAATAAGTAACATATTATACAATATTGTTACCTATATCAAAATATAAAAAAGAAATTTTCTTACTTGGTAAATAATGGCTAAGCCCAGTTTAGAAATAAAAATCCTAATTTCATAAATGGATCGTTTAACCCTTGATAGATGTGTTCAGTTGCAACTAAACGCTGACTTAAATATGTATCAGTAAAATACAGCTTTAAGCTTTCCCACTGTTCCAATATTCTACTGATAACAGCCAACAAAGATAACCAACGAGTTTGTGAGGGGTGTAACATTTTGTGAGGTTCAATATTTAAAAACATTTGAAATTGTTTGTGTTTAGCTCATCTTTTAGAACTGCTCTCAAGAAAATTAAGTATATTTCTAGCCATATCCTCTAAAGACCATGGCAATTTTTTACACGCCTCGCTCGCACACAGGTGAGCTGAATGGCAGATACATTTAATTATGAAAATACCTAAAAAATAATTAGATATTATTGAAAAAGTAATTATTTACAGTAATTTTATAAAATGTTTTTACCATGTAACTTCACATATCAAAATAATTTAAATATTTACCTGGAAATGTGGCACGCAAGCGTGAAGCAACAGAATTGTAAAGCCCCATCATTACATTACATCCGTTACTACCGAATCCTATAACATTGTTCATTGGTACTTCATATTCTGACAGTGTAGACATTAAACTATTATATAAGTTTTCTGCATTGGCCGAACTAGGATTGTTGGTATCAAAAACATTATGAAGCTCCCAAAATACACTTTCAACACGATTTGTTGATTCATCATAAAATCTGTAAGTAGTCAATTATTGTAAATAATAAATTAACTGTAGTTGATTAATTTTTCTATTTTAAATTATTTTTAACCTCACGACCACACATGAAGTTTTGACAGTACCAATATCTGTTGATTCATCCGTGAGCAAACTAAATTTTTGTTTTTTAAGTTTATGCTACGTGCTCTGATGTCTTATACCCATAAATTAATACATAAAGGGGGCAATACATTGTAGGTTTGACTATTAACATAACGATCGCCCATATACACCAATAAAAGATGTAGAAATGAACATACTACCGAATAATGTGAGGTGTGTAGCAACCACACTAAAACCCGCAGAACAGGGAAACGAATAAACCATAAAATACACGATAATATGTAATATAATTTTAATCATATTGCGAGTTCCAAGAACTCGGAAACAGCGCTTGTGGTTAGCCACCTGCATGTGGGCGGATGGTCACCGGACGTCATCATCGCACGCGCATCCTCTGAAATGAGTAATAGCGTGAGAAGTGAATGACCTGATTACGAATAGGCCAGAAGGAACCTGGGTAGGAGATCAGGGGACACTGACTATATAAGGGGGCCCAGGAGAGGACTCCCGCAGACGTGATTTTCCAGAGCTAGAGCAAGCACCTTCACGTCACTTTACACCAGAAATCGTTCATTTGGACTTAGTTTAATTTTCAATTAGTTTAATTATTTGAACTTAGAATATTTTCGAGCAGTTTTAATAAACACTTAGAAATATTTTGTCTATATTATTTCATCACAACCTATATCATTTTCGACAAGCTGTTGGCACGCTACAAATTTGGCGCAGTCGGTAGGATTCTTTCAAGAAGAATTCTTTGGACGAATTTAATTATTTTTTTTAAATAAAAAATAATTTTTTCCAACTTCGAAATTTTTTTCGAAATATTGGAAAATTTTTTCAACGAAGAATTCGAGAGGCAGATCAATCACGATTCACTGTTGAAGAGGACAACTGATCACTGTCAACTTCAGCGACTCTGGGAAAGAATCATACGCGTAGCGAGCCAACCGATTCAAAGTCAAAAATTCAACAATCAGAAATGGAAGTAGCAACTCAAGCCGTCGTAGTGTGAGTTATAATTTTTTTTTTGTAATGTAAAATAATTATTAAGTGCTAGCTCTGATCCGTCTCCTTTGGAATTAATATTCCATCGTAAAATTTTTATTGTGAAGGTGTATATATATATTCTCCCCGTAAAATAAAATAATAAATTTTTAACAATCAATAATAATTTTTCTAATTAAAAATAATTAAATAAATATTAAAATAAAAAATTAATCAAAATAATTTTTTTTTAAGTTGGAATTTTTACAATTAAATAAAATAAAATAAATTAAGCAATTTAATAAATAATAAGTTATAAAATAATAATTTTTATAATACTTAGGAAATTTTTCAAGTTCCGATTTTTGTGTTTAAATAAATAAATTGAATTAAATTAAATATAAAAGAATAAAATAAAGGAAATTTAAATAATTAATAATTAATAAATAAAATATTTTATTGAAATAAAATAATTGCAACCAGTTATAAAAATAATTAATAAATAATAGTGACATAGAAAATTTTCCTAACAGTCAAAATAATTAAATTTTTTTTTTTTATTATAAAAGTATATCAATAATTTAATTTCGATAATTAATTATAAAGGTAATATAGAAATAAATAAATAATAGTTGAAAATCGAAGAAAAAAATAAAATAATTTTTCGGACTTAGAAAAATAAACGTGAATAAAATAAAATAATTTTTTCAGATTTAGAAAATAAAAGTGAATTTTTTTTAGAATAGAATTAAATATTAATTGAGGATTTAAATAAAAATAAGAAAAAAAAGAGTGAACATAAGTAAATAATTTATTGAGAATTAAGAAGATTTTTTAGGATTTTACGTTGAAATTAACACGTAATAATTATCGTTTTTGAAAAAAAAAGAGTTTATAAGGGTAACCGTTGAAAATAATACGGAATAAATAATTTGTTGAGAATAAATAAAATTAAAAGAGAATATACGTTGGAAATAATACGTAATAAATAATTGTTGAGAATAAATAAAAGTGGATAATACGTTGAAAAATACGGGAAATATTTTATTGAGAATTAAAAGAAGTTGATTTATTAGAGAAATATATGTGTCACAATTGAGAATTTTATTGAGGGAATTTAAATCCTATTATTGAGTTATATTGAGTTATTAGAAGGCAAGAGGTAAGACCTTATATTTTGTGAATTTATAAAAGACAGTGAAGTCTTAAGTTTTTATTGAGTTATATTGAGAATATTTGAGTTTTATTAGGCAAAGTACCTATTTTATATTGAGAGATAATTGTGAATTTTATTAGGCAGAGTACCTATTTTATATTGAGAAATAATTGTGAATTTTTATTAGGCAGAGAGTCCTATTTTATGTTGAATAAATAAATGAGAAAATAATTGAGAATTTTAATTAGGCAGAAATAAGCCCTATTGTGTTGAATAAATAATTGAGGAAAATAATTGTGAATTTTTAGGCAAGAAATAAGACCTATAGTGTTGATTAAAAATAATTGAGAAAATAATTGTGAATTTTAGAGGCAAAGGCCTAGTATTTGAAAAATATATAAGAATAATTTTGGAACAAAAACGATAATAATTAAGTTAAAAAAAAAAAAAGGAATATAAAAAAAATATAGAATATTATTAAGTTAGCAATTAATATAATAAAAAAAAATCAAAAAAAAATATTATATATTAATTTAGCCGTAATTTATTATTAAGGATTAAATTAAGTTAATTTTATTTAAGTATATAAGTAGAATAGACAATTTGTTTTAATTTAAGAATAGTTATTTTTTCGGTGATTAATGAGTAATATAAAAATAAATTTATGAGTAGTGATACGGAAGGTAGTATAACTGACGAATTAAACGATAGATTATCGGAGGAAAAAATTAATAGTGAAACTGAAGAAAAAGGAATTCAAGTGGAATTAAATATAAATAAATCTGATAAAAATAAAACAGATAGTGAATTAATTACAGCGGAAGGTTACGGAAGTCCGCAAGAATTTGATAAAAATAAATATTTAAGTGAAATAGTAGAGAAAAGTTTATTAGATACAAGTATTAAATTTAATACAATTAACGAAATCGAAAAAAGGGTTATAGGTACGCGCACAAAACAGAATATAGTGCATACGCAATTGCAACCAGTAACTAGAAAACCTAGAGTAAAAATGGCAGAAACTAAACTTTTATTAAAAGATATTTCATCGTTAATACCAAATTGCGCTGACGAAAAAGATGTATACGCGTTTATTAGGGCATGCGATTACGCATGTGAGGCAATAGAAAAAGAACAATTACCATTATTAACTAAATTCATAGCAACTAAATTAACAGGAAAGGCATTAGACGTATGTCGTTATAGGGAAACTTCGACTTGGGATAATATAAAATTTATTTTAAAAAGCGCATTTGAACAACCATTATCTCCGCAAACACTTCAAATAAGTCTAAACTCTTTACGCATGCGAAATGACGAAGACGTACAATCTTATAACGGTCGCGTAGAAAAATTGTATTATAATTTATGCAGCGCAACGGTAGCAAATAAACCCGCGGAGGAAGCGAAAATTCTTAGGCAAGCGATAACGGAACAGGCATTGGCCATATACATCAATGGTTTAAAAATGAATTTACAAACAATAATACGTGCGAGAGATCCAAAAACTTTAGAAGTAGCTATGCAACTAGCCAGACAACTGGAAATCGAGCTTAGTCATAATACGGAAATGACGCAGAGTAATGTAAAAAGGGAACAAAACGCGAATAACTATAATAATAATAAACGTTGGTCAAATAATTATCAGGGTAATAATAACGCGCAGAAATTCAATAATAATTATAACAATAACTTTAGACAAAATTATAATCGTAGAAATGACGGAAACTATGGACAGAATAATTTTAACAATAATTATCGCAATAATAACGGCAACAATTTACCTAGGAATAATAATTTTAACAGAGGCGGTAATATTCCCAATAATAACTATAATAATTATCCGCGTAATAATAATGATCAATATAGTAATAATAATCAGAGTATCAATAGACAAAATAATTCAGGATGTTATAATTGCGGTAGAAATAATCATATCGCGCGAGATTGTCGCATGGGCAGACAAAACCAAAGACAAAATAATAATGTTCGTCAACCCGTACAAAGTAATAATAATGGACAACGAAATAATATTAATAATAATGCAACGCCGATAACTTGCACTTACTGTAATAAAATAGGACACGATAGTGTTAGTTGTTATAGTAGGCAAAGAGATGAGCGTAACAATACTAATCAGTCGGGAAACGGGCAGGCATCGAACGGCGCCGGCGTCCGTTCGATCAGCCAAATAGTAGCCGCACCGGAGGAGCAAATGTACAACGTTGCTTCAACATCGTCTCAGTAATACACGATAATCATATTTCATTTCAATCACCTAATTTTAATACAGAAAATATTAGTCTTCTTTTAGATACCGGTAGCGAAATAAATTTAATAAAAATAGATAAATTAACTGGCGAAACTTTAGTAAATGAAAAAGAAAAAATATTTTTAAAAGGCATAAATGACAAAATAGTATCTACTATTGGTAAAATTACAATAATTTTAATATTAAATAAAAATGAAATAAAAACCGATTTTCATGTAGTGAATAAAGAATTCCCAATACCGAAAGACGGGATTCTAGGTCACCACTTCCTGTTGCAAAATAACGCAGTAATAGATATCGCAAATAATATATTGACGATTAAAAACGATATTAAACGCGAATTAAATAAAATTTGTTTTACATTAAAACCGCGAACGGAAACAGTAGTATCTATACCAATAGCAGATCCTAATATGGAAAATAAAAATATTTTAATACACAAACAAGAATTAATACAGGATGTCTATTGCGCTAATATAATAAATACAGTTAAAAATGGAAACACAGTTATAAGTATATTAAATATTTCGGAATCACCACAAAACATTTTCGAGGACGAATTAAATAAAATTTTATACGAAGATAACGTAGAATGTAAATTACACGAAATAAAAATGATTAACGATAATAACGACCGCGTAAATAAAATTAAAAATTTAATACGAAGTGACCATTTAAATAAGGAAGAACGAGATACGATATTAGAAATATGCGAACATTTTTCGGACGTTTTTCATTTAGAAAATGATTATTTAACATTTACAAACGCGGCAGAACATGTAATACGATTACCGGCTAATCAGCCACCGATTTATAAAAGACCATATAGGTTACCACAAGCTCAACAAAAGGAGATTGAGGAACAATTAAGTAAAATGGAAAAAGACGATATAATAGAACGTTCAATGTCACCTTTTAATGCACCATTACTTTTAGTAAAGAAAAAATCAGATTCATCTGGTAAAGATAAATTTCGAATAGTAATAGATTTTAGAGCGCTTAATCAAGTAACATTAAATGAATTTCACCCGTTACCAAATATTACGGAAATATTAGACCAGTTAGGACAATGTCAACTTTTTACTATTTTGGATTTAGCAAGCGGATTTTATCAAATACCGTTAGCAAAAGAATCTCGGGAATTAACAGCGTTTTCGACCGGTCAAGGTCATTATCATTTTAAGCGTATGACTATGGGAATGAAAACAAGTCCCGCGACTTTTCAAAGACTTATGAATAACGTACTTTCAGGGATTATAGGCATTAAATGTTTAGTATACCTGGATGACATAATAATATACGCGAAAAATTTAGCAGATCATAATAGTAAATTGATAGACGTATTCGAACGCCTACGGACGCATAATCTAAAAATACAACCGGATAAATGCGAATTTTTAAAGCGCGAATGTTTGTATTTAGGTCATGTAATTTCAGAACACGGTATTAAACCGGATCCAAAAAAGATAACATCAGTATTAGAATTTCCGACACCAAAGAACGTTAAACAAATAAAATCATTTTTAGGCTTATCGGGATATTACAGAAAATTTATAAAATCATATAGTTTATTAGCTAAACCGATGACACACTTATTAAGAAAAGATGTAAAATTTGATTGGGACGAAAACTGTCAAGCAGCTTTCGATAAATTAAAAAACGCACTTTGTTCAGAACCGATTTTACAATATCCAGATTTTACAAAAGAGTTTATACTTACAACCGATGCGAGTGGTAAAGCTTTAGGAGCTATATTATCGCAAGGTAAAATAGGTAGCGATTTACCGATAGCTTACGCATCTAGAACTTTAAATAGAAGTGAAATGAACTATTCAACAACTGAGTTAGAATGTTTAGCAATAGTATTCGGAGTTAAACAATTTAGACCTTATCTTTATGGTAGAAAATTCGTAATATTAACAGATCATAGACCGTTATCTTGGCTATTTAATTTAAAAGATCCATTATCTAAATTAGCGAGATGGCGCATACAACTCGAAGAGTATGATTACGAAATAAAATATAAACCGGGAGTACAAAATTCGAATGTGGATGCGTTGAGTAGAATGTATAATATACAGGAAATAAAAAACGAAAGTTATACCAGCTTTTTGGAAAAATCGGAAACGACCGTGATAACGAATAAAAATGTAAAAGAAGTAAATGGAGATTTATTGGACTCGCCAATAGAATACCATATAGTATCAGAAATAGAAAAATATTATAATTTCAAATCGGGAATTAATTATGAATTAAAAAGAAAGTTCGGAAATAATGAAATGTTAAAGTAAGTCTAATAAAGAGATAGGCGATGTAGTAAAATTTAAACATGAGGAAAGATATATTATATTTATAATAACTAAAAGTAAAGTAAAACAATTAACTACGTACGAAAATCTTTATTTAGCATTATTAAATTTAAAATACTTTTGTATCAAACATTCTTTGAATAAATTAACTATGAATCAAATAGGTAAAAAGGATGGTTTGGATTGGGCAAAAGTTAGATCAATGATTAGGTATATATTTCGCAATACAGATATAGAAATACTAATTTGCACTAAATTAGAATATACCAAGGAGGAAAAATTAATTATATTTAAACAATTTCATGATTCTTTATTAGGGGGTCATGCCGGATTACATAGAACGGTTAAAAAGATAAAACGGCAATTTAATTGGCCAGGTTTAAAACAAGAAGTGAAAGAGTTTATAAAAAACTGTCCTTCATGTCAGGCTAATAAGACGACAAATAGACATCATAGAAGTCCAATGATAATTACAACGACAAGTTCTAGACCGTTTGAAAAAATATTTATGGATATAGTAGGACCTTTAATAACAACTGTCATGGGAAATACATATATATTGACCATGCAGGACGACCTAACAAAATTTTCTTTAGGCGTTCCATTGCCAAATCATACGGCAAATACTATAGCTGAGGCTTTTGTAGTAAATTTCGTATGTGTGCACGGTATACCTGAAACTATTTTGACAGATCAAGGTACAGATTTTCTTAGTAAAATTTTCACAGAAGTGTGCAAGTTACTAAAAATCAATAAAATAAATACAAGTCCTTATCACCCACAAACTAACGGTAGCTTAGAACGATCGCATAGAACATTAGCCGAATATTTAAGACATTATGTAGATAAAGATCTAAACAATTGGGACCAATTATTACCATATGCATTATTTGTATATAACTCGACAGAACACACTTCGACCAATTATCAACCATATGCATTGTTATATGGAAGAGAGATAGACATACCAGTTAAATTAAAAAGTAATCCGGAACCGAGATATAATTATGATGACTATATATTTGATTTAAAACAAAAAATGCAGGAATCGCAAAAAATAGCGAGAGAAAGGTTAATTAAAAAGAAAATAAAATCTAAAAAACATTATGATAAAAAAGAGCATACTGAAGAGTTAGAAGTAGAAGATTTAATATTACTTAAAGATAAAACGCAAAAGAATAAATTAAGTCCTTTATGGAAGGGTCCATATGAGGTTTTGGAAATATTAGATAGCGAAAACGTAATAATAAAAAGAGGTAGAAAACATGTTACTGTACATAAAAATGATGTGAAAAAATATCACGAAAAATCGGAAGAAGATAAAAGCGATTAAGTAAAAATAAATATAAATATAAAGTAATCAAGTAAATTAAGTTATAAATTATAAGAAATAATAGAAATAAGTAAATATGTAAATTATATTGGAACTATATAAACTAAATAAGTTACTAACTGAAATATAATTAAAATAAAATAAAATATATAATATATAAAAATAAAATAATAAAATTATATATAGATATTGGTAGATATATGATAAGATAAATATTTTATTTTTAGAAATAAAACAAAACAAGAACAATTTCTGACTGAATTGGGAATTGCAATCGATCATGAAAAACACTGTTTTAAGAGACTAAGAATGTACGAATCGCCTAAATGTCTAGATATACACGTAAAAACGGCAAATGAAAAATTAGAGGAACCATATTCCGAATTAGAATTAAAACAAATAGCTAAAAACATGACTGATTATATGCACGACATGGCAGGGGGCACGGAATCTTTAAATTACGCTTTCTGTAAATCTTTGGACGATTGGTTAAACTATATACCAGAAGCCGACGAGATAATGAAACATAAGAGAATGCGTACTTACGAGCCTATAATAATCAAAAAGAATACAATATAATAAAATCAGATTATTTCTCTTTCTCTAATATAATTAAGTTATAAATAATAAACAATAATATTATAGGTTAATTATGATAATGGTAACAAAAAACTTTGCAATCGAAAATGATGATCATGATGACACTATAGAAATTTACGAAGATTGGACTAAAACTCAGCCACCTGAACTTATTGCAATAAAAACGGATACCAAGGAAACCACGGAAATCGAAGAATTAACAACAAACAATTTAGAATATAATAATAAAATTAACATTTTAAGAACCCAACGTAATAAAAGAACAAAACCTAATAATAATACAACAGATCTTATTACACACACTAATACGACAACACAACCAGATTTAGCCACAACGGATAATAAAATAAAGATAGAAAATACAAATACAATAAATAATTTAAGCAATAGCAATAACACCGTTACACATCCAAGTCATACATTGAAACAAGAAAACACGACTATAATAAATAAATTTAACGTTAGCAAAATTATAAATAACAACACAATTAATAGCACAGAAATAAATAATACAACTAACTTCATAGACGAAGCGGAAAGCGTTCAAAATAAAATTAGGTACGACAATTATATTGTTATAGCCATAGGTGTATTGTTAGTAATCAGCATGTTGTTAGTAATATATGCGTGTAGATATAACTATATGAGACAATTTCGTTATACGAATGTAGAGGAACAAGTACAGTCTGAACGGTATGAGATGTATGAAACCACATTATAAGGACCAATAAAATAGAATAATGTAGATATTTAATTAAATAGAATATAAGAGAATAACGAATGATTTTAATCGCTGGGAATTTTAACCACGAATTGACCACTTGTAAACTATTAAATTTTACATTAATATTAAGTTTATTTATATGATAATTAGATTATAAGTTATTAATAGAGTAATATAATAAAGTATGATTATATTAACATAAAGTTATAGTACATTCATTATTTAAACATTTGTTTGGTAATACCAATATTATCTAATATACGTATTATCATTGAGTATATATAGTATAGAGAGACCATCTTGTCTGTATTATGATACGTAATGAATTAGTTCACCAGAACTGTTAATAGAGCGCGCACCGTGTTATAATAAAAATATAAAAATAATATCAATAATAATTATAATTATAATTATATTTTAGACCGTAATATTATTATTATTCTACAATTGTTATTGTGCAGCTGACGTTAACACCTCTACGTAATTTACGTTTCATCACCTACATTCTCTGCGATACAATGTTGCCTAATTGGTCATAAATGAATGTTGCCGTTTATAACGGCATATTTATATGTAAGAAATTATTATTATTATTATTATTATTATTATTTCCTAAATTCTCATATTTTTAGATTCTGAACGGAGTGATGAATGTATTGATTTTACAATGATGTGTGTTTTTTTTTTGTGTCTGTGTACAGCATAACTAGTCGAAATAATGCTTCAATTTCAAACTTTGGGGGTGGTTTCCGATGGCAAAGTGGATATCCTTGGTGCATTATAGAGGTGAAAAGTAAACATTTTCCAACAGTTTTCAAAAAAATCGAGAAAAACAAAAAAAAAGTGACAGAAAAATGGGAATTTTTACGCAAAACCAGTTTTCGACAAAATTGAATTTTTTATTTTGTTATAACTCAAAAACTAATCGATGTAAACACATGAAATTTTCACCAAATGTTTATATTAGCGTTCTCCATACACAGTTAAATTTTCAAAGAATTTTGACTTTTTTATCTATTTATAGACAATTGAAATTTTCAATTTTTTTTAGTATTTTTTTTTAAAATAACGATAAAATTTTTTTGGCCGACCAGAAAATCTTGAAAATTTAATGCAAGGTTTCTTATAAGTTGTTCTTAAAGTGATAAAAAAAAATCCGAAATCGTTAGTCACAATTTTTTTTTATAAGTGCTTAAAGTTCGAATTTATACGAAATATGTAAAAATTGCGAAAATTTGCAAGTAATTTTGTGGTTGAAAAATCGTAAAATTTTTTTCTTTTATAACTAAGTTTTGAAAATTTGGTACAAGGTTTTCCATACATTTTTCTTCAATTATCTGTAAAAAAAACTCTACTGGATTCAGACAAAAAATTTTTATGAGTGTTTGAAATTTAAATTTTTACAAAACCGCGTTAAATAACGATTTAGCCTCAAACGATTTTTGATATTTGTTGTTATTCAAAAAGTATAAGTCGTAAATACTTGAAAATTTTACCAGTTATTAAGATTTTGTTATTAAAAGTTATTAAAATTTTGCGATTTTCGATCGCACCATATTTTTAGTTGCTCGTTGTCCGTCTTCGACTAATAAACATATATCTTGTGTTATAATTTATATTGCGACTTACTCATTTATTTTTCACACCACACATAGTCCCAGGTTGTCTACAGTTTAGGTGTGGGGTTCGTGTGTGAATATTGGGCAAGTCGCGAGTCTTGATTGCATTTTTTTCGATACAGTGGTGAGTGGTGCGAAATTGTATTGTCGTATGCGAATATTTTGCACAAAACGTGCACGTTGTGTTTTTTCGAAGAATACTTAGCCGTTTCGGGGCAGGTTATATTTTGTAACTGGGACTGACCGATAGTGTAGTCGATGTAAATCGACAGAAAATCGCGTATAGACGGGACGCCGAAATTATATAGTGGATAGTTCGCGGAGTAGGAAATGATCGATATCGCGATTATCTTTGTTCTCTTCTGTGCCGGGTTAAAGGGGGGGGCAAAGGGGGCAGTTGCCCCCGGCGGCAATTTTTTAACGGCCAAAATGAAGAATTTTAAGATGTCTAATATATTCTAATTTTTAGGAAGAATTATTAGTAATAATTGAAAAATGTGGGAACAAAATAATAATAATATTGTAATATAATATAATAATTATAATATTATATTACGACTTAAGAGTGTATTGTCAATCAATAAGTTATCACGTCGAGACCATACTATTATTAGAGAACTCGTATGACCGACGCATTTTTATTTTCGTCCTTATTATCGTATTAATTTCTATTTTAATTTGTACACGATATGTTTACAAGTCAACAGTACACACTAACACATTGACACATAATCAACACATTAATGTGTTTGTATTTGTATACTTGTATTATACATTTATAACCAACAGATTATTAAATTTAGTATTAATAGTTTTGAATGATTTATTTATACACTACCAAGCAATTATTGTTTTTAATTTGTATTATACTATTTATTATTTTATTCGTCTCTCGATTCTCGTCGACACTAGTCGTAATCAGTCATAATATTACTGAAAAAAAAGTGCAATATTTTTGTTAACAGTGTTTATTTTAATAAATATGAGTGGAAAACGAACAAAATTAAGTGGCGCTGAATATTGCAAAAGAGCTGAGGAAAAAAATAAAAAATAAAAAGAAACTATTTCTCAAACTCTTAAAATTCAAACTTTCTTCAAAAAGGTAAAAAATAACGTACATAATAATTCATTTATAATTTTAAAACAAAATAACAAATTTATACCAAATAGTACATTAGTAGATACCTACTCCGTACTCGTAAATAATAAAAAATAATTAAATATATTATATTGTATTTTATATTATTTAATAAATAACAATGAAAAATACTAATTATAAAGTCGCAATATTAATATTTATAAAAGGTTTTTTAAAACCAGTTGTAAATAACAGTTGTATATATTTTTAATTAATACCACACTAACTTTTATTACTTGGATTATTTAAAATATATTATATATATATTTTTAATTATGGCATTTGTTAAATATTGTTGATAAATTTAATATAGTTGTTTTAATAATTAAATAGTTTGCTACTCTGTAGCATGTAAGTTTCTTTTTGTATTTATCTGATTTGATAATTACAACAAATCTGCTAATTAGTTCTTATACTTATAGTAAAATGATGTTTGATGTTTTTATTTTATATATTTGGATACACAAAATTTTTTATGATGAATATAACGGTATAAGGTATGTAAAAGGCGGCATTTTAAAATCTGCCCCCAGGTAGCATATTCGTTAACCCGGCACTGGTTCTCTTATTAAATACCAACGACCTACTGAATTAATAATTATTACCTCATTTGATCGCCACAAGCGAATATATACGGAATGAAAACGAATATTTTAACACAAAATCGGATAAAAATTCAAGTAAAAACGTGATTAGTAAAAATTACGGTCATCTATTGAATAATCGTATTACGACAAAAATACAAAATCGGTGGTTATTATTTGTTTTCGAAGTTCAAAATCCCGTTGCTTGTGGAACACCCGTTTATTGAACAACCGCATATAATGATTACCAGTACGGCGGGAAAATTAAAAGCCGGAAAATTTTTCGGAAGGTGATTTGAAGGTAGTTAGGTGGGATGCACCTACAACAGGCTATAGTAGAAAATTAGAACCTAAGTATCGGGGTCCATATCAAATAATTATTAAAGCACTAAAATTTGACAGGTATATGTAGTGGGGGACATCCCGGTTAAAAAAATTAGTAATAAACCATATAAAAGAGTAGTGGGTTTTGATCGTTTAAAGCCAGTCAAATTGAACTGTTAATGATTATAAATTTTATTTGGCTATATGATGAAAAATCGTGTTATTATTTTTATTATTATGTTCTTTATAATTTGTTTATTCAAAAAAAATATGTATTCTGTATTGTCGAGAAGACAATGTAGTCAGGAAGGCCGAACTGTGGTAATATTGTAAAATGTTATATATATATATCTATCACAGAGTAATAATATATATATAATTGTATTGTATTATATTATTTATATTGATTGACTTGTGTATTAAACTATTAATATTTGCGTATACGTCGTATGGATGGTTTTCCCATATGACGTTATCGACGGGCGACGGACGATTATATTGTATTATATTTTATATTTATATTAATTCCATTATGTTATTTAATGTACGTTGGGGCGACTGCCGATTTCCGATCGCACCATATTTTTAAACTCTTAGTTGCTCGTTGTCCGTCCTTGACTAATAAACGAAAATAATCTTTTGTTATAAATATTTGGCTGACGAAAAAGTTTTGAAAATTGAATACAGAGTGCATCATAAGTGGATCTTACTGCCCTAAATAAAATCAAAAATCGTAAGTCACAGCTTTTTTTTATGAGTGTAGAAAGTTAAAATTTTTACGAAATATGATAAAATCGTGAAAATTTCAAGTAATTTTGTTGTTGAAAATTCATAAAATTTTAAGTATTTATACCTAAGGTTTGAAAATTTGGTAAAAGATTTTCTATAAGTTTTTCTTCGAATGTCTGTAATAAAAAAAACTAACTTTACTGTACTAAAACTAAAAAATTTTATGAATGTTTTAAATTTAAACTTTTATGAAATCACGTAAAACAACGATTTTCCCTCAAACTATTTTTAATATTTATTTTCATTCAAAAAGTATAAGCCGTAGAAATTTGAAACTTCCACCAGTTGATGAAAGTGATATTTTCTTCACATGTTTTTTTTTTTCAAAACATTTCGTTAATTTTTCAGCTATTATTTATAGGTGTTTGAAATATTCGATTTTTTTATAATTGTCGATTAAAATTTTTTGCCTGAGCAAAAATACTTGAAAATTTAATACAAGGTAGGTTTCACATAAGTTCACCTATACGTGATTTAAAAATTATCAAAATACATAGCACAATTTTTTTTTATAAGAGTTTAAAATTCAAATATTGACAAAAATATTCAAAACCATCAACATTGCAAATTATTTTGTAGTTTAAAATGTATACATTTTTTTGTATTCGTAGCTAAGAATTGAAAATTTTTTACAATGTTGTACATAAGTTTTGTTTACAATATTTATAAAAAAAAAATCGAACATAAGTCAATTAAAAGTTTTTTACAAGTGTCTAAATTTTAAAATTTTACGATAAAATTAAAATAAAATCCTTGGTTTTTTTTTTTTATTTAATAGTCTTTAATCTTTATTAAATTAATTCTGTTAATAAATTATAATGTAAAATCATTTAATAAATTTAACATATATTTCAAAAATAGGTATACCTATTTGAAACATTAAAAACATATTCATTTTTAATAATTTTAAATAAATTAAAATTTAATTTATTGATGACGTTAAAGAACTAGAATAACAGTGTTAAACTGAATAATAAATATATAATTATAATAATAATAAAGATAATAATAATATAAATACATAATAATATTTTAAACAAATTAATAATAAACTTCATGAGTAGGTGTTATTACATTTAATAACAATTGAGTAAAGACATTGAGTGCATATTATAGTATATATTATATAATATATATATATATGTATACTCAATGGTAAAGATGTATTGAATGATAATACAAATATTATTAGGCAGGTATAATAATAATAATAATAGTTCTAATAAAATATTCCAATTTAATATTTGTACCTATTTAAAATATGCATGAAACAATAAAAATCCTTATTTATTTTGAAGTATAATTAATTTAGAATTTGGTTTTCCTTTATTTATATTTTTTACATTATCCATTGACCATTTGCATTCTTTATAGATTCGAATTGAAAATAAATTATTAAGGATAAATGTTTTTTCCTTTTGACAAATATTTTCTAATAAACTGTTTTTTATTTTTTTTTCAGCCATGGTTACTAATGTAGACACCAAATTTTTTTTCCATTTTATATCTTCATAGTAATTTTGAAAAATTTTCAGACTTTCATGTACAAAGTCTACTAATTCTTTAGTAGGTGCTTTTAAACCTACATCTGTAGATGTCCATTCAATATGATCAAATGTCTTGTGTAGTATAAACAATTGATCTTTGTCAACGAGGCTTTTATTTGTATTTATTAACTGATAATCACATTTATTACATTGGAATTTTTTTACACATTTCATAGCCAAATATCCTGCGTAATATTCTAAGGAACATTTTTCTAATGACAAAGAAGACATTGGTAGTGATTCATTTTCCGTACTATTACATGTATCTTCAGAATCACTAGAAGAGTCTGTGAAAGTAGTTGTTGGAACGTGCTCATCTTTATCCTTTGGTGTATCATCAATCAGTAAGTCAGTTAATATCTCTGGTGTTAAAAAATTGTCTTCATCGTCCTCACAATTTGATTTTTCAGATGCACAATTTAAAAGACTAAAGGAACAAATACTTGCAAAACCACATCTAAATGATTTGCTAGTTGGATTTCTATTGTATCCACAGCGTTGTCTGAAAATTGAAAATAGATTTTCGAGTGCATCTTGACACAATCTATTTGTCAAAAGAAAGAATTTATTTGGTGATGGATTTGTACTTTTTTCATGTTCGTAAAGTTTCAAAACTGCATTCAAAGACCAAATGAACCCAGTGAAGCATGGTGGAATATTATTTTTGGTATTAGATTGATTTTTAAAACTTTGTTTTTTAATATTTTTAAACATTTCCAATGCTTCATAAATAACTGTTAAGCCTTTTAAATTTTTTTCACTGAGTGGTTTTCTGTATGGGTTTTTATCATATAAATTTTTGCTATTTAGGACATCGAATAGATTGTTTAACTGGAGGAAAAAATCCGCTGTGTCTTGTGCTGTGGAAGACACTAATTCACCGGTGACTATGGCAGTTTTAATTGCTGCACTGACGGTGTTGCTGAAAACTTGTAAAGCTAGTTTACAACTCATTTTCTGCCATGGATTTGGATTTAAATGCCTTTGATCAATTTTACACATTGCTCTAGTCGTTTTGCTACACACATCAATTTTATATGTGTAGCGGAAATCATTGAAACTTATTTTTTTTTCTCCTTCATTTGTTGTTATTATGATATCACCTGTAAGTAGATTGTTTCTAACGCTTTTCATCAAATGAGGAATATCATACATTAAGAAAATTGGTATGCTGTTAATCACTGTAAATGGATTTTCAGGAGTCCCTCCAAGCAAGGAAAACATTTTGCGGTTATTTGTACCTTGATCGCAAGTAATTATTCTTGGTGAAAATCCAATTTCAAATAGTTCTTCAATGCTACTTCTTACAATGTTGGCCATTTGATCACCTGTAACTCCAGTACTACTAATGAAGTAAGCAAAAGGTAGTTTCCATTTGTTGTAAAGTCCACGGATCATTACAACAAGAACAAGTTTTGCTGACTTTCCCGATCGGCCCAAATGCCCCAGATCTTCATAGCCCTCAATGAAATCTAATGATTTATTATACTCTAGACACATTTTTATTGACATTTCATCAATTAACACTACACATTTTTTTTCTTGTTCAGTCATTACTTTTGACATTAATTTTAATTGAGAATTATATTCTGTTACAAATCCTGGCAAATATATCAAAGATTTAAGCCATCGCTGTATAGAAGTCACACCGGGTAGAACTATCTTGTTTCTTCTCATAAACCTGTATGTTGATGGGGATTTAAAATATATAGATGTAGCAACATTTTTCTCTGCTTGTGTCCATGGCTTTTTTTTACTATGTAAAAGCTGCATAGTTACAAGTGCTTTGGAATTTTTTGAGTTAAACACAGAGTTATTAACCATAATATTTGGATTCAATTTTTTTTTGTTTTTTTTGGAATTTGCATTTTGTTTTATTAGACGAGATATTTTAAGACGCTTTTGTGCCAATAGTTTTTTTTGTTTCATAATTGTTTCCAATAGTTTTTCATAATTTCTATTTTGTTTTGTTTTTATTGGGCTTGGTAGTTGTGTCAATTGTGACACATATTTTCGTGTACTCGGGGAAACGGTTTCAAAATTATATGTTTGATCATACTTTTCATTGATCATTTCTTTATTATCATGACGAGTCTCTATACTTTTTTTATATGTTTTATTTGGAATAATTAATTTTAGTTCTTTTGGTGAAAAGTCCTGTATTATTTTATCACCAAAAGGACTCTTTTGAAATATATTTATGTGTTCTTCTCCTACAAATAACAAGAATGTAATTTTTATTTTATTGGAATTTATATTTATGTATAATATGTAATAATATGTAATAATAAGTAATTTGTTTTAATTTGTACAGTTTCTTAATAAATAATAATTAATCATGCATTATTTTAAAATATATTTTATATGTATTAGCATAAACAGTCATTAGTTTGACTGTTTGTCTTGACTATTAATGAATAATTTGTTATTAGTGTTTGTATAATTTTATGAAATGTGAATAATAAAAGTATGTATAACTACTTTGAGAATAACAATTACATATACTGTGTGTTCCCAAAAACTCTATAATTTAATTACCCATATTACTTAGTACCTTATAAATATTAAATTTATATGCTGTGTAACCATTTACTAATGATGAAGACACCAAAAAAAAAGAAATTAATTAATATTAATATTTTATTTTAATTTAATTGTGAAAAAAATTTTTCTTAATAATGAAATGTATTCAAACTTACTATTGAGTATTGAAATATATTTTCAATAGTTTGAATAAAAAAAAAAATCAGTTGAAAATTTAATGTGTCTAACTAATAAAAATCCAAAACATTTTGAAAATTATATCAAGTCTAGAGATGGCTAATAATAATAATTGGTTAATTATGTTTAATTTTAAGTCTACTTAGTTATTTTTCTCTGAATAATTACAACAAGAATCAAAGTCTGTTTTATACACAGATATATACAATAATTATTGTATATATCTGTGGTTTTATACATTATGTACATATGAAAAATAATAATTGTTGATAAATGTGTATGCTATATATGCCTATTTATATTATATACCTGTTTTATAAAATGAAATTCTTCTTCTAACTGGTGTCAGAAAGTTTATGCTCTGCGAGACTTTTGATATAACTTCATTGTCTAAATATATTTTAATTTATAAATATTATTATTATAAAAACTTCTGTATATATTAAACTAGGTAGGTACATACAATTGTAATTAAGTTATTATTAACTTACTATTTGCATTAAACTTTATAGGAATGGCTCCAGACATAAGCCTGTTATGATCTGGTCTGGTGAAATCATGTGCATTAAAATGATCTTCACACAGATACCTATTTTTAATTTTTTTTGGAGATAAATTATCTAATGCCATGTTTCCTATAAAAATAATAAGTAATTTAAGCTATACTCATCTTAATTCCTTCAATTATAATATTAACTTTACCTGAATTAAGAATCCATTTTCTACATGTATCTCTATCGGTAGGAAATCTATACATTTTTTTTTTACTATTTGTTCTGTTATTATTACAGTTAGAAAAATTACAGCTTCCGCCAGGCATATTTATTATATTATATAAATAAAATATATATAAAATATTTACTATATTACATACACATTTAGGATTTGTAATTACAAAAACAAATTAAAAATGTAGGAATACCTATCACAATTATTCACAACACTAAGAAAAACGTACAAGTTAATCGTTAATAAATTACCGAAGTAATAAAGTTCGTTAAATTATTTTTTAAATACCCACATAGAGGAATTAATAATTCATATTCTCTTTTAATATAATATATTCGTGTACTTTCAAATTACAATTTTTGGCGCTCTATGTACAATCTTATTTTACAGTATTTTAAGTGTGTACAATAAATATGTATCACTGATATGATCATACTGCATTTGCTATCCGCGACAAATTTAGGAATGCGCCATCTATCGGCTGCTATCCCTTTGCGCGTATCACATATTTCAGCTATAGATGGTTTCTCTATACTATATATACTCAATGGTATTATGATATAGGTTATTTTTAATAACAGCTGTTCAAGGACAACTACCATACTCTATCGAAGAATTTAAAACCGAGACAAGCATATTTTATGAAAATCAAGGAGATATCAGAATAATAGGAGCTCAATGGGAGCTAATAACTTATGTACCTTTAACAAATTACGATGATAGATATAAGCAATTAGAAGTAGAAATTAATACTATGATAAATCATTGTCAGGATAAAATGTCAAAACATGAAATTTGTTCTAGGTTTGAAAACATATTAAAAACAATGTTTAACGAAATATCTGCTCAAATGGAGCAAATGTATGAGTCAATCGGTAGATATACAAATAGTTTAGAAACAACAACCATGACCATTCATAAAACTATAACTATGGGTAGGCGTAAACGAGGTCTAGTCAATATAATAGGTTCAGCAATGAAAACATTGTTTGGAGTGTGCGATAACGATTGTGCGAAAGAGACCACTGATCAAATAGGAATAATTGAAAAAAGTAACGAACGAATGATACATTTATTAAAAAATCAAACTACAGTAGTCAAATCGGCAGTACAGGGAATAGGGGGCGCATCAGTAGAAATCAATAAGCTTTATAAGGAATTAGAGGAAAAGCAAAATGAATTAAAAACTAAGATAAATGAATTAGTAAATCATACTTCCACTTTGGACACCTTGGTGTTAACAAATAGAATACATAGCATTTTTACCGCGTTATTAACTCAATATTCTTATGAAACAACGACCCTTAGTTCAATAATAACAGCAGCTAGAACGGGTGTACTACATTCTAGTTTAGTAACACCTAGGGAATTAGCGAAACAATTAACACAAATAAAAATTAATTTACCAATAAATTTAAATTTGCCTATGGGCACAGATCCAAGTGAAATTTACGAATTAAGCAAAATAACTAAAATGGCGGTATTTTATAAAAATAATAAAATAGTTTTTCTAATAAAAATACCTTTAGTAACAGAACTGGAGCTGACCCTTTATAAAATAATACCTATACCACACCGTGTGGAAAATAAAAGCGATAATAAGGAACATAGTTTAATTTTAAAACCGGAATACCAATATGTCGGTATAACCAAAAATCGTAGGCAATATACCACTTTCACTGAAACACAATTATTACATTGTACAGAGACAGAGGCATTTACTATTTGCCCAGAATTTCAACCAATACAGCACGAATCGATTAGACAACCATGTGAAGTGGCATTATTTAAAAATCCAGACCTATTACCACCTACATGTGAAGCAGGAGTGATAGTAATATCGAAAAATATATTTCATAAATTAAAGTATGCAAATGCATGGATATTTACCACCACTAGTGACACGTTGACTATAGTATGCCAAGGGAATAAGGAACCGTATATAGTAAAGATTAAAAATCAAGGTTTAATAAAACTAAACCAAGAATGTAGAGCGTATGCGGAGAATATAGTATTGAACCCGACAAGGGAAATAAAATCGAAATATTATATAAATTTCATTCCAAAAATAGGCGTGAGTGGTTTACCAGTAAAACTTAAAAGCGTGAAAAACATAAAAGTACGAAAAACAAAATTTGATTCGCATAAACTAGATAATGTACATGAGATGGCACACTCCCTGGACGAGATAGATAATATGATAGATGAGGAAATATTGAGACAATCGGGAGTAGATAACGATAGTAAAAATTCATACCTGATGTATGCAATTATAGGATTAATAGCATTTTCATTATTCTTATTATTTTTTATATATATATCGTATAGATGCAACTTGACCACTGGTAGAGCGTTAAGCCACCAACAAATGGCAGTAATTAATGATAACTTACCGAGAAGTCGAAGTACTTTTTACGTGGAATCCCCACTTAAAGAAAATAAAGCTAAAGAAAAACTACTAGGTGATACACCTGATAGATTAGGTATGGGCGGATTACCACCAATAATTACAGAATAAAAATAAAAAAAAAAAACCTAAAACGATAAATGTAAAAAAAAAAAAATAATAATATGAATTATTAGTAATTAAAATAAGTATAGTAATAAAATAAGTATAAAAAAAAAAAAAGCTTTTGTAATTATTAAATATAATGTATGTGAGCTTGTGTTGTCGTTGCTTGTAATAAAAACTTTGACAATTATAATTAATGATTGAACTATTTTCATAACAGAGCGGAAACACATAAATTCGTTATAATGGACTTTGAATTTTCAATGGTGGACAGGACAAGCATGGTGGTTATTTCAGGAGCTATCTCAAATAGCCTAGATCGATTCAAAATTCGTAAGTTGGAAGGTAGACCTTTATTGTTACCTGTCAACGAAGAACCAAGACCGATGAAAGACAGAGAGCTACAAGTAGCTATAAAAGAAATTAAAAGAGTATTTAGGTGTAAAACGGAGTTGAGAGATGCTTGTCTAGACCAGTTAAACAAAAGTTTGAATACGACAAGAAATAATTTGACCCCTGGATATATTGAGAGTTACATCTTAAAAGGAAATAAGGAGAACGTAATAGTAGTATGGAACGGGCACTCTGATAAAAGTATTCTGCACAGATTAGATTTAACGCAATTTCCAATTTTAAACATAACATGCTATGATAAATTATTTAATAAAAATTTCACGATACAATTCGAAAAATTAAGTACCAGAGAAATAATATACGAAATAGATATAGGGACATTTAACAAGTCGGGACGCCTACTTAATTTGGTAGAAACGCACGACATGATTTGTAAAAAGAAACATAAAATTACGTATGCACACGATCCTACTGTGGATGTAAAATACACCAAATGTATTTTTGACTTTGTGATACGAAAACAAAGATATGAAAATTTAATAAAACACTTTTAAAATTATAAATTAAAATTTTATATATAAATTTAATTTCAGACATAATAATTGAAAACTATAGTTAAATCAACCACAAAGTAATAAAACAAAATGAATAGATTGGAACAGTTAAGTGCGGAAATTGCACTAAATATTGAAACACAATACCACATAAATCCAGAACAAGGAGATTGGCATAATTTTACTAATTGCTATGACTATCATATAGTCACCGCAAATAATTCGATTTTAGTACCCTACGAGGATGACAAAATTTTGAAAATGATATCTGCAACTAAGAGATTTTTATCAGATATGTGCGTCGACAGAGATTTGAGTGAGCCTTATTGTTATGAGTTAAACTTATATATAAAACTTCAAAGAATACTGGTCATTTCGGTTTGTGTAGTTAGCAGATAAATTCTTGTGACATGACAGTGAGAATGTGTCTGCAACTACCTGAACCTACTTGATAATATAACACGTTGGTTCAATCAATATTTTATGATAAATCCGGTTGGATTGTACGGCCCGCCCACTAACAACTTTTGACAATTGATTATGATGGAGCGAGTTCGTCACAATCCAAGTGATGGGGGATGATTGACCAAACAGTTATGATCAGTTAAAGATAGCGTCATTTGCAACGGACAAACTTAAAATAAATAGTTGGCCATTGCATTTGGGGATAATATTTGATTGAGTAAACTAAAGAGAAAGACAATAAAAAAAAAAAAAAAAAAAAGAATATGTAAATGTTAATACTATAAATAATAATAAATATTACATTAGGAAATAATTATAAAAATATAAATTAAAGTATAAAATATAAAAACTATTATTCAATATATATACACTTATACTTAACGGAAACGAATCAGATACACTAGAAATATTATAAAATTATTATAAATAGAAACTACACTTTACAAATATATTTTATTATTATATACTTTAATATTTTTATTCTATGGCAATAAATGCATTATTATCCACTAGACTTTAACTTTTATATTATATAAATTATAAAATTATATTATTAACCACTAACAAATAGAAATTTACATACTAACCAATTATATTATATAACTATATTAGATTATTATATTATTCACTAACCACTTATTTTATTGTAAAAAAAAAAAAAGAAAAATTTGTAAGCACTAACAATTATATACTAACAAACTAACAATTATTTACTAACCACTAAAAAAATTATATATTAAGCACACTATTGTAATCAGTAAATTTGTATTGTATAACTGAAATTTCATGAAAATGTTCAAATAATTGTAATATGATATTGTAAAACATACAAATAATTGTAAAATGCATTGTAATTGAAATTATTGTAAACAAGTTACAAAACTTGTATTGTATTTTGTAAACTTATATAACTATTTTTGTGCTAAGACTTTTGAAAGATTTCTGTCTTGAGGACATAAACCTTTTTTTTCGTGGGGAGGTGCTACGTGCTCTGATGTCTTATACCCATAAATTAATACATAAAGGGGGCAATACATTGTAGGTTTGACTATTAACATAACGATCGCCCATATACACCAATAAAAGATGTAGAAATGAACATACTACCGAATAATGTGAGGTGTGTAGCAACCACACTAAAACCCGCAGAACAGGGAAACGAATAAACCATAAAATACACGATAATATGTAATATAATTTTAATCATATTGCGAGTTCCAAGAACTCGGAAACAGCGCTTGTGGTTAGCCACCTGCATGTGGGCGGATGGTCACCGGACGTCATCATCGCACGCGCATCCTCTGAAATGAGTAATAGCGTGAGAAGTGAATGACCTGATTACGAATAGGCCAGAAGGAACCTGGGTAGGAGATCAGGGGACACTGACTATATAAGGGGGCCCAGGAGAGGACTCCCGCAGACGTGATTTTCCAGAGCTAGAGCAAGCACCTTCACGTCACTTTACACCAGAAATCGTTCATTTGGACTTAGTTTAATTTTCAATTAGTTTAATTATTTGAACTTAGAATATTTTCGAGCAGTTTTAATAAACACTTAGAAATATTTTGTCTATATTATTTCATCACAACCTATATCATTTTCGACAAGCTGTTGGCACGCTACATTTAGATGCCAATGCAATTTTTTGTGATTTACCAATTACATTCTTCACAATTGCAGTGGTTTTAGTCCTTTTAACATTTATGCATTTTGCTATTTCGGAGTTAGGAAATATTTCTTTCATCAAGTCGGATAAATGGTCAGCTCCCAAAAATGGTATGTTATGTTCAGCAAAATAACCGGCCAATTTTATTTCTGCAATAGATACTTATTGTTGTTTTTTGAGATCTGGACATTTTTCTTTAGTTGTAAATGAGGTAATGGATTGCTGTTTAGAGGAGGCACCTTGCATTATTTGAATATGTTTTTTACCTTTAATGTGATTTTTAAG
Organism: Schizaphis graminum; assembly: GCA_020882235.1. Taxonomy (NCBI): domain Eukaryota; kingdom Metazoa; phylum Arthropoda; class Insecta; order Hemiptera; family Aphididae; genus Schizaphis; species Schizaphis graminum. The sequence continues at coordinate 29,584,492 of CM037036.1, forward strand.
TACACCTATTTCGGACACCAATGTTTGTTTACAAAATTTACAATATGCTCCGTATTCATTTAATTTTAATGGAGCTATCCATATTTTAAACATGTTCATTTTTAACCAATCTGATCGGAATTTTTGCTGGCGATGTATCGGTCTCTCTTCTTTGGATAGATCGCCCCTATAAAAACGTGTTTTTTTAGGAGTTGACGGTCTTTGATGTCCAGGATCATCCGCATCTTCTTCCATTATTAAATGAAAAATAAATTAATATAAATAATATAATATTATAATAAGTAATAACACGCACTGACGCGTCTGATGCACTATTATTAACTAAATCTATTTATAACTCTTATCGTACAATATAAAAACAAGATTATTTTATTATATAGTATCTTACGCGACTATAGATAATAGTATCTATAGCCGTGGTATTTTAGTTGGAAATTTGAAATATTATCTAACATTTTAAACAACAATAACTATATACTATCATACTGGATAATTAATAACAACTTCGAAAATAGTTTTTCGTTTATTTGAATTTGTCATTTTTCAGGAATTATCGTATTTTAGTGTACGATAGTATAACAGTATCGTATATCGTACACTTCCTTAAAATAATCGTATGCGTACGATAATTATCGTACGGTTCGCAACCCTGCAGCGCACGATTGTTATCAGCTCATGTATCAATTACGTAACCGTTATATTATCAGCGCGCAACAGTTATCAATAACGCAACCGTCATTTATTTTTAGCATGTTTGACTTACAAAAATGAAATATTATGTTCATGGTACACACTTCGTCGCTCATCTAAACAGTCATCAAATTCATTTATGTATTCAATAACGTATTGGATAAATCTGTATTCTGCGTTTTGAGAACTATTCTTATTTCCACCTTATAACTAATGTTAATGTGTCCCCGTCATTTACGTCGATCGACTGCAGTAGACTTTGACTTTCATCGGGTGACCGTGGACCATCAACATTAAACAACTATACAAAAAATATAAAATCACAAGGACGCATGTATAATCCCGGAAAGTATTCTCACGGAATGTACTATTCCGGAATGTAAATTGGCGGACCGTATTGTCACGGACGGTAGAAATCCAGAAAGTATATCCCCGGACTGTATTCTCCCAGAAAAAAAAATACCTAAACCGGATTGTCTCGGACCGTAAAAATCCGGAAAAAATATACACACAAACCGTATTCGGCCGGACCGTATAATTCCGAAATTTAAAAATAATCGAACCGTATTGTCACGGACCGTAGAAAATCTGGAAAATATACTCTCGGACCGTATTGCACAGGAAAAACAATTATACGCATTGACAGTATAGTGAGTAGTGACATCTAGTTACGATGATGTACAACTTCTTATAAAGATGTTGGTAGTAAAATGAACCTTTGACATTTTTTTAATTATTATATAGTATTTAAAGTTTATTAATTCTTAAACTAGTTATAACTTAAGTTTAAGTAAAGTATGTATATATGTATGCATACTGAAATATTACATCTATATACCTACCTATATAAATATAATATAAATTAAATCTTAAACATATTTAGAAAAATACTTTTCATTTTACATGAATACAATTTTAATTTAATTGGAAAGTCTGAAAAAAAGGAAAGTTAATTAACCTAAGTCTACAAAATATACGCACCCTCCTCTTAGAAAAATTTACGATAAAATCGATAAATTTTAATTAAAACTAAATTTATAGTATAGATACCTATTGAACTTTTTTCATAACATTATGCAAAAAGGCAAGAAAAATATAAAATAAAGGATTAGTGTTTAATCCCTTTATTAAAAATAAAAATTAATATTTATAGTTTGATATTCCTTAAAGTTTTCCTCTAAGTATAGAAATAATTAATAAAGCCTATAACAAATAAAAAACATCTTATCGGTCCTTATAATTTTATAAAAATCCTGATTTGTATTATAATTGTAATTCCTTGAATAAAAATACAAAATCATATAAATAAAATGGTTACAAAACTTTTTTAAACGTAAAAAAATGTAAATCGTAAAATTTTTTTTTTGTAAATTTACGAGACTATAAAATAGATGAAAATATGAATGTAGTAAATGAAGTAATATTCATAAAATAATAAAATATACATACCTATGAAGTTAAAATTTAAAATATGTTCTAGTGTTCTACAAAATAACATTTACTTATAAAATTTTTTTTCTTGACTTTTGTTTAGCAAAATCATCATTAATTATTGTAATTACATTATAGCTTTTATTGTTAACTGCCTACTTTCGAATTTACACTTTAGATTTCTATAAATTTCGGGGCCCCAATTTATTATAAACTGAGGGCTCCTCACTGCTGAGCACCCCCGGTCCACCCGCTAATTGCGGCTCTGCCAAATTGCATTTGAAATCAAATAATTTTAATTTGTTAGACGGAGCGTGTACTTACCTACCAAATGCCGCCCTCACATATCATTATGTACATGGTTATAATACCAATAAATAAAATAGGGGAGGTAAATATGTAAATAATAATATAATATTTATAATTAAAAAATAAATACAATAATTATAAGCGGAATACAATGTAATTTGTCAAAAAGCTAAAATAGTATAAAATTAAATTATAAAATAAAAATTGATATTTTATATTGTCTTATAGTTTGTTTGGTTTTGAAATGTGTTTGCAATAATGCAAAAAATAATATTAATCATGTGTAAAGAAATTTAAAAGACCTACTGTTGAGTACACATATGTTGTAAAATAAAATGTATATATATTGTAGATAATTAATAAACAATTTATATCATTATATATATATATTATATTATGTATTATAAATGAAAATTAAACTAATTTTAAATTAGTAAAACTAAAGCATCAGTTACCAATACAATACATACAATATTAGTAAAATATGTAAAATATATTTAAGTATTTGTATTGTTTGTTTACAATTTTAATTTTTTAATATTGTTCATAGCAGTAATACAATAATAAAAAAAAATAAATATTAAAATTGTATATTTGATAGACATTTTTAACATACACAAAATTATGACATAGGTAAAGTATAATATTATGTAATTGTAGATAATTATTAAGTAAATTAATAAACTAATAATAATACACAAACAAAATGCTGTACATAGCGTACACAGCAACAGGTTGGTCAACAGTTTGCTTTGATCAAATTAGCGACGTCGCATACCATTTCCCGTGGGATTTCTACGGTGTCCCGAACACCGTCGACCTCTGGCAATTGGCCGTTCCCGAGCTGAAGCAACCAAGTCGCAAAGTCCACGTCGTTGTCGGCGCGCATGTTCCGGTCAGATTGAACTGTTCCAAGTCTCGCCACAAAGAGTTGTATTTGATCGACGACCTGACGATGTCACTCCTCGTCCCTCTGCGCACGACAGGCAGTATCTGTCTGAAGTCGCCGGCGAACAGTACCGGTTTACCGCCAAACGGTAATTCCGATCCCATGATGTCTTTCAACAACCTATTCACCACAGTCAGTTGTAGTCCCGGAGACATGGGCGCTTCGTCCCAGACGATTAGTGCCGCGTCACGTATCCTCTGACCACGCAACGACTGCATGGTGATGGTCGACGTCGAATCGTCGGACAGCGTACCGAACGGCAATCCGAACGTCGAGTGCACCGTCATGCCGCCGTTCATGAGCGACGCTGCGATACCTGTAAAAGCCACGGACAACACGGATCGCCCTTGGTTGCTAAGCGACCATATGAGGCATCCGTATAGTGTCGTTTTACCTGTTCCACCGGGGCCGTCCACGTAGAAGAGTTTGGCGACGTTTCTGTTGTCGTCTACGGCCGCCATCACACGATCGAACACTGTCCGTTGTTCGTCGTTCAAGTTCTCCAATTGTACGGCCCAGCGTACCGCCGCGTCTATTGCACCGAACATGTCGTCGTCCGGGTCTTCTTCCAGCAGTGCGACGTCTGGTAGTGGCAAACCGTAATCCGCGAGCGATTTCCCGTGACCGCGAAGCAGCCTGTCGATTGCGTCCAGACACGCCGCCCTCGCGCGGTCGACGTCTTGCAATCGGTGATTGAAGTCATCCATCATGTGTGCTTCGCTTGCTTGAAACAACGCCAGTGGGTTTGCGGTCTCGCAAAACAATAGCATTGTCACGAACAGGTAACGAAGCTGGGCCGGAGTGTCCAATGTTGCCGATTCGGCCATGCACGCCAGCAGAGCTCGGTCGTCTTCCAAAAGTCCCATCGCGACGGCTGCAGCACAGTAGGTTGGATGCTCTACCCCGTCTACCGTCTTCATGTCCCGAAAAGACTGTGGGCCTCTCTTGTGCAGAAGTAGCAGTCGCAAATGGAAACGATCTCGATCAAGTGGGTTGACGACGTACATTCGAGCCAACGTCTCGTACGTCACCAGTCTTTGCCGCCGGGACCACGTTTTGCGCGTCGCGTTCCAAGTGTAGTGTACCGGTATCTCTTGGTACAGGTACTGTCTAGCTTCGACGTCTGTTATGTTGAGTTCAAAGAAAGCCGTGAGTTTGGTTCGACCCAGGGCGGCGTTTTGCACTCGCTCTAGTACGTGTTCGGGTGCAATGTATACGTTGTGATAGTCTTCCAGGTGGACCGAAAGTCTGACTATCGTATGACTTTTGGTATGCATTTCGTAAGAAAACAATCTCCAAACGGCTTCTGGTGGACTGACGTACCTTGAATTTATGTAACTGAAATCAACATCATAATCAAATAAATTTATTAAATAAATAAATAAATAAAATATTATATATATATAAATTATAGAAATGTGATTAGTTTTATTTAATTCAATTTCAATAGAACATAATGTTATAAATAAACTATGTCAGGTTGACGTTTTATGAAAATGTATATATCCAAAGTTTAAAGTATAGTTAATTAATAAAAGAAAGTGGTGTGAAATGTTATTTTAGTTAACAATTGTTGTGGTTCATTTATGAAGTTACTTCAATATCAATTATAAATATAAATAAAATATTATCATAAATAAGAGTTGTTAATTACATCCAAGTACAGTGATAAAACAATTAAAAGTTTCTTGAAATTGAATCATTTTAACTTGGTTCATACATCACAAATTGCTATAGTTATGTAATATTATATTAAATTGTGTATATGAATATTAATGAAAATATCAGTTTAAATGAACAACATAAATTAGAAATGTAGAGAAATACATAAGGTAACATTACCAAAGTTAATAAAATAGAAAAAACACAGATGTGCAATAATTAAATTGCATAAAGAAAATATACATATAAAATAACAATAAAAATATGAATACCTACTAACAATTTATGAGGTTTGGTTGCAATTTGATATAAAAATTGTGCATTACATATGCGTTCAAATATTATAATAATATGACTTAAAAACATTAAAAAATTATGTTTTTTTAATTTGTTTGTAACTTATAATGTTAAATATCCTGTTAAGTATAAAGTCAACCTATATAATGTATAGTAAATAGTATTGCTAATGTGTAACTAATAATTATTATAACATCTAATAAATTATATTAAACAATTATAATTTAATAATTATTTAAAGTAGTAATGTAATACCAAATCATCACATTACAAAAATACAGTAATAGTAGTAGTAGTTGTTATAAATTGTGCAAATTTGTGTAGCAAACGTATAATAATTATGTTTGAAATATTAAAAAATAACAAATAATAAATTAAGTAAAAAAAAAAACAAAATAGTAATAAAATAAATGTAAAAAACTATAAGTGTGATTCACTTACTTTTCTATTTCATCTCCATTCCAGACTTCCAAGGTAGCCGCGTCATGTCCCTTGTAGACGTATTTATACAAATACATTACACTCTTTATAGTTGAGCACACCTCAACATTTATGTGTGCATCATACTTGGCCAGCAAGTACGGGTTGTGGGGGACAACAAACTTATTGCCTACAGGGTGACCTCTGACGTTTGCCACAAGTCCGTTGTTCGGTCTGCGATAAGTCGGATAACCACTATCTGAAACGTACACAGTCTCTTCACTGTATTCTTTGGGATACTTCTTCGAACAACTGTTGTCCATCATGCACGGACTGTTGCGGTTGAGTTGTCCACACGGTCCGTGAACCATGTGTGATTTCACACTGTCCAATAAGCGCCTTTCAGTTGCCGGGTCAGGCAAGTAGGCGCACACAACACTGTGAGCGACATCCTCAGCGGTAAGCAACTTGCTGTCCTCGTGCAAGATGATAAGTATGTGGGCGTGTGGAAGACCACGTTTCTGAAACTCAATTGTGTACACATAAGCATCTATATTACCAAACCCTGTTGGTCGTTATGTCACGCATCAGCTCCTTCAGTTTTGCATGAAACACCCTCGCCACCAAATCGGGCCTGTCGTTTGCTCTCAACCAAGTTGGAATGTTGTCTACTATCTCTGGCCACCTGGGGTTACACGTAAACGTTATGAATAGGTCTGGCTTTCCATACTTACGCACAATGGCCATGGCGTCGTGGTAACATTGTTTCATGTACCGAGGGCCACCTACAAACGTGGATGGTAGAATCGTCCTGCGGCCTACAGGGCCGACTTTGTCAACGTGAAGCTGTTGATTTATGTGGTCCACAAGGCCCTGATACGCATCAGCAAAGAGCGCTCTCTGATTGTCTCGAGAGTAGCGCAGATTGTTCGCTTCCATGCGAACGTACTGATCACACATGTACTGCTGTAATAAAAAAACCACCTGCATGTATTAAACTAAATGTATGGCCTTCATTCCCATTGCTATTGGTTCCTGTGTATCTAATGGCCAGACGGTAACACACAAACTCCCTGATAGTGTTCCTAACGCGAACCGCGTTCCGGCGGTTGCCTTCTTGTAGCAGGTTGTAATGCCAACCGGTTTCCCCGTACGGATAAAAAAGAGGATATAGCATCGGATCTGCGTGAGATGAGCCTGCTGAAATGCTCTGCATCCGGTGATTTGGATCAACTGGGTTTGAGTCGTAGATGACCAGGTCGAGGTTCCCTGGTGGCAGACCATCTTCACCAACAAAGACAACTGCTACCTCATTCACATGAGCAGCCGGTTGATTGTATCGCCGAGGGTCGTTGTTTGGGTCGGCGATGATGTGCATGGTCACCCTCCTCGGTTGCAACATGGGATTTGCAGCAGCAGCATCTTGTTCCCTCTGCCATACTTGTCGCATGTTTCTGTAACAAAATAATATTGTTTTATTATGCCACATGGTATATTCACATTTATGTACAGTGTAAAGGTAAACATTTGTATGTAGTAAATAATGAATGATAGTATTATTGTTATTATGATGTATGCATAGTGGAGGCAAGTCTAACACATTATAGCACAATTTAATACATATTAGTTATTATTTGGAAGTGTATTTCTATTGGTGACAATATGTATGTATAAACATATAAATCAGTTTATGTAATACAAAACCAGGGTATTTTTATAAGTAAAAATTAGCCTGGAATTATTATATTGAGTTAAAATCTAACTTGGTTAAAAGTATAAAAAATTGGAGAGGTAGTATGCATAATATATGTTGTAAAATATAAGTTAACTAAAATTAATATAACTCTAAGTCTCGTTAGTTCATTGTTTGCATAATACCTACAGAGTGTTACAACAACACTCACACCTATGGGAATAGTGTATAAGATACAATAGTTACATACAATTAGTTTATAGGCAAGACTATGATAGTGTGCATGAGATATTTGTTTTATACTCTTAAAATAAAATATAGTTTAAAGCTATGAATATTAATATTATGTCCAATGTCTCAGTACCTATGCCTCAAGTAAATAGGTTGGTGTTACATAAATAAATATAGTATAGTACTAAACCTATAATGGTAACAATAACACACACAGTAAACCCACAGTGCACTAAAGTGCCATTAAATTGTAATAACAATAATAATAACAATAAAATCAGTTAATTTGCAAATCAAATTATTTAATTTAAATTTACCTATACATTAAATATTTTATATTGTTTCTTGATAGATAATAAATTTAAATATAATTAAAACATTGTCATAAAGCATAATGTGTGTAGACTGATAAATGTATATGTACAATACCTGTATGTACACAGATATTAATATTATAATTATGGATAAAAAAAAATGTTAATTTCATTAGGCAAATACCTACAACACAAACGTCACGCAACAATATTGTTTTATTATGAAAGCCACATGATGTATTGCTCTCAATGTAACTACATGACATATTACAGTTATCCGTATGCAAGTTTAACCTAATCTGTAGTACAGTGTTTGTGTTATTCGGAAGCATACTGATATTGTTAAAATCATGTCACATAGAAGAATATAAAATCAAATAAAAATAAAGTTAGAGGTATTAAGTGAAAGTGCCATTAAGTACAATACATATTAATAAAAGAAAATCAAAAATATTAACTATTAACTGTACATTAAGTGTCATAATAATAGGAAAGGTGAATTTAATATTGTAAGGAGCTGTAGGAATTTAATCATATTCTTAAAATTTAAAATTGGTTTTTTAATGAGAGGGAGTAGAAATTAAAATGTAAACAATGAATATTTGAATTACAGTAATGGATGAATAATAAAAATTTTAAGTATATTCAATAAAATATTCACTGTATGACTCAAGTTGTTTGTTGTATCATATAGAAATACTTGAACGTACTACAGCTATTGAGGTAACAATAATTCATTCAACATCGTGTTTAAATAATTGTTTTTCTTTTTTAAACAATGATATGTTATGAGTAATGAAGTTATATTTGTATTTGATAGTTAATAAAATTAATAATTTTAAATATAGTTAATTTGTTAATAAGTGTGATGTGTGTAAATGTTTTGAAAATTGTATCAAGTATAGTACTATACTAGTACTATGTATATTATATACAATAGATATATAGTGTATCTACAGTTATTCGTTTTTTTAATTACAACAAAATAAGAAAATCGCTACATGATAAATCGAGTGAATATCTAATGTTGTAAAAATCTGAATTTCAAGTGCTCATAAAAATTTAATTTGTATTTCCGGTAGATATTTTTTTCATAAAACTAGACAAACTTATGAAAAATCTTGTACTAAATTTTTAAATTTTAGATTTAAAAAGAAAAATTGTTATGAATTTCTAACAAAATAATTTGCACATTTTCTTCATTTTTACGTATATAATATTCTGTGATAATACACAACAATTTTGTTATTTTCTATCAAACACGATTTGCTAATGTCTAATACATAAAACAATAATTTATATATTATTTACAACAATTGTATTATCTATTTTTATTGGGAATACCCAACGGTTTGGTTCGATGAGAGTTTATCTGTGATTAAAGTATTATCATTTGTCATGTGTAGTGGTCACGATTAAAGATATCTTTAATCGTGGTAGTGATTTAGGAAGTATTTTCATATTATGATATTGTTGTCATAATAAAAATTTAAAATGATAAGATCTGTTTCATCTGATTTATTATTAATCATAATTTTTGATATTACGGAAACAGTGCCATAGTCCACGATAGTCCATAGTGCGTATAGTTCGTGTAGGTAGTACGAGGTACAAATTAAACTACAACGATATTAGTACCTTTGGTCGAACGATGACGATTTATAATTTGAACTACTGGTCTTTATAATTATAGTCTAATAATTGTGTTCTAATCAATGTCTCACAGCCGTAATAACCTTTGGGACTAACACCTAAAAACCTCAAACCGCCCAACTTTGAGCAGCTATAACTCGCGAACGGTTAAATGAATAATATTAATTTAAACGTTAGGATTCATAAAAAAAATATCCCTACTATTTTATAACATTTTAAGTATAGGTTGCCATTTGAAAATCAAAAGTTGATAGTGATTTTACTATTAAATATTAAAGTGAAAAAAATAAAAATTTTACATAGTTTTAGAAAAGCATAAAACTAAAAATTTTGAAAAAAAATATTGAAAAAAGTTAATACTATTTTCAATAATGAGTGTTCTTCGATAAAAAAATCACCCTGTATAGTTAGTTTATGCATAATAAATATTAAACTTACAATAAATGTTAAGTTATTAAAAAAAAAAAATATTAGTATTTACTGTATATAGTAGTAATTCCAGTTACAAAATAATATCATATTAATAGATATATATTAATTATTAATTACATTAACTAATGTGAGATCCATATCCATATATAAGTATACTTGAAATATTTACACATTTGTTTTTTATTAATACATTTAAATATTTACATAAATATTATATTTAAATAGTAACGCACTTTCAAATTAGCAATAAACATTATAAATAAATTATATAATAGATATAATTTATAAAAGAAATATTTAATAGTTATATAGTAGCAAATATAAAATAGACTCAAAAAATAAATAACAAAAATTTTAAAAAAAGTAACAAGAATAGATCAATTAAAAATTATTTCGTACCTATTTTTTTTTAACAATAATAATATATTCAATCATAAGCAATGGTATAATAGTAATAATAACAATAAAAATAACTATATTATATTGAAAAATATAATTGGTACTAGTAAATACATTTGAATATTTAAACACAGAGCATATACATATATATACTTATTAATCACAATAGTAGTACCTATGTATAATACTATACGTCACTATAATATTTATGTACATTTATTTAAGTTATATATTATTTTATAATAACAACTAATGTCTTTTCAATAATGGAAATAGTTATAATAATTATTAATTAAAATTTAGGTTTATTAATGTCATTTTCAGACATTGCGTTTATATTCGTTCTTATACCTGTCAATGGCATAACCATGACATGAATACATGATATGTTTGACTATATCTCTGTTTGTAGTTCCTTGCGGACAAGTGCTTCTTACTGCATCTGAAATTTTTTTTTAATGGCCTGAGTCAATGTTTACATAAACTCCGTAATTTATAAATAGCTATATTGAATTTATTAAATTGAGCTACTGTAAGAACATGTTTAATATAAATCAATTACTTTTAAAGAAATGTATTTAGTTACATTTTTCCTAATAGGTACTCTAAGATTATTTACCTAGAATTATATCATGGATTTAATAATTTTTTAGTGCCATTTTATCTTTGTTCATTCCTGCATAAGTTATCAATGTGGCCAATTTGTTTGAAAATATGTATTTCATAGCATTATAAGTTTTTGAACGAATATCGTCACCACCAATTATCGACAGTTCATTTATCTATAACATAACATTAACTATTAGGTTGATAACCATTAGGTAGTGTTTTAACTAAATTAGTGAACAAATTCAAGTTTTACTAACCAACTGAGTTTTGAATGCTGAATTTTCTATTATCATTGTATCTACATAATCGAGTTGTGTTTCATCTTTCAACGGAAAGTATGATCTAATATTAATATTTGTATCCCCTGATGAGGATTTAATTGAAGCAAAACATTGATTAAGTTTGTCGTGCATTTGTTTCATGACAATAAGCATTTGATTGATCTTAATTTTCATGTGGCAGCTATTTTCCACCAAAACCGTTAAATCTTTTTGTTGAACTGTAACTAGATTTGATGAATTGTTCATGTGACCTTTTTCTAAAAATATTATTCAAATGTTTTAACTATAATAGATTACAAACAAAACAAAATATTGATTTACCATTTCTGACTATATTCTCAAAACTTTGTTCCATATTTTTTTGTAATTGTTCAGTAGGCAAAAAAACAATAGGTGTATTCTCTAAAACAATAAAAATAATTATATATACCATGTGAAAAATATATAATAATATGATTTACTTACCATCTATTTGATTTCTTTCTAACAGAGCAGAGCTTAGAAACACTCTACCATTTTTGTAAATGGTTGATGTTGTTGCCTATTTACTGCTAATTATTAAGTTATTAATTATTATTATTAAATTTACATATCTAAGTTGATATATTATTAGTGCCACTTTTAAATGTAACTATTGTTTTAGGTCTGGGGTTAATGGAGAATTTGTTCTTAATTTCTTGAACACATGTTTATCATTACTCATATTTTGCATAACTGCTTAACGAACATTTTGATTAAACTGTGTCATCAAATTTGGAATAGATTTTTCATAATCCTGGACTTTAAAATGATATTAACATTTTATAATGGTTACTAATAATATAAAATAAAATGAATTAGGGATTTATTGTTACTAGGGCCCGGTTTTTAATGCAAACAATTAATTTCAGGATATGAACATATTTATGCATTAACAATATAATATATATTATTGTTTGTGAATATTATACATATTAATGTGTATAAATATTTAAAAAAATATATAAAGTATTTAAAGATTTATTTACTATGAAAAAATTGAAATGACATGAATAAAGAGAATTATAAATTTATATATTATGTATAACTGAGCTAAGTTAAAATTATTTTACTTAATTTTATAATATTTTAACATATTGAACTTGTATCCATCACCCAATAGGTATTATAATTATCATTATAATGTTATATTTTATTTAGATATGCATTAAGATAATACTAACTATAGAAATAGAATTTAGAAATTAGGAAATGTTGATCAATATTTAATCAGAATTATTTTAAGTGAAAAAATATACATTTTGTTAAAAATCGGGCCCTAATGACTTGAATTATGATGCCCTTTATAGGGCAATGGGAAAAAATACAAAAAAAAAAGCGGGTAAGTAGGTATCGCTCTGCTGTATATTAGGGGGTGGGGTGGACCTCAGACTATGGTAGGTTAAATTTGAATGCAATGATAGGTATCATTGTATACGAAAAACGATTCTGAACGAAGATGATTTTGTCAGTTTAGGATATATTATATTTAAATATTGTCAAATATTCTATTTTGAAACAAATAGTATAGTTTTTATATTATGTTACTATGGTTACTATGGCCAACATTCGCATTATGAGCGTATGAAATTTAATTTAAATTTTGACATATTTCGTATAAATTCGAACTTTAAACACTTATAAAAAAAAATTGTGACTAACGATTTCGGATTTTTTTTTATCACTTTAAGAAACAACTTATAAGAAACCTTGTATTAAATTTTCAAGATTTTCTGGCCACCCAAAAAATTTTTATCGGCATTTGAAGAAAAAAAAACTTAGAAAAGTCGAAAATTTCAATTGTCTATTAGTAGCTTAAAAATGGTCAAAATATTTTGAAAATTTAACTGTAAAGAGATAACCATAATATAAACATTTGGTGAAAATTTCAAGTATTTACAATAATTCGTTTTTGAGTTACAGCAAAATCAAAAAATCGATTTTGTCGAAAAGTGGTTTTTCCGTAAAATTTCCATTTTTCTGTCATTTTTTTTTTGTTTTTCTCGATTTTTTTGAAAACTATTAGAAAATTTTAATTTTGACCCCCCTAAAGTACCAACTAGATTCAATTCCCTATTCAAAGAGGGGCTGAAGTCAAAAATCGGAGCATTATTACTGCTCCAAATGTTGGAGTCAGACACAAAAAAAAAACACACATCATAGTAAATGCAAAATGCAATACATTCATCACTTCGTTCAGAATCTAAAATAATATTTTAAATCGTGTAAAAAAAACTAAATAAAGAAAAAAATAAAAAAAATATGAAATATATAGTATATAATATTCTGAGTTTAGTGATTTATTTACATTTACTCTAGTGCGCTCTATTGATGAGTTACTGAGACAGAACCTTCAAGATTTTAATTTTTTTGGTGGGAAATATATTTCCCATTGCCCGCTAAAGGGTTATAAAATAACGATTATATGTATACTTGACTCGTCGTGAATTACCTAATCATTAAATTTATAAATATGTCTTGTTCTAAAATTAACTGTATAATGAAAAATATGCTGATTGCTAAACAATATAAGGTAACTTGTATTTTTATCATTTAATCAATTGTTTTTTTTATAATTTTAATGAAAATTAATTTATATTATACTTATACTTATTATATTAATATTTATATGCACATTATAATTACTTAATTATGTGTACAATGTACATGTATGTATAATTTTAATTTATTCAATAAATTATTGTGAAATTAATTTTTTTTTCTATATTTACCAACTCAAAATATTTTGGAAATTTTATCAAGTATAATAATTGGTAAATATACATATGGTATACATTCCAAGTGTCTATAAGGTCATTCGTTTTTGAAATCAAGTGATTATCTAATTTCGAAAAATTTTCAACTTCAAACGCTCATAAAAATTTAATTTGACTTTTCGGTAGAGAATTTTGTTTTTAATAAAAATAAACAAACTTATGAGGAATCTTTTATTAAATTTTCAAATAATAGATTTAAAACGTAAAATATTCATGAATTTCTAATTCGAAATAATTTGCACATTTTCATTGTTTTTACGTCTTTTGTAAAAAATCGAACTTTAAATGCTAATAAAAAAAAGCGGGTAAGTGAGTATCGCTCTGCTGTACATTAGGGGGTGGGGTGGACCTGGGACTAGGGTAGGTTAAATTTGAATGCAATGATAGGTATCATTGTATACGAAAAACGATTCTGAACGGAGATGATTTGTCAGTCTAGGATATATTATATTTAAATATTGTCATATATTCTATTTTGAAACAAATTCAAACATTTAAGTAAAAGTTTCAGGATCTTACGTTAAGTAATTTTTTAAAAATAACAAAAATCGAAAATTATTTATTAGTAAAAAGTTATTTTACACGTGTATTTTTGATTTCAAATTAAAATTAAAACTTTGAACACACGTAAAATTTTTTAAATTGAACAATCCTCAAACTTTTTTATAATTATTCTAAGCTTAACTTATGGACAGCATAGTATTAAATTTTCAATTCTTAGCTTTTGATAGAAAAATATTTATAAATTTTTAACTACCAAATAGTGAAAAATATTCATGATTTTGACGAATTTGTGTCAATATTTGAACTTCAAATGCTAATAAAAAAATATTGTGCCTATGTATTTTTATAATTTTCGAATGAGAGTTAGAACAAGTTATGTGGACCCTTCAATTAAATTTTCAAGTAATTTGTCCCAGCTAAATTTTTTTTATCAACATTTATAAAAAAAAAATAAAAAAAATTGAAAATTTCAATTGTCTATAAATAGCTCAAAAAAAGTCAAAACATTTTGAAAATCAAATCACGTAAAGAAAATGGCAATCTAAATAACTGGTAAAATTTTCAAGTATTTACGACTTATACTGTTTGAATAACAACAAATATCAAAAATCGTTTGAGGCTAAACCGTTATTAAACGCGGTTTTGTAAAAATTTAAATTTAAAACACTCCTAAAAATTTTTTGACTTAGTCCGGTAGAGTTTTTTTTACAGATATTTGAAGAAAAATGTATGGAGAACTTTGTATCAAATTTTCAAAACTTAGTTATAAAAGAAAAAAATTTTACGATTTTTCAACCACAAAATTACTTGCCAATTTTCGCAATTTTGACATATTTCGTATAAATTCGAACTTTAAGCACTTATAAAAAAAAATTGTGACTAACGATTTCGGATTTTTTTTTATCACTTTAAGAACAACTTATAAGAAACCTTGTATTAAATTTTCAAGATTTTCTGGCCGGCCAAAAAATTTTTATCGTTATTATAAAAAAAAATACTAAAAAAAACTAAAAATTTCAATTGTCTATAAATAGTTCAAAAAAAGTCAAAATTCTTTGAAAATTTAACTGTGTATGGAGAACGCTAATATAAACATTTGGTGAAAATTTTAAGTATTTACATCGATTAGTTTTTGAGTTTTAGCAAAATAAAAATTTGATTTTGACGAAAACTGGTTTTGCGTAAAAAAATCCCGTTTTTTCCGTCATTTTTTTAAGGTTTTTCCCGACTCACTTAAAAAATATTGAAAATTTTTAACTTTTGACCCCCCAAAGTACCAACTAGATCCGATTTCCTTTTCAAAGAGGGGCTGAAGTCAAAAATCCAAGCATTTTTACTGCCCCAAATGTTGTCGACAGACACAAAAAAAAAAAAAAAAAAAACACACTTTTCAATTTCGGAAAGTACTGCTGATTATTACAATACAAGTATTCCTTCTGTTGATTTAAATTCATGCACTCTATCTCTTAGCGATGTTTATAATGAGCTCAATGAAATCAATTATAGTACTTGTTCTGGTCCTGATAAAATTTCTAGCACATTTTTTATGCAATGTAAATTTGTTTTATCTACTCCCTTATTGATGGTATTGCTATTGGAGTCTAATGGAGACCAATGGAAAATATCATATGTCTTTCCGGTTTATAAAAGTGGAGATATTAACCATGTAACTAACTATAGACCTGTCTCTATTATATCTATTATTCCTAAAATATTCGAGGGTATCGTATATAAGAAGATTAATCCACTCTTTAAAAATTTTATTATAAACGAGCAGCATGGTTTTATGTCAAGTAGATCCACTACTACTAATCTCTTGGTTTTGCAACATTTTATTTTAAATGCATTTAAATCAAATTGCCAAGTCGATGTAATATACACTGATTTTGCTAAGGCCTTTGACAAGATAAATCATAGTATTCTCATCAAAAAATTATTCCAATCTGGTCTCCGCAATCCATTTTATAATTGGCTAATCTCCTTCTTATCCGGTCGTAAGCAATACGTAAAATTTAAAAATTATAATTCGTATATTTACAATGTTACTTCTGGGGTTCCACAGGGATCTCATTTGGCTCCTCTTCTTTTTAATATTTATATTAATGATATTAGTAATATCAACTTAAATATACTGTTATTTGCTGATGATGCTAAACTCTTCCGTATTATAAAAACTCCACTAGACACTAAGCTGCTTCAATATGATCTTGATAACATAAGTAATTGGTGTGATAAAAATAAATTGTACTTGAATATTTCAAAATGTAAAATTATTACTTTCACCAGAAAACGTGTGTCTATATTAAACAAATACTTTTTAAATGGTATTGACCTAGAACGAGTTAATCAAGTTAAAGATTTAGGTGTATATCTTGACTCCTCTCTCTCATTCAATGATCACCATGTCCATATTCAAAATAGAGCGTCATCAATGCTTGGCTTTATAATGCGTAGTTGTAAAAATTTTGATAATCCTTTAGCACTGAAATCACTTTACTGCGCCTTAGTTAGATCGATTTTTGATTTAATTCAATAATTTGGTCTCCATACACACTTGGTCCAATTTATTCTATTGAGGCGATTCAAAATCGTTTCTTGAGAATTATTTCCATCAAGTGTAATATTAAACGTTCGCCACACACTACATATGAACCATTGTTATTATTTTTAAATATTGATACTCTCCAAATCAGAAGGATTAAAAACGATATTAGCTTTATATTTAAACTATTAAATGGATATATTTACTGTCCTGATCTTTTGTCAAATATATCATTTCTAGTTCCTGGTCATTCAACTAGACAGACAGACACCTTTTATGTGCCATTCCAGCGAACTTTATATGGTAAAAACGCCCCTTTATTTAGATGTATGAATCATGTAAATAATTTTAATGTCGATCTTTTTGCTTATTATTTTGTGAGTTCTTTTAATTTATATCTTAGAAATTTATTCACTTAAAATATTTTTGTATCACCACAACAACCATTATATATATGTTTTATACTACTTTATGTTCCACAACAACCATTATGTACATACTATTTTATGTTCCACATACTATTGTAATTGGGCTCGCCCGTTAAATATATATAAATAAATAAATAAATATTAGTATTAATAAAAATAAATAAATAAATAAATAATGTTCTTTTATTTATGGGAAAATTAAAAATTTGAGATACATTTAATAAAATACAATACCAATTTAATAACTAATCTATTTTATAGTCATTTTTATTCACTACGACATAACTTAAATCTTATTTATACACTCATTTCACGGCTATGTGGCATTCATTGTATGTTTTACTTTATGTATGTTAAATCTATATATCTATATTAAACATTTCAAAGTACATTGTGCAGTCACGAGTTAATTTTTTAATTCACTATCACAATAACATATAACTTTTATATATTACACTCATCAACACCACACTTGACCATTGTTAACAAATTTTTATATAATGTATAGATAGATGTATTTTAAATACGCATATCTTCTATTCGCTGTAACAATAACATGCTTTTATTTGCTATGACATTAAATTATTATTCTATATAATAATTAAAAATAAATAAATAAATATCTTTTTTTAAAACAAATATTCTACTACACCAAACATAAACGTTTTTACTTGCATACACTTCTATTTTGAGCCTATTAATCTTTCAATTCAAAATCATAATAGACAAAAGCATATCATTGTGTACAGGGAATTGTATTTATGTCTGTATGTTTAACTGATGGTGCTCATTATGTTCTGTTATTTATGGGCAAATTAAAGAATTGAGATACTTAATACAATATTTATTAGTTACTAAATTGTTTAAGTTTTATTATCTTAGAGAGACCGTCCGGCAGGTGTTCAACACCCACTCCCGGACCAACACAACGTTGGTGCTTTGGACGCGGTTTGCAGAGAATGCAACGCCCGTCACTTCCATTGCAAACGTGCATCTAGAGGTCACTTCTCCACGTGCTGTAACAACGGTCAAGTGACCGCCACGGGACAGCGCGTACTGCTGCGAGCACCTATGCGTTTAACTAATTTGTTGATTGATGATTCACAGGAAGGTACCAACTTTCGAAGGGAGACTCGCCGGTACAACAACTCACTGGCGTTCGCAGCGTTCTCCAGCGACCTCAACCCCAGACGGTTGCTGGGTCGGGAACCAAGCGTGTACACTGTCCACGGACAAGTGTACCGCAGGGTCAACAATGACGTCGTCGGCAACGAACACAGGCCACCGAGGTACTGTGAGTTGTACTTTGTCAACTCAGCCGAGGCCAACCAGGCCCGAATGCGACAACAAGATGTCGCAGACCGTCTTTTGGCAGGTTTGCTTGCAGACCTGGATCAAATGCTTCGGGAAATCAACCCATACGCTCAGGCTTTTAGGTAAGATGACCGATAAACTCATACACATACACTTTAGTAGTTATTAAACGCTGTGATTTTTTTTATCTATACACACAGTTCTTAATACATAAAGGTAATATTTTAATTTATTTTATTATACAATATACATTACACTATATATATTATATAAAAAAAAACATGGTACTTCCGGATAAACTAAATAACATAGACTACCGATTATACGCATTATGTTTATTTTTATCCCACTTTCTGGTGTTTTTAAAATGTGTGAATTATAAGTATATTATATGTTTACAGGAACATGAGCATGTTGTGGTTAGAGGAACAAGAAAGAGCCAATAACAACCCTGAAGTGATGGGACCTAGGTCAGTGAGTATGCATTTTGTTACAGATGCAGCCAGGGACCAGCGACGATACCAACGACCGACCGCAAACGAAGTTGCGGCCGTGTTCGTTGGTGACGATGGACGTCCACCGAGAGACCTAAATCTGGTAATTTTTGATAGGAATCCCTTTGACCCCGGACATCGGATGAAAAACCATACCCGCGGGCTCATGTCACGCAGATCCCATGTTGTACCCGCTGTTCTTCCCGCACGGGGAGAGCGGTTGGCACAACAATGTGATGCAAGAGGGTAACCGCAACAACCAAGTTCGTAGTAGAAACACTATCCGGGAGTTTGTGTGTTATCGTATGGCCATTCGATATACAGGAAACAACGATACTGATCACGAAGGCATAAGTTTAATACATGGTGGTGGTTTTTTTATTGCAACAGTACGTGTGTGACCAGTATGTTCGGATGGAATCGAACAATCTCAACTACGCCCGTAGAAATCAGCAAGCGCTTATCGCTGACGCTTATCAAGGACTGGTGGACCACGTCAACCAACAACATCACTTGGACGAGGCCAACCTGATGGCCGTCGGCCGTAGAGTCATTCTACCGTCGACATTCGTCGGGAGTCCACGTAACATGAAAGGGTGTTATCATGACGCAATGGCTATTGTGCGTAAATACGGTAAACCTGATCTGTTTATAACTTTTACGTGTAATCCTAGGTGGCCAGAAATCACACAGAACCTCGGAAGATGGTCTACTCCAAACGACAGACCCGATCTCATAGCCCGGGTGTTCCACGCCAAACTCAAGGCCCTCATGCAGGACATAACAGTAAATCGTGTGTTTGGTAATGTAGACGCTTATGTATACACTGTTGAGTTTCAGAAACGTTGATTGCCGCACGCACACATATTGGTCATCCTCGGTGAGGAAAGTAAGTTGCTCACCGCCGAGGATGTGGACAATGTTGTGTGCGCCTCCTTGCCGGACCCGGCGACCGACAGGCACCTGTTTGACTGTGTGACATCACACATGATTCACGGGCCGTGTGGGAAACTAAACCTAACAGCCCGTGCATGGTGGACAACAGTTGTTCAAAGAAGTATCCAAAAGAATACAGTGAAGAAACTGTCTACGCTTCCAACAACGGGTACCCGACGTACCGCCGACCAAACAATGGATCTGTTGCCTTGGTCAGACAACAAGAGGTGGGCAATGAATTTGTGGTCCCCCACAATCCATACCTAATGGCAAAATATGATGCACACCTCAACGTTGAGGTGTGCTCTACGGTTAAGAGTGTCATGTATTTGTATAAATACGTGTACAAAGGCCATGATGCGGCCAATATGGAAGTTTGGGACGGCGATGAGATATCAAAGTAAGCAGATTCAAATTAATTATTTTCATATACTAAGTTTTTGCTATTGTATAAATTAATAACACTTAATGAACCATACACTACAATGTTTGTTGTAAGAACTGTATTCATTTGGTTCATTATAATGCTTTTTGACTATAGAAACTATATATACTAACACTGTAAATAAATTATATTAGACTCCAGCACTTTTGATTCTTTTTTTCACTATACTTGGCCATACTCAATCTCAAGCAAATTGTTTAAATAAAACATAAAAATCATTAAACTCTAATTCACAATTGACTAATGGTTTTATTCAATAGCTTTGTAGCCAATCTGATATACAATTTATTATACTTATTATTGAATGGCTCAGGTATAGTTAGTAATTGTTAAATTCAAATTGTTATGGCGTTGCACAAACTAACGAAATATTAATAAATACAATGTACTTTTATGTAAATTTCAAACACATGCATACTTAAAACACTTTTTTTTATTAACTTAGTAATACTACTGTTTTAATTTATTTTAAACTCATATTTGTGTGATGTTAGTTAATATGTATAATACTTGGCCATACATTACTATACATGTATATATAAACCAATCAACTATTTTTTATATTCTAATGATAATTATTAATTACATAACATTATCTCATATTGATCATCATCGTTTAAAACAATTACAACATTGTATAGACTTGTATATAGTTGAAAAACAAGTTGGAATCATACCAAAAAACATTCGATACAGCTTACGCGTTAATCAAGGCTGACGTAAACGGGTTACCATTGTCTTGTCAACGAAACGAATTTACAAACCAATATATTCAAAATTATGATTTCACCTATAGCAATATACAAAGTGATGATATTTCATTCATTTACGAGCTATTACAATTTCATTTTAATTCTTTATTAAACATGATTTTGCAGGATTTAATAATATTGTAAATATTAATTGTTAATAATAATTTTTATATTATTTTTTATTTTAACCTATAAATGTATTATTTGATTTTTATTTAAATAAAAAAAACAAGACATATAATATTGTAATCAAAGTTTTATTATTTATTTAAATGATTTCCAACCACCACTATTATAAACATAGTTTATTTATAAAACATATCATATTCGTGTAATTTTTTTCTTCGAATCTTTCATGAAGCGGTCGAAAAGTGATTGAACCAATTCGTTCAGCTCACTCGATATTGTTTGATCCTTTAGCAGATCGGTTATTGCAAGCTTCATTGAACATTCAGCATATTTCCATCTGTAAAAATTATTCGTACAAAAATTATTTTTTAAAATAATATCTTACTTAAAAATAAATAACTATACAGGGTGATTTTTTTATCAAAGAACACTCATTATTGAAAATAGTATTAACTTTTTTCAATATTTTTTTTCAAAATTTTTAGTTTTATGCTTTTCTAAAACTATGTAAAATTTTTATTTTTTTCACTTTAATATTTAATAGTAAAATCACTATCAACTTTTGATTTTCAAATGGCAACCTATACTTAAAATGTTATAAAATAGTAGGGATATTTTTTTTATGAATCCTAACGTTTAAATTAATATTATTCATTTAACCGTTCGCGAGTTATAGCTGCTCAAAGTTGGGCGGTTTGAGGTTTTTAGGTGTTAGTCCCAAAGGTTATTACGGCTGTGAGACATTGATTAGAACACAATTATTAGACTATAATTATAAAGACCAGTAGTTCAAATTATAAATCGTCATCGTTCGACCAAAGGTACTAATATCGTTGTAGTTTAATTTGTACCTCGTACTACCTACACGAACTATACGCACTATGGACTATCGTGGACTATGGCACTGTTTCCGTAATATCAAAAATTATGATTAATAATAAATCAGATGAAACAGATCTTATCATTTTAAATTTTTATTATGACAACAATATCATAATATGAAAATACTTCCTAAATCACTACCACGATTAAAGATATCTTTAATCGTGACCACTACACATGACAAATGATAATACTTTAATCAACGAAAAAACCCTCATCGAACCAAACCGTTGGGTATTCCCAATAAAAATAGATAATACAATTGTTTACTTTTCAGTTTTTAGTGCTATACTGCTATGGCCTATATTAATAATATGCCAAAGTTCTTTAACTTTTAAACAAAAAAATATAAAATTCATGTGACATTTAGTTTAATAAGTTTAATTTAAATCGTCTTTTCTGTGATTGAAAATTCAATTATTTTATTACTTTCATTGCTAACGTAAAGAGTAAACACGTCATACGCCAACATTCATAATATAATTAAATATTGAAATATTTATTCTCTAATATAATGTTGTTAAATAAGTAAAAATTATATTAAATATGATGGATAATCATAAGTAGTTTTTTTATGACGTATTTTGTTTAACTATTTATTTAAAACTAAGTTTCATTTAAATTGGTATTACACATGTGAATACTACTTGACAACCTATCAGGAACTTGGAATAATTTATTGGTAAGTTTTAATAATTTTGTAAAAAGCTTTAAAAATTATAGTAAATAATAATAATGTATTTAAAAAATTTTAATTTCAGTTTTATCAGTTCTATACAATTTTTGTTCAAATGTATATTAATAGACAATAATACAATATTATAGATCTATTATGTATTATTTATAAGTTGATAATACATAGCTTGTTTTAAAATCAAGTTACATTGTAACTGTACAGCTATTGGCTTCAATTAATCCAGAATGTTTGTTGCATACAAAAATTCTAAGATAATTACAAGCATGTACTAATAAGAATATTCTTGGACATATGACTTGAAGAATATACATATTATACTACAATTGTACTTAGAATAATTGAGAACAATGTGAAAACTAAAATAATACTATACAACTATTAAAAATACTATATTGGATTTTAATATTCCAACATATAACAACATCGATCATAGGTAGGTATGTATAAATATTTTTTATTTGTAACATTATTCAATTTTACGAGGAAGTTATTAGGTTTTTATTATCTTTTTTGTAGATAATCTAGTTAATTTCAAAGAAGCGTAAAATAATCAAGTCTGCCCAACTACATCCTGAGGAAAACTGTAACCTATCAATAAATAATATGTAAAGAAAATTGTAAATGATAAAAAAATATTGTAAATGCTAGTATACTAAATTTTAACACTTCATATTATGTAGTTAAATTAAATATGGGGCAGCAACATTAATCATTAAAACTTATGTTTAATAAAAATAAAAATAATTATAATATGTATAAATAGAGTAAATTAAATTATTAATGTTTAAAAAAAAAAAAACTATCACATATGTATATTATGATTATCACTAAGTATCTACTTGTTTATATATGTGTATACTCATTACTCAATTGACAATTTAAATATTAAATTAAATATATTTTTAAATTATATTTAGGTATTACATAGTAGTTAGTAATATACAAAATAAACATTGTTTTAACAATTGTAAATGGTTAATGTTGTTGCCTATTTATTGCTAATTATTAAGTTATTAATTATTACTATTAAATTTACATATCTAAGTTGATATATTATTAGTGCCACTTTTAAATGTTACTATTGTTTTAGGTCTAGGGTTAATGGAGAATTTGTTCTTAATTTCTTGAACACATGTTTATCATTACTCATATTTTGCATAACTGCTTACTGCTAACAGGAATCAACTCACGACCCGTGTTCACAATAGGGACAGTCGTTCTAACAATCCAACTTGGATCGAAGGACATAACTGCCACATTCCAAGTCATGAATAACGATTTTCCGATACCTGAAGCAGGGATTTTGGGTACGCCATTCCTTCGGGAAAATGGAGTAAGCATCAATTTCAGAACCTCCACATTATCAATAGAAGTTCCAAGTCATCAATAGCCTCCAGAACCTCAG
The DNA here is from genome assembly GCA_020882235.1 of Schizaphis graminum. Taxonomy (NCBI): domain Eukaryota; kingdom Metazoa; phylum Arthropoda; class Insecta; order Hemiptera; family Aphididae; genus Schizaphis; species Schizaphis graminum. The sequence continues at coordinate 29,609,185 of CM037036.1, forward strand.
AAAATTCCACAACCAATTATTATTCAACCACGTTCCGAAACACTAATACCTGTTGTTACGGACAAAGAAGATGGGACAACTCTGCTGATCCATGCACAGACCATTGGGGAGAAAGGGATCTTACTGGGGAATATTGTCAATAATGTAAAAGAAGGGCAAATATTAGTCTCAGTAATCAACACGTCAGAGGATCGCATTGAGCTCTGTCCGCTCCAACTGGGAGACATGCAGTACGAAGTCTGGCAGGAATCAAGCGTACAACTTTGCAGACAACCAGAAAAGCAAGAAGGAACTGAGAACCGAGTAACAAAGCTAGTGGTAGCTTTACAGATGGATCATCTAAATCACGAAGAACGAGCCAGCCTATTACGAATCTGCAAAAAATACCAGCAGTTGTTTCACTTCGAAGGGGAACCGCTATCATTCACTACCGCAATCCAACATGACATCAAAGTCCCGGAAGGAACAGTCCCCGTGAACATCAGACCGTACAGACTTCCCTACGCTCACCGACAGGTGATAGTCGAGCAAATGGAGAAACTAGAGGAAAACAACGTTATTCGACCATCTGAATCACCTTGGAATGCGCCCCTAGTAGTGGTACCCAAGAAACCGGACGCAACCGGTAAACCACAATTTAGAGTATGCGTAGACTTCCGTCGACTCAATCAGTTAACCATCGGGGATGCATTTCCAATTCTAAGGATCGACGAGATCTTAGACCAACTTGGGCGTTCCAGATATTACACCACGCTGGACCTAGTGAGTGGGTATCATCAAGTGCCTATTCGACCACAGGATTGTGAGAAGACGGCATTTTCCACAGACAAAGGACACTTTGAGTTTGTCCGAATGCCCTTCGGGTTATGTAGAGCCCCTAGCACATTCCAGCGGCTGATGAACAATGTATTAACAGGGCTGAACGGTACTAAGGCGTTTGTATATTTAGATGATATAATCATATATGCCGTCGATCTGACAGAACATGAGGCAAGACTGGAGGAAGTATTTCAACAGTTACAGAGATTCAATCTTCAACTTCAACCGAAAAAATGTCAGTTTCTTAGACGTGAAGTTATCTACCTCGGGCACTTAATCACAGAATCTGGTGTGAAACCAGATCCAACGAAGATTAGTTGTGTTAAAAATCATCCCGTTCCTAGGAATGCAACCGAAATCAAGCAGTCTCTTGGACTATCTGGCTATTATCGAAGATTCATTGAGAATTATAGCCAAATCGCAAAACCAATGACGGCTTTATTGAAGAAAGGCCAACCGTTCGAATGGAACACCGAGTGCCAAACGGCGTTTGAGACGCTTGTCCAGAAACTCATAACGGCGCCCATACTACAATATACTAACTTCGAGGACCCATTCATTTTGACAACGGACGCCAGCCAGTATGCTATTGGAAGTGTCATTTCTCAAGGTGAAATAGGACATGATTTACCCATTGCTTACGCGTCACGTACTTTAAACAAAGCGGAGCGCAATTATAGCATTACAGAAAAGGAGCTATTGAGTATTGTGTGGTCAGTTAAGCATTTCAGATCCTATCTGTTAGGCCGAAAATTCCGAATTTACACAGATCATCAACCGCTTACATGGCTGTTCAATGTAAAAGACCTAGGCTCCAGACTTATGCGATGGAGACTCAAATTAGCCGAATATCAGTACGAAGTTATTTACAAACCCGGCAGCGCGAACACAAATGCAGATGCGTTGAGTCGAATTGGACGGGTTTTTTGGAATAGTACTCCTACCCCATACGTTCAGCTGAGTTTTGAAACATACTCGGAGCTAGTGAAGGGAAAGGCGATAACCAATAACAAAGTAATAGAAGAATCTGGAGACCTATTTGACGCACCGTCAGACCAAAGTTTGGCGCATTGTGTATCACAGGATCTACAAATGAACAACGGCACAGCGCTCCTGTTCCGCAGGAAATTTGGGAACGTAGCTATGCTGAAGAGCCAACACCCGCAAATCCATGAAGTCATATATATGCGCCAAGGGGAGAGATACATCCTACACATGATTACTGTTGTGTATTATTATTATGAATAACAACATAAACGTGTTTTATAGACCTTTATTATTAACAGCATAAATCGTAATGCTTTACATTGTAATTTTACATAATAATAATCGATGGACAGTCCCCACCGATCGTAATATGATACTGCTGATTATATATAATATATAAATATTAAATACTATACGTGTAATATAATGTAATATAAATGCTGAATATGCAATATCTCTTTCCTTAAAAAAAATAAATAAAAAAAAAAAATTCATATATAATATTTTGACATTTTGTATGTTATTTAGTACTTAATAGCTATGTTAGTATTTTTTTTATTTTTTTTTTATTTTTATATATCCAACTGATTTAATTACATTAGTCATAATCACTTGGAGAGTATCGCTCAGGCGGTTTTCTAGATCTAATTGGTCTGGGTGTTTTATTTATTATTGTAGGATTCGGATTTTGATTTACAACTCCTACTGTTTCGGTATTTTCAGTACTTTCATTCATGTTTCTAACGGGTGTAAGTGAAATAGAATTACTCGCTGGTGTCATTGATTTATCAATAAGTAATTGATCGTTATGTCTTTTCCAAATAGTTCCATCATCGAGTTCTACATCATGCGTATTGCAACTAATGGATTTAATAATTTTACCTTTTTGCCATTTATTGTTATTATTCCTATAATCTCTAGCTAAGACATAATCGCCTGTATTAAATGATACGGTCCTATTACCACCATTGTTTATTTGTGATATTTGTCGTTCGATAACCACTTCACTTGTATTCGGCATTAATGCGTCAAATTGTAAACATGTTGATCGACCTAACATTAGCTGAGCTGGCGTTTCTCGTGTTGTAGAGTGCGGCGTGTTACGATACATTAAAAGAAATTTATTTAATTGGGATTGTGCAGTCGAACATTTTTTAAAGAAATTTTTTATTGTTTTGACTGCTGATTCCGCACAACCGTTTGATTCTGGGTGAAATGGTGCGCCTGTCATGTGTCTTATGCCTAGATTTTTGCAAAATACTTGAAATTCAAAACCTGCGAAACATTTTGCGCCGTCTGATGTAATTGTTTTCGGAATGCCAAATCGTGCTATAGTTTCTGAAAATTTTTGAATAACGATGTGCGCTGTCATAGAATTTACTTGAAATACTTCCAACCATTTTGTGGTTGCGTCAACAATTATAAAAAAATATTTATTTTGAAATGGTCCAAGAAAATCACAATGTACTCTAGTCCACGGTTTTTCTGGCCATTTCCACGGTGATATAATAGATTTTGGTGGATTTTGCCTAACATTAAGACAATTGTCGCAATTTTGCGTGATATTTTCGATTTCTTTATCCATTCCTGGCCACCAAAAATATGATCTCGCTAAACTTTTCATACTGGAAGAACCCATATGACATGAATGAAGTTCGTTAAGTATATTATTTCGAAATTTAGCTGGTATAATAACACGGTAACCCCACAATAGGCATCCCTGTTCCACTGAAATTTGAGTTTTTCGTAAATTATACGACTTAAGTTCTAAAATGTTAGAAAAATCACTATCCCATTCTCCTGTTTTGAATGCTTTTAATACTTTGGCAAGAATCGTGTCTCTACTTGTTTCAATTTTTATTTTAGACCAGTCTAATGTGAAGGGTAATTTTTCGTGAATAAAATTGAGACTAATACATTCTTCATTATGATTTTTGATTTTGAACTTTTCATTCGTGATAAAAAATCGGCTGTATTATCTTCGGATTTCACATATTTTATTTCGAAATCAAACGATGATAAAACATAGGCCCACCGTTGTAACCGATTAGCTGCGTAAATTGGGATACCTTTCTTATCACCAAAAATATGTATTAACGGTTTATGGTCGGTTTCTAATAGAAAATGTCTACCATATAAATAGTCATAAAATTTCGTAACCCCGTATATAATTGCCAAGGCTTCTTTTTCAATTTGTGGAAATTTACACTCAGAATTAGATAGAACCCTTGATGCGTAGGCTATAGGTTTTTCAGTACGATCTGAGTGTACATGCGAGAGTACTGCGCTTAGTGCATAGGATGATGAGTCTACTACGAGTTTAACTAGAATATTATGATCATAATGTGCTAATACGGGTTTCGAGATTAAAATTTGTTTAACTTTGTTGAATGCTTGGTCACATTCCGATGTCCAATTCCATTCAGTGCCGTTACGTAAAAACATGTACAATGGTTTTAAAATATTAGCAGCGTTTGGAATAAATTTTATATAGTACGTAACTAAACCTAAAAATGATTTTAGCAATGTTTTATTTTCTGGGACCATAGCATTTTTAATAACATCTGTGTGTTTTGTTAGTGTGTGTAAACCATTTTCATCTAACCTGTGACCTAAATATTCAATTGACTTTTGTATAAATTTGCATTTATTCAACTTCACTCTTAAACCAACATTTGACAATACATTTAGTAATTTTTCTAAACGAGAATTGTGTTCTGTGATAGTGGAACCTGCAACAATAATGTCATCTTGAAATATACCAATGCCCTCAAGACCTGTTGTAGAAGTTTCCATAGCTTTTTGGAACTCCCCTGCCGACGATTTTATTCCAAAAGGGTTACGGGTATAGCTAAATAAACCTTTATGTGTATTAATAGTGGTATATTTGCGATCAGATTCTTTAATAACCATTTGTTGATATGCGTCTTTTAAGTCTATTTTCGAAAAATATCTTGAACCACTAACATTTGCATATAAATGTTCTATTTTTGGAAGAGGGTATTCAGTCCCTTCTAATACCGGATTTATTGTTATTTTAAAATCACCACAAATTCTAACCGTGCCATCTGGTTTCAATATTGGTACTATTGGAGTTGCCCATTCACTGTAGTCGATAGGAACTAAAATATTGCTTTTAATTAAACGATCAATTTCGGTTTCAACTTTTTCTTTTAATGCTAAAGGGATAGACCTAGGTTTGTAGAATTTAGGTACCGCCCCAGCTTTGATATTTAATGAAATTTCGTATTTGTTAAAAGTACCTATTTCATCTTTAAAAACGTTATTATATTTTTTTATAATATTATCTACACTTACGTCATTTTCCATATTGAACAAGGTAAAACATTTTATGTTTTTTATATCGTTTCGACCTATTAATGGAGGACCACCATTTTCGATTACATAAAGACACATTGTAAATTTTTGTTTTGATATACCGAGTCGACAAATATTTTTCCTACCGGTTTAATGTCGTTGCCGACGTAATCAGATAGCGAAATGTCATTATCTTTTAATTCGATATGACTAAACAGTTGACTATATAATCTTTTTGAAATTACGCTGTGTTGTGAACCGGTATCAATTTCGAAGTTTACATTGTTTTTTTCTACAACTAAATTTACTGTAAATGGTTTCACAGCTTTGTTTTGAGAATTTTGATCAATTATAGAAAAAAAAGTATTTGAAAGATCATAATTAACTGTTTCGTCATCATCATCGTTATCATATAAAAATTTATTTTGTGTTTTATTATTTTTCATTTCCTTCTTACCCTTTTTACATACAGTAGACAAATGACCCTTTTCACCGCAATTGTTGCATTTGTAGTCCTTGTATCTGCAGTCTTTTTGGAAATGATTGGAACGGCCACAAATCTCACATTTGATTTTTGATTCTTTGTGTGTGTTGAAACCCTGCTTGGCTTGATTATGTCCATTATTTTTCTTTTGGTACTTCAAGTCTGCGTATTCTTCTTTTTTCCAGCCACTTTTGTCATTTATTGCAGCTTCTTTAGCTGTCGCAATTTCAATTAGATTTGAATATGTAACTCCAACTTTTGAGGCATCTTCTTCTAACAGACGATCTTGAATTGGTCCTGAACCCAAACCGACAACGAATATGTCTCGAATAACCGTTGATAGTTCTGACGAAAAACCACATTTTGAAGCAAGATTTTTGACACGTGCACCCCATTGGCACACTGATTCATCCTGTCTTTGTTTAGCTTGATAAAATGTATACCTAGCCGCGAAATACGATTTTATTGGTTTGAAATATTTGTTCAAACTTTTCATTAGAGTGTCATACTCTATATCGTTAGACGTGCTAGGAACACATAGACTAAAAAGTACTTTGTGAATTTCTTCACTAACGGATGATAATAATATTGCTCTTTTTTGAATATTATTTTCGCATTTGCCAAAAAAAAATTTGTCAATTTTGATTCAAAAATTGTAATATCCATACCTGTTTCAAAGGTTCCAGGTGACCCTATAACTTGATTGAAGTTCACTATGGATTCTGTCTTAGGAGTCGCCATTTTGTATTGGTATGAATACAACACTTGCAACTTTTAATACACTAGTGATTACGATTAAATTAATATTTTCTTCGTCGCCAATTTGTTGTGTATTATTATTATGAATAACAACATAAACGTGTTTTATAGACCTTTATTATTAACAGCATATATCGTAATGCTTTACATTGTAATTTTACATAATAATAATCGATGGACAGTCCCCACCGATCGTAATATGATACTGCTGATTATATATAATATATAAATATTAAATACTATACGTGTAATATAATGTAATATAAATGCTGAATATGCAACAATTACAAAGAAAAAATATTGGCAGAAAGCATCATTGGAGGACATGTTCCTAACAATACAAAAACTTAGAGCTATTTGCATCGAACTCAACATTGAGAAGCTGGCAATTCCCCGGATCGGTACTGAAAACGATCAACTGGATTGGTCAGAGATTAAGACTATGATACGGTTTGTGTTTAAAGATTTGAACATAGAGGTTCATATCCATCCACAAGTGGAGCTGAAAGACTCAGAAAAGCAACAAGTATTAGCTGAATATCATTCCAACCCACTTGGTGGTCATCGCGGTATCAACCAAACGTTAAAGCGCATCCAGACCCAGTTCAATTGGGAAGAGTTAGCAGATGATGTGAAAGAATATGTCTCCAAATGCCCATCGTGTCAAATACACAAAACTTGCAACCGGAATATTAAGCAACCCATGATTATAAGTACAACAGCAATGGAGCCTTTTGAAAAGGTTTTTATCGATGTGGTCAGACAACTACCAAGAACGGACAACAATAATATGTACATCCTAACAATGCAGGATGACTTGACGAAATTTTCAATAGCTGTACACATGTTCAACCACGAGGCATATACGGTGGCTTATCACTTCGTGACATTGTGTGTATGTCTTCATGGGATTCCGAGCATGTTGGTCAGTGATCAGGGAACGGAGTTTCTAAGTCGAGTACTAGCTGAAGTGTGCAAGCTGCTGAAGATAAAAAAATGCAACACCTCGCCTTATCACCCACAAGCTAATGGTGCTCTAGAAAGGAGCCATCGAACGCTAGGGGAATATTTACGGCATTTTGTGGATAAAGATCAAATGAACTGGGATACATTTATACCGTATGCTATGTTCGTTTTTAACTCTTCAGAACATCGTTCCACGGGAAGGCAGCCGTACGAGCTAATGTACGGGCGAAAAATAAATATGCCAAATTCTGTAACCAAACCCCCAGGACGTCGTTACAACTATGAGGACTACCACATAGAACTAAAGCAGAAACTCCAACTGTCACATCAAATAGCCAGAGATCGTCTGCTGGAACAAAAGCAAAAGACGAAAGAACAATACGACCAAAATCAAAATCTAACCAACGTACATGTAGGAGATCGGGTACTACTTAAGAACAATGCCAGAAAAGGGAAACTCAGCGCCAAGTGGTTGGGACCCTATGAAGTGATTGAGCTCAAAGCCAATGAAAATGTAACTTTACAGAAATATCGTAGAAGGGTTACAGTGCACAAGAACCTCATTCGTCTTTTTCAGGAGTGAATTTTGTAAATAGAAAAATTAAAGATAATAACAGTAATAGTAATAATAATACATAGCGTTAAACTAGAAGATGTAAATACTAACATAATTTATAAGAAGAAAATATATATTTTTAAGAGTAACTATCAACTTAATTACCATTAAGGATCAAGGTGCTGCACATAAGCTTTCGTGGGAACTAGAAATAAGTGTGGGGAAAGAAAAAAAAAATACGAATCTTGTTTCAGGATTTGGTGTCAACCAATCATGATCATCTCGGGACCTCGAGAAAATGAGGCAGAACATTCTTTAGGGTTATTTCCGAATATCTACAACATCACAACATTTCCAGACAACCAAGGATTATATTTTGAACACCATGGACCGGTAAGGATGTCACATTTCAACTGGGACCTAATAGGCTACGTCGACCTGGCAGAACCCGGTTATAAATACCAAACTATAATGTCACAATACGAAGCCACGGCAAAAATTTGCGAACAAATGACACAGCGGGTCGGAAATGCAGAATTGTCCAATGCATGCGAGCAATTTGTACAGTTATTTGCAAGAGCAACATTGCCCTATCTGTATGAAATTGAAAACCGTCACCGTAACATGCTGCTATCCATCGGAGACGAGTACGCAGAAACAACTAGGGTACGACGAGGATTAGCTCGCACAGTTAAACAGATGACAAATGTCTTGTATGGCATTTATTCAAACATAGACACAGAATTTATATTCAACCAAATAATAGCCCTAAGTCAAAACAGAAGTCAGAACATCACGTTAAACTCGGAGAGGATGAGGATCGTACAGGTCAAAACAGATAATCAGATAAGAAAGATAACACAACATCAAGAAAAACTCGAGGAGAATCTTCATTATTTAAAAAAACAGACAGAAGTAATGGTACAGAAACTCGACAGAATAGAATTCAAGACTAGGTTACTAGAACAGGCGCTTCTGTTTGAAATTCTGCTTAATCAATACTCCTACCACACGCAGAACTTGATGGCCATAATTAATTCAGCAATGAATGGCAAATTACATACGAGCATGTATACTTCCGAAAGGCTTCTCATGGAGTTGAGGGAAATTAAAGTGAACCTACCGATGGTCACAGCTTTACCATTAGAAATTGAAACAGAATCTCTAACGGAATTTTTACGAATTTCTGATCTGACAATCATGCACAGGGAACACTATTTAATTTTCTTGATAGGGATACCTTTGACATCTATAGAAGAGTACACGATGTATCACCCTATTCCCTTACCTATCCAATATGATATAAACAGCATAGCCATAATTACTCCTGAGGTCGACTACCTAGCACTAAGTAACGATAACGAACATTTTGTTTCCCTAGGGGGGAGTCAATGGGAATCATGTGCCAAGTTAGGTTCCTATACTCTCTGTAAGGGTGACCAACCAACCCACTATCGATCAGGTTCCAACTTGTGCGAATTGTCACAGTTAACTAATTTTCAGAGCCCTTTTAAAGATTGTGAAGTCAAACTGGTGGCTTTAGACACACATATTTGGCATCGGCTATCGAAGGCAAACTCGTGGCTGTACTACACTAAAGCAGAGTATTGTACGATTACGTGCACAGATCCTCCACAAACCTCTAGGGTTGAGATCTCGGGGATGGGTAGGTTGACCATCCTACCATCCTGTGAAATTCAAACAGAAAGTTCCATTCTGAGTTCATCGTTTAAAACCAATAGGGATGTAAAACTAGATGTCATACCAGAAAATCAGAAATTCGATATAAAATCAACGATATTGGAAACTCTTGGCACAGTGATACCACAAAACCTCTCAAATGTAAAAATATTTAAAGATTTTAACTTTTTAGCCCATAAAGCAATAGAATCAAGTAAACTCGAGCATAGAACAATAGAACTATTATTCATATTTAAAGTAGAATTCCACATTATTATCCTTTACCTTTCATTAACCATTTCTATCATAATAGTATATGCAATAGTCATACGATACAGGGATAAAATTGTAAAAATGTATAGCCCAGAAATAGCGGACAACGATTCGAATAAGGATCAAGACGACCCTTAAGCTTGTATAATTTTTGCTTCATTGTATCGCCCTTAAGTTAAAAGTAGAAATTAAGTTAGTTTAAACCTTACAGACACCATGTGGCGGTATTGTAACTAGGTGTACCCGTAGTTTCAGAAATTTGTATAAATTAGTAACTTAGGTCGCAGGGACTGCTCCCGTTTAACGCCGGGGGTATGTTGTATAGGCATATAATATATATATGTATAAGAGTATATACGTACGTAGATGCGCGTGTGCTTATACATGTGTGCATATGTGTGTGTATGGGTGTGTATGTTCATGTGCGTATCTGCGTATTGTGTGTGAGTGTAGTTATATAAGTTTTTTATATTATATCCAAAGGACTAGTGTGTAAAATATTGGAATGTGTTGACTAGGGCAAAATGAGTGTGAGAACACTTAGTTTCCCACGATGGTCAACGTGACCAAAAAGGGCTAGATCAGCATTTCCGTGAGGCCTCGAAGAGACCATGACGACGAGCCCTGGGTGGGTCAGTCCGTCGAGTCTGGTCAAGAGTGTGAACAACAGCCGTGTTGTTCAGCAGAGCATCTTTTTAATTAGTCTTAGCAGAACCTCTTATAGTTTTAATAATCAGAGCCTCTCAGAATATCTTATAATTATTAATGTGCAAATATACAATTAATTAGTGTTAAATTCAATAAAATAGTAATATTATAAATCACATAATTCTCGCATTATTTATTTGACACCAATAACAAAACGTTTGAATGTGTTACGTCGGTGAAAATAAAATTGTATAAAATGCAGTCACGTTCACGTGTTTTTTTTTTGACGAAGTACCGGACACAGTGGAGAATGTTGAGACCGAAACACATAAGTGGTGTTGCTTCGGAAGTCGGTAAAAAGGTAAGTGAATAGTAACGAGACGTAGTGTTCCGTGGGCCAGTGTTGTTGAAAAATCCAGCGAAGTGTGGCAGAGCAGTGTAGATTGTTGGGGGGAATATACAATAATTTGAGGGAATATCAGTCCAGACTGCCCTACCGGCACACACACCGGTGGGCATGACAGACGCGCCCAGCGGCGCCGACCGATGGCCGCGACGGGACACTGCAGAAGAGATGGGGATCGGGGGACAGGTGTTTATATAATATTGGTCGATTCATTGTACTAGCCGCGCGCGGGTAAATTTATATTATAAGAAAAAGAAAATATACATGATTTATGATATGGGGGCTATATTAATATGGTGTCCGAATCCGTGACCATACAATATACTTGGATTTAAGAAAGTGGTGACCAAAGATGTTTTTCCAAACTTGTATAAACTTATTCAAGTAGGATTAACTATTCCTATAAGCTCAGCTACATGCGAAAGGTCTTTTTCGTCTATGCGCCGAATAAAGAATTTGCTTAGGACAAGTATGGAACAATCGAAATTTACAGATTTGATTATGATTTCAAGATGGCTGATTATACTTCAATATGCTGGTCATTAGGACTTATTAATTGGCATAACCTATTCGAAAATAAAAATATTAATGTAATAGTAAACATATTCTATGATACAATTTATAATTTAATTTCCAAATATGTACCAAAAAAGTACCCAAAAAAGTATAATTTCCCACAATGGTTTAATAAAGATCTTAAAATGTATATTCATAAGAAAAAAGAACTCCATAATATATATAAATCAACTAAAAATCAATCGGATTATAATAATTTTTCACAATGCCGAAAAATATGTAAGAATTTATCTAAATCTTGTTATTCAAATTATTTAACCAAAACTCAAAATTCGTTAATTAATAATCCTAGATACTTCTGGAAATATGTCAAAAACAAACAAGTGTCAAAACCAATACTAAACTCAATTACTTATAATAACCTCCACTCTGACGTTATAAATGATATTCCTAATATCTTTAGCTCATATTTTGCTTCTGTATATTCAAAACATACACAATCAACACATATTAATTTTGGTGATAATAGTAATAGTAATAATTGTAATGTAAATGTATCTAATGTTGATTTCTCTTTAAGTGAAATATTTCAAGCTCTTACTCAAGTTGGTAATAACCCTTCTCCCGGTTCTGACTTAATTCCTGCTCTCTTTTTACAACGTTGTAGATATGCCTTATCAGTTCCTATATTTATTATCTTCCAATTGTCTATATTATCAGGTATCTTCCCCGACAAGTGGAAACTAAGCTATGTAACACCAATTTTCAAATCTGGTCATAAAGGATCCGTCACAAATTATCGGCCAATCTCAATAATAAGTGTAATTCCAAAACTATTCGAAAAAATTATAAATAATAAACTAACAACCACTTTTAAGTCAACTCTATTATCTAATCAATACGGCTTCCGGTCACAACGATCAACTAGTACTAATTTATTAGTTTTTTATTCTGATTTAATATCCACAGTAGAGAGTGGCGGCCAAGTAGATGTTATCTATACAGATCTTAAAAAAGCTTTTGATACTGTAGATATTAAAATATTATTATATAAACTTAAACTAATGGGTGTACATGGTACATTATTAAATTGGTTTGAGTCCTACTTATCTAATAGACGACAACGGGTAAAAGTTAATAATATTCTATCTGATTCTATTGAAGTTACTTCCGGTGTGCCACAGGGAGGACATTTATCTCCACTACTATTTTTATTATTTGTTAATGATTTAGATAAAACTTTTAAATATTCCAAATTTCTGCTGTTTGCTGATGATTTAAAATTGTATAACCCAATTAACACACCTAATAATTGTTTAGAATTACAGGATGATATAGATCGCTTTTCCGAATGGTGTAGTATGAACAAGTTAAACATAAATGTTAATAAATGTCAACAAATAACATTCTCACGTCGTACTAACCCAATACAATTTAGTTATCAGATACATAACGTATCCCTGAACGTAGTTTCTTCTGTAAAAGATTTAGGTGTTTGGTTATCTAGTGACTTATCATTTAAATTACACTTAGACAAAATGTATAAAAAAGCATTAAAAGTATTAGGTTTTATTCGACGCAATACTTGGGAATTCAAGAATCCCACCTGTATTAAAGTACTGTATTGTTCATTAGTACGTACCATTCTGGAATACTGTTCTGTTGTATGGAACCCCTTTACTGGTAATTTGGTAAATAAACTTGAAAGTATCCAAAATCGCTTTCTAAAATTTTTAGCTCCTAAATTAAGATTACCGATTAATAATATTTCCAACGTTGCTAAACATTGTGGCCTGGATCCATTATCTAAACGCAGATTATTTAATGATGTTAATTATATATATATAAACTTATTAATAACCAAATCGATTGTCCCGATCTATTAACTAAGATTAAATTTAAGGTACCTACATTCAACTCTCGAAATCACTCTTTATTTCATATCGACTGCCACCGCCAGAATTACAGTTACTATAGCCCTTTAAATCGTATGTGTATGTTCTGTAATAAATTTACAAATTTTGATTTTTTTAATGATCCACCAGGTTTACTATATTCTTTATCAACTATGTAATGTAATTTTTTGCACATGTTATTTACTGTAACTTTTGCTCATCTTGGGCGTAATTAATAAATAAATAAAAATAAAAATAAATCGAAATTTACAGATTTGTCAATTATTAATATAGAAAGAGAACTAAGTAATATAATTGACAAAAATAAAATAATTAATAATTTTGCATTATCTCAAAGACGTATATCTTTAATATAAATTATAATATTTAAACCAAAATAAAAAGTATATTTATCTGTACACTATGTTGTTTTTTTCGTGAAGAAGAAGGAGAAATCTAAGGCATTTTACGACCGGAATGCAAAACCAATTACAGTGCATGTACCAACTAGATTCAATTTCCTTTTCAAAGAGGGGCTGAAGTCCAAAATCGAAGCATTTTTACTGCTCCAAATGTTGTCGTCAGACACAAAAAAAAAAAAAAATAAAAAATAAAAAAAAAACACACATCATTGTAAAATCAATACATTCATCACTCCGTTCAGAATCTAAAATTACATGAATTTGCTATATATTATAAATAAACTATGTTTATAATAGTGGTGGCTGGAAATCATTTAATAAATAATAAAACTTTGATTACAATATATTATGTCTTTTTTTTTATTTAAATAAAAATCATACAATACATTTATAGGTTAAAATAAAAAATTGTATTAACAGTTAATATATATATATATATATAATATATGTATATATTTTTAAATTATTAAATCCTGCAAAATCATATTATATTAAATATCATCACTTATCATCACTTTGTATATTGCTATAGCTGAAATCATTATTTTGAATATATTGGTTTGTAAATTCGTTTGGTTGGCAAGACAATGGTAACCCGTTTACGTCAGCCTTGATTAACGCGTAAGCTGTATCGAATGTTTTTTGGTATCTTTTCAACTTTTTCTGTTTTTCAACTATTTTAAATGCTTAAAATAGTTATTAACATATTATATAAGATTATATTTAATTAATCAATGCGTACCATAATACGAATGATAAAAACGTGTATCAAAGAGAAAAGAGAAAATAAGAGTATTATAGGACTCGGATATATTAGCCACGATTTATAGAAAGGTAGGCAATATAAAATAATTATAAACTATAAAAACTTTCCAAAAAAAAAAAAAGGAAATACAGCTGAATTTTTAAAGGTTTATTAATATTTTAGGAATCAATTAAATAATTTATTTTGGGAGGGCTATTAGAATTTTTGGGGGGATAAGCCCTGACACGGTACGCAACGGTCGCCGGTACAAAGTACAGGCACCGTATACGTCGCTATAGCGACCGGTCTATGCCTTATCGGCTGCATACTAGCATAGGCGTGCGCACGGGTGTTGCACATGCAGCCTAGGCTGCATCTGCTCTTTCTGTGATGCCAAATTTTTTCTATTTTTCTGCGTGTTTGTGATACGACTGTCGATTACACTTATAGTGATTGAAGCCTAAACGTATCACGGTTCCAAGGGGGGGCGTGGTAAATAAGCCGACCTCGTGTAGTGGACCCCTACTAATGACTAATGAGTACAATGTGGACCTCTCCATCGTGACAGCAACGTTTTCTGAATACGGGTAAACAGGAATCTAACATGTTAGTTTACGAGCTCGTTAATGACTAATCTTGGTTAAGATTTCAGATCATAGATAAACGCACGGTTAAAGATATACCTAGGTAATGTGGGTAAACCTGTCAGAACCGAGTGTCAATTCCATATTGTTTTGTGATAATACCAATTAATGGTGGACAATAATAATTAATTTTTCACTAATCATATTTTTTCTTTTTGTTCAGACTTAGTTATATTAATTATTTTTAATTTATATTTCATTAAATAATGAGTGAGAAACGAAGTATAAAAAATAATAATTTAAAAATCCACAATTTCTTCCTCAAAAAATTTAAAACCAATAATATCAATGATGCTAACCACAGTAAGTATTTTAATTATTTTTCTTTAATTTAAATGAAAAATTTATATTTGATCCAAACAATCCAGTTCTATTATCTGATTCATCGAAAGGAGGTAAAAGAAAAATTTAAGTTTTTCTTTTTGTTGTTCGAAACTACTTTTTCCTATCAGTTATTTTGTAAAATACATGCAATATAATTATTTTCATTATATTCCATACAAGAAACTTGATACTAAGTTTTTTTCTTTTCCTACCCAACATAATTTGAAATTGAAATATTCTAACATACATTTTATTTTAGGTAGTGTTTGCCAAGAACCAAATGCCGTTTGTTCTTATGTAAAAGGTAAGAATAAATATTTTATTTTGTTTTATAATAATTAATTAAGTTTTTCATATTGTTGTGTGGATATTTTATGCTAAAAAAGAAAATGAATTTGAGTCATCATCAATTTTGAATTCGCAAGAAGATAACACTAGCACAGGTATTAAAATATTACTGTTTTTCTGTGCTTCTGTTTATAATGTCTGTAGTTAGTGTTGGATTAAATTATTATTTATTTACATACTTAATTAATAATTGTGATTTAATTCTAAATATTAATTTGTTGTATTATATGTTTTAGGTATTTTGGTATATTAAATTTAATAAAAAAAATTGTATTAAGGTATTAATTTTTAGGTATTGTATTAAGTATTACATTTTAGGTACCAAATTTGTACCTTAAAATTGAAACTTATTCATAGAATCTCTCTAAGTTTTATTTTTATAAATATCATGTTTAAAATAGGTTTACAAGCCTACTTTGGAAGCTGGATTCTTGGGTATGTGTAATGTGTATATACTTTTTTAATATTTTAATATTTTTGTGGATATTTTGTGTACCTACTAATAATGTTGTAAAGTTGTTAGTTAAATAACTTTTTCGTTTTTGCATGCTGTTTTTCTCTTTTGTATTCTGTATAAAACTGCTTTTAAAATATTTATAATGACATGTCATACTAGGATCAATTGATACAAATTTGAAATTGGAAACTCCAATTGTGTTGTAGATTTGATAAATATAATTTACATTTAATAATAATGATTTATGAGTGAATTCAAAACTTATTTCAAATTTAAATATTTTAGATACAACTCATGTTAATGAGCCAATTCGTCCTCTCCCAAAAAATACCCTGGAGTTCAGAGAAAGAATTAAAATGGGTCCTTTTCAACCAGCTTATGAAATTTATCCACGAACAAAGCAAGGTAACAAAAACCGGGCTTTTCAAAAAATATGGTATACTCAGTATACCTGGTTAGAATATAGTCCAGCTATTGATTCAGCTTTTTGTTTCCCCTGTCGTTCGTTTATGGGTAATCAATTAAATAGTGGCCAATTAAATGATGCTTTTAATAAAAAGGTTTTAAAGGGTGGTACAGGTCACACTTATCTTTTGTTAATCACCAAAAACCAAAGTCTCACATGAATTGTGTATCGGCAATGGAATGTTTTTTAAAATCAACACCAATAGATCAAGTTTTAGATGAAGAAAAAAAATCCATCATAAAAAACGTGAAACTGATCGATTACATAATAGAGCACTCATGACTCGTTTAATAGATATTTCTTTTTTTTTGGTTAAAGGAGGTTTTCCTTTCCGTGGCCATGATGAAAAAAAAGATAGCTTTAATCAAGGTAATTTTAAAGAGCTTGTAAAATTGTTGTCAAAGTATGATAGTATGCTTAACACACATTTAGAGAATGGTAAACAAAATGCACAGTATTTAAGTAACCGTATTCAAAACGACATGATAACATCCCTTCACACTGTATTCCTTAAAAAAGTCAAATTTGATGTGGAAAATACAAAAATATGTATAATTGCTGATGAAACCAGCGATGTAGGGCATCATAAACAGTTATCCATTATTATTCGTCATTTTGATTTACAAAAGAATCGACCTGTTGAAACTTTAATTGGACTAAAGCGCATGACATCAGTTGACGCAGAATCAATTATTAATATGCTAACTTCGGTGTTACAACAATTTTCTAAAGACTGATCTACAGTCTTAGCTGTTTGTTTCGATGGAGCAAGTACAATGTCTGGTAGCATATCTGGAGTGCAGGCAAGATGTAAACAAGAAATTAATAATATATTTTATATCCATTGTTATGCTCATTGTTTAAATTTAGCATTGATTGATAGCATTTGTGAAAAATCTAATACTAAATCAGGCTTAAAAAATAGTTCTCTTGACTTCCTTGTAACAGTTCAATTTGTTTATACTTTTTTGGAAAACAGTCCTATTAGGCATGCTGTATTGGAAAACATAGCAAAAGAGTCTGGCCAACGGTTTTTAACTTTAAATCACTTTCAACTACACGATGGGCATGCAGGGCTGAAGCTGTTTCTTCTATTAAGTAAAATTATAATATTATATTGTCAGATCTACATAATATTTGTGATGACTGTACTATACCAGAAATTAGAGCAAAAGGTAATGGTCTTTTTAAACAGTTGTAAACATTTGAATTTATTTTTAGTTTATGCATGATGGAACCTATTTTGCAAATGATCTTAATAGCAAGCAAGTCGTTACAGTCTTCAAATTTGGATTTGTTAACTGCTGTTCAACTGATCAACTCATTGAAAAAATCTCTGATTTCAATGAGGAATAGTGAACAGTATGATGAAATGTTTGATAAATGCCTGAAAATATGTAAAGTACATGATATATAAATTCCAGAAGTCAGAAATAGAAAAGTATCCACAAGAGTGGACTCTATAAAAAACCAACACATGTTTGCGTCAAAGTCGGAAGAACTAAAAATAACTGTTTATTACAAAACCTTAGATGTATTGATAAATGGATTATATTCAAGGTTCACTCAGGAAAGTCTTGATATGATAAATTCTGTAGGCAATATGATAAGTTTAGAAATACATCAAACCAATCTCTATGAAGTACTACAAACAATATTCTTAATCTCTGATGAAGGACTTGTTGCTGAATTAAGGATTTTAAAAAGCATTCCAAATGTTCCTAAAGGCTCATCAACAAAAGCAGTTTACTATTGGCTAGATTTTTTAAAAGAAAATCAAAGACAAAATGTATTTCCAAATTTTAAAAAGGTTTTAATACATTTTGCTACTATACCTGTCACAAGCTGTAGCTGTGAGAGGGTATTTTCTAAATTACCTATTATAAAATCAAAACTTCGAAGTACAATGTTGCAAGAAAGACTGGAATCCTTTTTATTATTGTTTGTTGAACAAGAACAATTAATGAACGTTCAGATTGAAGAAGTGATTGATGAATTCAAATCTATGAATAATAAAGTGGAGCGCAGATTAGTATTATAAGTTTACAAATTAGCCAAATTCGGTGTACCTATTGTACCTTATTGACTAATAAGTATTTCAAAATTAAATTTTAATTGTTAAAAATTATTTTATTGCATTTTCTGTGTAAAAAATTGTTTTAAATACAAAAAATAAATAGCTATTTATTTTTGGTGTTGACAAATATAATTTATTATAATGTACCTTTTCGCTAAAAATGTGCTTAAAATGTTCCTTAAAATAAAAATTATATAGAAATATGTGCTGCACCTGATCGGGAACTCTGCGCATACTAGTTGCGTCCCGATGATAACTACAAAAAAAGGTCTAATCCGAATTGCGGCCCGAGTTTATTTTGGGTACAGACGAGTTGCGGCCCAGTTTTTTTTAATTCTAGATAATTTAATCTTGACTGATAAAATATTATCACAGTATAATATAGATACCAATAAGATACACCTTAGTCGTCGCTTTACTACCGCTAAGAACGTTTCAATATAATAATTTGTTTATTTTATTTATTAATAATGTCGATTGAAATGTTTAGTGAAAAAAATCGCACATTATTTGTAATTAAAGGTTATAAAATTTCGTTTCCATAAACATTTAAAAAATAACATTGATCGATATTGCTGTACAAAAAAAATTTTTACAGCATATATTCATTTAAATAATAACGTAATTAAAAAAAAAAATAGATAATTTGGAATCAGATGACATAAATGTTGATTTAAATGATGGTGACAATGAAAATAATACTTCTAATGCAATAGAATCTTTTTTGGAAAATATAAAGCAAAAACGTATGACAAATGCTTTAGTAAAAGGAAACAGAATATTGGCATATTTTTTACCTGTACTGTTACCGTATATGATGAGACTTTGTAAACATTTTCCACTGTGGAGCAATATTCTTCGTAATTTTTTTAAGTCTCCATATAAAAATGGTTCTTCTGCAACCGTGGAAAATGATTTTAAAGAATTAAAAACGCAAATCCTAAGATTTGAAGTGCAGCCCATGGCCGCTGATAGATTTATTAACAAATATTTCATGAATATTAACAATAATGTAAAACTGTTTAAAAGTAAACAACTAAGGCACTGTTATCCTTCTAAAATAAATCTGAGCTACAATCATAAAATAAAAAGTAATGATAAAATTTTTGAATTTGAAATTGAAACTAACATTAGTAATAAAGAAACTGAAGAAGTTGAAAATAATTACTCTACCGATGAAAATAATAAATTAATAATTAGAAATCATTTAGACATCGATAACATCGTAGAATTTGAATCTGGTGATAAATATTTACAAATATCAAATGATGTCAAACAATCCGATTCCAAATATTGTCAACCTACAGAAAAAAAACGAGAAATTAAATACTGATAATGATTCTAATCAAAACATAAAAAATATTGAAAGTGCTTTAGATTTTATCTCTGACGATAATTCGTACTCTGAGCATTACTGCAAAAATGAAAAAGAAACAATGTCAGATGATTCAATCAATGCCGTAGAAAATTGGAAAGGTAGAGGTAAAGAAGAAAATGTTTATCATAAACCAAAACAAAATAAAAGGAAAACCAAGTATATGGAATCGACAAAAGAAATTGATCGTGTATTGTCTTCAAAAATATGTACACGTTCAACATTAAATACTATATTGATTAATGGAAACAAGAAAACGCCTATCTCTATATCAAAAAAAACATTTCTTGTTCAAAACACTTGTCCATTTGATGCAGTTTCTGTTTTGATTGCCATGGCGTATACAGATATAGTATTATATAAGCAATTTATTGACACAAAAAATAATGATTTTCTAATATTTTGTAAAAATCTTGCTCAAGCAGGACCAACTCTCAATATCTATAAAAATAGAGTAGTATTACATCGAACCATTTTTCAAATTGATGCTAGTATTAAAGAAACCAACTTGATAGATGCAAGATGCAATGTTACTTTTATGATAACAGGTTTCTTAAGAAATGCACCATCATCCATCCAAACCATAACTTGTTTAAATAACTTTCATACCTCTAAAGTAATTCATGATCCTCTTATATCATTAAAATTAACGGATAAGTTCAACAATTTGGAAGAAGATATAAAAACATATATAGCAGAGAAAACAATGAACTGTTCGAACTGCAATGGAACAAAAACAACTACAAGATCCCTAAGAGAACATTTATTCATTGAAGTGGATTATTTTTCTGGAGAAATATCATATGAACTTCAAGAATTTCCTGACTACATAAACATTAACAAAGACAGGTATTATAAATTAAATCATGAAAGTATAAATAAATAATATTGAATAAAATAATAAATAGGTAATAATAAATTATAGTTATACAATTTAAATTAACAATAAAATATTATGTAATATATATTATATATAGATATGTAATTATTGGCGTAGTCGGATATGGAAATGATCATTACATTAATGTTGAGAACCAAAAGCTGATATGTGAAAAAATTCGATTTTGAGGTTTTACATGTTATGTGTAGTTAATGATGCATATTTTTTTTTTGTCAAAATATGATATCTGTGCTCTGATATCAAATGAAATATTCAACAATTATTAAAATGATATATTCCATGGAAGAAAAAATAGTTTGTGTCTATTCGTGGTATGTTAATTATCATTAGGGCTCGGAAGTTGATGCATTTTGCATTTTTTTTTGGAACTTTTAGACGATGCTCTCCTGGCCACAAATCTGTTTCATAAGCATGTGAATCTAAATAACTAATTTTTATTTTGCATTTTTTAGCATTTTTTGATGTTTATTACTTTTTAAGTCATTTTTTGAGATTTATAGGTCATTTTCCAACATTTTTAGTTATTTTTACTGATTTCACACTTCTTATCGTTTCTTGTCATTTACTTTCGATAACATAAAATACGCTCTAATTGTACAATGCAATGATTTTGATTTTTAAATAATTTGTAAGCATTGATAAATTTATAAAACAAATATTTTTAATTTTTTAATTTTCCTATTTTAAGGACATTTTTTGCCATTTTTATGGTCATTCTTATGGTCATTTTTTATTGTTTTTAAGGTCATCAACTTCCGAGCCCTACTTATCATATTTGAAAATAATTTTTTTTTGTGGCAAAATATGATAATTTATTATTTCTGTACTTATCATGTTTGGACAGATTTTATACGATGCCACTTATCATGGTTTGACGAGAAAATAAAAGATATATTTATCCACCTTGACATTACAATTTACGTTATCACACACATTAAGTTATAAATAACTTATATTACCGACATTACCGGTATCTTCAGACTATACACTATAGACTATAGAGTATTACTATATATACACGAATACAAATCATAATAACAAACTAATTTAAATTGGGCGCAATTATGAATATTATTATTTTCATTGTCATTTGTCGTAGATTGATCGTTAACTAATATTGTATTATTGATGTCTTGTTGAATGTTGAGTGTTTTTATAATATTATATTATAATCTAACTACGTTTAACTATAAAAACAATGTTAAGAAGCAAAAAAATAGTCGCATTAGCTTTGCCTAAAACAGCTAGCGAAGAAGATATTAATACAACATTTAAAAGTATGTATCTCACATTTTTTCATTTTTTATACAATTTGGCTGAATATTTAAACTTAAAATTGTTATTTTGTTTTAGGGATTAAGTTATGTACAAAAGACAAAATGAAAGATATAGTTCCTAAAAATACCACAAATAATTATGGTAAATAGTACAAAAAATGTATAGGTAATATTGTTTTTAAAAAAATTAAATATTTTGGATTTTGCTCATAGATTTAAAAGAAATTTATACTGATGTATTTAAAAGTGATGATTTACCTTTACAAGGACCTTATCAAAATATTACATGTTGTGATGAAAACAAAAACTACAATGTTAATCAAACATTTAAAGGTAATTTTATTAAATAGCTATGATTACATAAAATAATATGATATTGTTTGTTTTGTAAAAATTAAGACTATTATTATTCATTGTTTAGGCAATCGCTATAACTTCCGTGCTATGTTACCAAAGAAGTTAGTTCCTTTTACAACAAATTTAAATAGTATGTTACTTATAAGTTGTTTCTAATATTTTTATCTAATTATTTATTATTATATTATTTTGCATTTTTAAATTAACAGGTAATGCATCATCATCGTTAATCGATTATGTTGATCCAGAAGATAGCTATACGTCCGTGAAGTTGGCACCCCCACTTTGAGATATTGACTTCTAACCAACGCCAATATTTTGCAACAGATTTGCAACAATTTGCAACGTATCTTTTGAAATTTGCAACTTCACCCATTCTCTGGAAAAACCGATATCCCGATGGGGGTGCCAACTTCACGTAGCACCCCCACTTTGAGATATCGACTTCAAACCAACGCCAATATTTTGCAACTGATTTGCAACGTATCTTTTGAAATTTGCAACTTCACCTATTCTCCGGAATATTCGATTTCCCGATGGGGATGATGTATGTTTTTTTGTTTGTATCATCACGTTTTGGGAGTAGAAAATAGAAGATAATATATTATAATATGAATTAAACAGTGGTTAATTTCCTGACATCTGGAAAATCTGTTCTATAACTTCAATTTTAAAATCTGGTCAGGCACGGACTGGTTAAAATTCTGGGATGTTACTTAATCTAAAATATATTTAACACATCCATTAAGATGACTTACTCAATAACGAGATATACTCAATACCTACTATACTGATGAGAAACTTCCATAGGTTTAACTTTTAAACTTACCATTTAGAAGCAAAAATAATCTTTCAAATAAACAACTGTAAAAAGCGGGTAAGTGAGTATCGCTCTGCTGTACATAAGGGGGTGGGGTGGACCTCGGACTAGGGTAGGTTAAATTTGAATGCAATGATAGGTATCATTGTATACGAAAAACGATTCTGAACATAGATGATTTGTCAGTTTAGGATATATTATATTTAAATATTGTCATACATTCTATTTTGAAACAAATTCAAACATTTAAGTAAAAGTTTCAAGATCTTACGTTTAGTAATTTTTTAAAAATAACAAAAATCGAAAATTATTTATTAGTAAATTTATTTACTAAGTAAAATTATTTATTAGTATTTTACACGTGTATTTTTGATTTCAAATTAAAATTAAAACTTTAAACACTCGTAAAATTTTTTAAATTGAATAATCCTCAAACTTTTTTATAATTATTCTAAGCTTAACTTATGGACAGCATAGTATTAAATTTTCAATTCTTAGCTTTTGATAGTAAAATATTTATACATTTTTAACTACCAAATAGTTAAAAATATTCATGATTTTGACGAATTTTTGTCAATATTTGAACTTCAAATGCTAATAAAAATATTGTGCCTATGTATTTTTATAATTTTTGAATCAGAGTTAGAAAAAGTTATGTGGACCCTTCAATTAAATTTTCAAGTAATTTGTCCCAGCTAAATTTTTTTTATCAAGATTTATAAAATAAAAATAAATTGATTATTTCAAATGCCTATAAATAGCTCAAAAAAAGTCAAAACATTTTGAAAATCAAATCACATAAAGAAAATGGCAATCTAAATAACTGGTAAAATTTTCAAGTATTTACGACTTATACTGTTTGAATAACAACAAATATCAAAAATCGTTTGAGGCTAAACCGTTATTTAACGCGGTTTTGTAAAAATTTATATTTCAAACACTCATAACAATTTTTTGTCTAAATCCGGTAGAGTTTTTTTTACAGATATTTGAAGAAAAATTTATGGAGAACCTTGTATCAAATTTTCAAAACTTAGTTATAAAAGAAAAAAATTTTACGATTTTTCAACCACAAAATTACTTGCAAATTTTCGCAATTTTGACATATTTCGTATAAATTCGAACTTTGAGCACTTATAAAAAAAAATTGTGACTAACGATTTCGGATTTTTTTTTATCACTTTAAGAACAACTTATAAGAAACCTTGTATTAAATTTTCAAGATTTTCTGGCCGGCCAAAAAATTTTTATCGTTATTTTTAAAAAAAATTGAAAATTTCAATCGTCTATAAATAGTTCAAAAAAGTCAAAATTCTTTGAAAATTTAACTGTGTATGGAAAACGCTAATATAAACATTTGGTGAAAATTTCAAGTATTTACATTCCTTTTCAAAGAGGGGCTGAAGTCAAAAATCGAAGCATTTTTACTGCTCCAAATGTTGTCGACAGACACAAAAAAAAAAACAAAAAAACACACATCATTGTAAAATCAATACATTCATCACTCCGTTCAGAATCTAAAAGCCAAAAAACTATCAGATTGTGAAATTTCTATACCTATTGACTGGTATAACTTTGTTAGAAATGTTAGAGGAAAAATTCCATTAAAAGTGGTTGAAATGGAAATGGAACATTTTAAAAAATTTTCAGCACTGCTATCAGGTACTCCAATTAAAAGAAACTTAGACGAGAACAAAGAAAAAATTAATTGGTTGAAAATTTCATGGTTGAGGTATGACAAATCTTTTGGTATTATCCAATTCAAAAATTCATTAGATACTGAAGCTCCATTTAGAAAATTAGACATTCGTAAGATAACAGGTAAAACAAGATCTGGAAAAGAACCAACTAATGTATCTCAAATAATACTTCCACAGACTTATGATAAACCTAACCCTATTGACACAGAAAAAAAAAAAGATCTCTTAAGTTTATTACCATTAATAAGACCAATATACCACCCTTTTTATCATGGACTAAAGACTAAGACCAAAAACATACCTATAAATAATAATTCATCAGATGATGAATAGGTTTTAATAAGAAACAGTAGAACATTAATTGTCGAACACTATAATAATAATATTGTTTTGGCAGCAGGTCCGAAATCGAATAATTAATATCAGTCGACAGTCACGGTTTCCTGCTACGCCGATGATAACGATGATGCGGACAAATAAGTGGTGAGGAAAAGCGAGATTGAATGACGAAAGAATACGATATTAATTTACATGAAGTACATACAAAATTTTATTGTACTGCATTATAATAATAATAATAATAATAATAATAATATTGTTTATTCAAAGAATAAAACGGGCAAATTGCCCAATAGTACAAGTAGATAAGTAAGTTTAACAATAAGTTGATACGGACATCATACAATAACATAAATTAATAATAATAATAAACTAAGAATATAAATTAAAATGCAAACGATTGCATAAAATAAAATATTACCTATTATTAGTAAAGTAAGTTTTATGAATTGAGGATAATGGAGTAAAAAAACAATCAATATTAGATGCAAGTTTATTACACAGGGACATGGCTCTAAGAATAGGGGAGTTTTTTAAATAATTTGTACTGTGTGATGGTAAATAGAAAATGGGAGTAGTACGATTATTATAAGCAGGGATATTGAATGAAATATGTTCTAATAGGTAAGGTGCATCAATATGGTCGTTAATTAGTTTATATAAAAATGAGATATCCGCTAAATCCCGTTAGGTTAGGTTAGGCTCCAAATAGGAGATCCATACTCTAGGATGGATCTAACTAAAGCGCAATAAAGTAACTTTAGTGAATCCAAATTCTTAAATTCAGACGAATGACGCTTTACATACCCTAACACACGAAGTGATTTTTTTACTGTACATTCTATATGTTCTTGAAAATTTAGGTTATGTGTTAAGGTTATACCTAGGTCTTTGATAGATGAAATTGAAGTAAGTGCAGTATTGTTTATATAATAAGTATAATTAATGTGTTTTCGAGACCTATAGAAGCACATTGAGTAGCATTTATTAATGTTTAAGCTCATTCCCCAAACCTGGCACCAATTATACAAGGTATTTAATTCCTCTTGAAGATTTATACAGTCACTAATTGAAGAAATCCGAGAATAAATTTTTAGATCATCTGCAAAAAATAGGAGGTGACACTTGCTTAAAACTAATGAAATACTGTTGATAGATAAAATGAATAAAATGGGAGACAAATGGCCACCTTGAGGAGTACCTGAAGGGACAGGTGATAAACTAGATGAGTAACCAAGGACTGAGGTAAAGTGGGACCTATTTGTCAAGTATGAATTGAGCCAGGACAATAGGGGATCACCAAAACCTAATTGCTTTAAAGCAATAGCGATTAAATTGTGATCCACACGATCAAAGGCCTTCTCAAAGTCCGTATATATAACATCAACTTGGCTGTTATTTTTAAAAGACTCAAGTATGAAGTGCTGCAGAGTTAAGTTGCATGAAAGGGTTGATCTACCAGGCCTAAAACCGTGTTGGCTATTGTCCAGAATGTTATTGATTGGATCGATTATATGCCTAAGAACTAGTTTCTCTAATAATTTACCAAGTTGTACAAGGCCTGAGATTGGCCGGTAATTTTTTATATCTGACTTATTACCTTTTTTAAAGACCGGGGTGATAGAGCTGATTTTCCATAAGGAAGGAAAAACACCTTCCATGAGTGATTTGTTGAATAACAAGAAGACAGGATAGGCAATAGAATCAGATAAGTTGGAGAGAAAGTAACCGGAAATACCATCAGGTCCGGGAGAATTGGATTTATATAAAGAGCGTAAGCCATCAGAAACTTCATCAAGTGAGATAGTGCAGTGCGACGGGAGGATATTGTCAAAGTTTTTAATAAAGGAGGTTAGGCTAGAGATGTCCGATGGTGGAATAACCGACGGCCTATATACTGAAGAGAAATAAGATGAGAATAGGTCAGCAATATCTCTACCATTATTTGCAGTTTTGTCATTAAGAAAAACAGAATTAGGTATATCACGAGTGCTAGTATTGTAAGAAACCCATTTCCAGAATTTTTTAGGATTTATTTTTATTTCGTTTTCAGAACGGCGAATATATTCTGAATATACGGATTTAGATTTAGATTTGTATTGTGCTCTCAATTTAGAGAAGATTTCATAGCTAGATTTGGTTTTATTTCTCATGTAAATGGAATGAGCTTTAATTTTTTGCCAAGCTAGGGTTTTAAGATCTTTATTAAACCAGCAAGGAAATTTGTTATTGTTATTAATTATTTTTTGGGGAACAAAACTATTTAGGGCTGTTAATAGTGCATCTTGGAAGAGGTTAGCAGCAGTTTCAACATCAAGATTATTGAAAGACTTTACCCAATTGAAATAATTAAAAAATAAGTTAGCATTTATATAGTCACCTGATTTGTACAGAAATATATTAATATCATTGTTAAGATTGGGTGTGACTGTGGGTAGCTTGCAATTTATTAGGATTACGGGATGGTATGGATCAATTGGTAGTAGCGGATCAATGCAAGGATTGATTAGTGTATCATGGATGCTTGTAAAAATTAAATCTAAAATTTTACCAGACGAATTAACAATGGTATTGAATTGTATAAAATTTAAGAGAGAAAAACCCTCTATGATAGACTGACCTGTGGTTGATGAAATAAAGTTGAAACACTTGAGGCCAGTTTTACCACTTACCCAAGTTAAAGAAGGTATATTATAGTCACCACAGACAATAAATTTACTATTAGGATAAGTGCACAATAATGATTCAATAGCTGAGAGGTGGTTTAGATATAATTGTACATCACTATTAGGAGGAATATACACAGCACAAATTATGATTATTAAATTGTTAAGTAAAACTTTTATAAAGACCTGTTCGACATTTAAAGTGTCGATGTTAAGTAGATTAGAATTAAAGGTATTTTTAATAGCGATGAGTACACCTCCACCACGATTAAGTGAGCTAGTTTTCTCATTTCTATCACAACGGTAAACGTTATATCGAGTAAAACCTAATTCATTATCGTGAAAACTATTATTGAGCCATGTCTCAGTGAAAACTAAAAAATCAAGTGAAAAAGAAGGAATTGAACATTTTAGCAAATTAATTTTGGTACGTAGACCACGAACATTTTGATAATAACCGGTAAAATTAAAATTAGTATTAGTAGAAGTCTTATCAGTACGATTATTAGATATATTGTTTACATTTTTAGAAATAGTATTTAATTTATTTATATATTTTTGATTACTATTGGCCTTTGCCCTCGGAATTAGTTTTTTGAACCGGTAGTTACTATTCTTGGCAGACCGTTTATGTAGAGGACTTTGATATTCTGTTCACCGGAGTTGACTCGATTATGGTAATCAGTGTAGACATTCTTAATGTGGCGGCGTTCTGTTTGTGAGCGATCTTTGACAACGGATAAGTTATTTACGGATGATGGAGACTTCCGCTTAGTTTTTAAGAAAGACGAGATAAAACTATTTACGTCACACTGGTTGCGTAATGACAGTTTTATCGGTCTAGTTTTGTTAGCAATCAAACGTCCTAGACGAGAAACGTTAATTATGTTATCGGGGCAGACGGAGCATACTGAGAAGAGATTGTTAATGGCCGAAGTATCAAATTTTGTACACTCATTGGTATCCATATTTGGGGATTCGTCAAGGCCATGAATAATAATATTTACTGAACGTTTTTGGATGTCAATGACCTCGTTTATAATTTGAAGTGACATATCTTTAGGCTCAATAGTAGTGTCAGCAGTGTTACGAGACTCTAAAACAATAACTCGTTCCTCAAGATTATCAATTTTTTTACGGCATTCGTCCAAATCAGAGTCTAATTTCGAAAGATGTACTATCATGTCATCAATACGTTTATTAATTGACTCAAAGCCTTTATTTTGGCTGGAAGAGAGCGTATTTATCAACTTGGCTAAGTCGTCTAATGTTAGTTGTTTTTTGGTTGAATTACCATTTTTGTTATTAACAGTGGTAAGAGGTGAAGTTTTTGAGTCAGACATGCCAACGGAATGATCAGGACAAATCCAATTACTGCTAGGTTTATTATAAATATTAAATGTCTCAAACGAAATACCCAAACAGGATTGATGATAGCATGAGAAGCAAATCGAGCAGCTGAGAGATGTTGAAAGACGTGAAATTCCACGGTAACAGATTAAACACGTTGATGGCATGGAGTTATAGAAAAATACTATAGTTATTGAACATAATAACGGGACGTAGACTGTTATGATATAGATGTATTAGTATACATAGATAGTCCTACCTGAATCGGTAACGGCGGCGTAGCAACAATCAGCAGCAATAAAAACGATAACGACGTTGGCTTGACTTCAAATTGAGTGATGTTAGTATATTATTACGATAGTTATAATAGTGAACAAAGATAACGGAGAGAGCAAACAAACGTGTTGACTCCACCGTGGTCAAGACTGTACTGATTATGATAATATATTAATGATAGGCTATGGGTGGGACCTTATATTATGTATATATACAAATAGTACGTATCATTATGTACGAAAATAATGATATAATCTTCTTATGGGGCGTTCCCACGAGGCGTTAATCACGACAGTGAACCACGCTAGTCAACTTTCGTTCGTGACACTCACGAAAGTGCGAATTGATGAAACGTTCACACGGTTTTCGGTTCGTGCCGTTCACGCCTCGTGTTTCGACTTTATAATTTTATATTTTATTTTATTTTACTCACTATCGAAACATCGAACATGAATGATCTGGTTGTTGAAAGTTGTGCTGTTTTAAGTTCGTTTTTTGCTACTATCTTAGCAAAAAAGATGGAGCGCTTACAGGACACAATTACAAGAAAACCAAAAAAAAGACGTTTTTGGGTTAGAGAATGGATACAGCGAAGAAATATGTTAGGAGCGTCAAACTTGGTTAGTATGGAATTAAAAAGCAATTTTCCGGAAGATTTTAGAAACCTACTGCGAATGACTGAATGTCAGTTTGAGTACCTCTTATTGCGTGTTACAAATATTATTTCAAAATCTGACACTAACATGAGACAAGCAATTAGTGCAAAAACAAAATTAGAGGTGACTTTACGGTATTTAGCTACAGGTGATTCCTTCAAAAGTTTAGAATTTTTGTTCCGTGTTCCAAAAAACACAATAAGTAAATTTATTCCAGAAACCTGTGAAGCAATATACAATGAACTAGCAGAATTCATACAAGTAAGTACCTTAAAATTTTAAATTTAAAAATTGATTACTTAATTATTAAAAAAACAAAAATATTATTGTGCCCGTATTAGGTGTATAGATTACAAATAATCTAAAAAATAAAATTATTAGTAATAGTAAACTTTTATTTGTTTAATTATAACATTAATTATAATTATAAAATTTGTTTAATTATAAATCTGTAAATAATGTCATGTAGTCGTCATCATTACTAGCCGAAAAAGTACTTAAATTTGATTGTCTTCCACTTGCAGATGTTCCAGCCGTTGAATTATCAGTAATAACATATTCTGGTGGGCACATAGCATTTGTAATTTGATTCATGAAGTTTTGTTGTAATCGTATTGCTGTTGGTGGTCCTATACTTCTTAACATTGATGCGATATATTTCCCAAAATGATCATAACTATCATCTATATTTGAGGCGACTTGTGATGCACGATTTGAAATTTCATGTAATTTGTCAATTGCACTTGTCATAAATCCTATTTCATGATCATGAATAGATTTTTTATTTTTTGATGTTGATGGTTGTGGTTCAATCTTTCTTTTTATTATATTCGCAGGTGTATCAATTTTCGATGCAATCTGTATCACGTCTTCAGAGTTTTGGCTAGTACTGTATTCAAAGTTAGGTTCTGATTGTAGACTATTTTCTATTGAGGCCTCTGAGGAATTTTCTATAGGAAGTATCTGTAATATAAATAATAATGTGTTAATATTATTAGTTTATTCATATTTTAATAATATAATGTTTCAGGTCCCTGCAACACCAGATGAGTGGAAAAACATTGAATATGGTTTTAGAACGCGATGGAATTTTCTGGTTGTGTAGGGGCTCTAGTGAAGTGGTTCAGATTATTTTAATTATAAAAATAGTTATAGTATTGTGTTAATGGCCTTGGTAGATTCCGATTATTGTTTTTTATATGTTGATGTTGGAGCGAAAGGGAGAGGATCAGATGCAGGAATTTTTCAAAAAAGCTCTTTGTACAACGCTTTAGAAACAAACTCATTAGCCATACCAAACAATTTCGTTATTTTGGCTGATGATGCATTTCCGTTAAAAAATTATATAATGAAACCCTACAGTCGACGCAATTTAATCCCTGAAGAAAGGATTTACAATTATCGATTGTCAAGAGCAAGACGTGTAGTGGAAAATGCCTTTGGCATACTCGCGAGTAAATTTAGATTGTTTGAAAAACCAATTTCATTAAAATTAGAAACGTTAGACAAAGTTGTCCTCGCATGCTGTGCAATTCATAATTGGTTGAAAAAAATAAACCCTCGGTATGTGACGGGAGATCTAATTGATTATGAGGATGAGAACCACCGAGTTTTCCCTGGATCATGGCGTCAAAATAATAGTGGATTACAGAATCTACCAGCAACTAACCACAGACATTCTAATATGGAGGCACAACAAATACGGAATAAATATCGTGATTATTTTAATAACGAAGGAGCTGTTCCCTGGCAAAACCAAATAACTGATGTGTCAAATGAACTGTAATAACTAATAATATAAATCTATTTTTGTTCACAACCATGTGGATAATAAATATATTTACGTTAAAGATTATTTTTTTATGATTTTTTATACAATACTCATAGAAGATAAGATAAGATAAGATATTATAAATAGTTACTAAAAACAACGCATTATTCATACTAATTTAAATTTAAATTAATACTCGTATAATATAGTTATATTGAGTATATCGTTTTTAAATTATATATTTAAATTATTTAAATTATTTTTATATTTTTAAATTATTATATACCGATATATATTTTTATAAAAAAAGGTAATTACCAGATTCGATTGTGTGGGTCGCTGTTGAACAAACGGACGAACAAAACTGTTCATCTGATCAAACCAAAATACTTTTGGCTTGTATATGTCATCTGTACCTTTTCCAGACCTTTGTACTGTCTGATATTTTTTTTAATTCCTGACAGAAAGAGCTTCTTAAATTTTTGAATTTTAATATAACTTCTTTTGGTCCAAATCCAGGAATAATTTAATTCATGACTTATTCTCTTAACTGCGGCGGCACGTAAATCTCTATCACGGTATTCCTCCAAACTTGTATCATATAACACCCTTTCCATAGAATATAACTCCAAAAAACGCGTAGTTTCACTGTCGTTAAACTTAATTACACGACATTTTTGCTGTGATGACATCTTGGCTTCACGAACGGTATATCACGACTGAAAATCAAACACGTTTGATCTATCCACGCCTGAGTCGTGCGCCGTTCCTCACGAAAGCAAGTTTAACGACTATGCGTTCACACACAAGTGTATTTCACGAAAGCGTGGTTCACTGTCGTGATTAACGCCTCGTGGGAACGGGGCATCTTCTTATATTATAAAACGTAAAAAATGGTTCGCCCGTTTACCGCCAGCAATAGGTGTACTAACCGTAGTTACGTTCACCTTAAAAAGAATGCGCTTCGGTCGCCGCGGCTCGCCGTTATCGCGCCCGCCGGTTATCAAACTGACGACGACGTTGGACAACTATACGATGATGATTATTATTATTATTATTATTATTATTACTATTACTAATTAGTAATTACTAATTACTATTATAATTATTATTATATGTATACATAAATATTGATGTGATTTTTCACTATTCAACGGATTTCACTAGCATTCTCCGCGTAGTATACGTTATTATTATACGTCTATATATGTCGTGTGATCATGACGAGCGTTTGGGTGTAAGACAAAAGTCGTTTAATACAATAATATAGGTATAAATATAAATAATAATAATAAAACACACATAAAACGGATATTGACGAATATATTCAAAAGAAAATTAACAAGAATGTCTGTGTGTGTGTAATGAAATACGAATTAAACGAGTAAAACGATGTATAACGCAAATTCAGTGACGGTTCGGAAACGGTTTAAGTGCTCGAGATTTGACGTCAATTTTCAACTCGAACAGTTGTCGATAGGATTAGGCGTTAGGATAGGATAGGATTTAGGCAGGTGTAACGAGATCGAATCCCGCTTCGGCAGTAATTCCGGCGGCGCTTTGTTTAACACTGCGAATCATTTTAGATTCTGAACGGAGTGATGAATGTATTGATTTTACAATGATGTGTGTTTTTTTTTTTTTTTTTTTTTTTTTTTTTTTTTTTTTTTTTTTTTTTTGTGTCTGTGTACAGCATAACTAGTCGAAATAATGCTTCAATTTCAAACTTTGGGGGTGGTTTCCGATGGAAAAGTGGATATCCTTGGTGCATTATAGAGGTGAAAAGTAAACATTTTCCAACAGTTTTCAAAAAAATCGAGAAAAACAAAAAAAAAATGACAGAAAAACGGGAATTTTTACGCAAAACCAGTTTTCGACAAAATCGAATTATTTATTTTGCTATAACTCAAAAACTAATCGATGTAAACACTTGAAATTTTCACAAAATATTTATATTAGTGTTCTCCATACACAATTAAAATTTCAAAGAATTTTGACTTTTTTTGAGCTATTTATAGACAGTTGAAATTTTCAATTTTTTTAAGTATTTTTTTTTAAAATAACGATAAAATTTTTTTGGCCGGCCAGAAAATCTTGAAAATTTAATACAAGGTTTCTTATAAGTTGCTCTTAAAGTGATAAAAAAAAATCCGAAATCGTTAGTCACAATTTTTTTTTATAAGTGCTTAAAGTTCGAATTTATACGAAATATGTCAAAATTGCAAAAATTGGCAAGTAATTTTTTGGTTAAAAAATCGTAAAATTTTTTTCTTTTATAACTAAGTTTTGAAAATTTGGTACAAGGTTCTCCATAAAATTTTCTTCAACTATCTGCAAAAAAAACTCTACCGGGCTAAGACAAAAAAATTTTATCAGTGATTGAAATTTAAATTTTTACAAAACCGCGTTAAATAATGGTTTAGCCTCAAACGATTTTTAATATTTGTTGTTATTCAAATAGTATAAGTCGTAAATACTTGAAAATTTTACCAGTTATTTAGATCGCCATTTTCTTTACGTGATTTGATTTTCAAAATATTTTGACTTTTTTTGAGCTATTTATAGGCATTTTAAATAATCAATTTTTTATTATTTTTTTTTTATAAATGTTGATAAAAAAAATTTAGCTGGGACAAATTACTTGAAAATTTAATTGAAGGGTCCACATAACTTGTTCTAACTCTCATTCAAAAATTATAAAAATACATAGGCACAATTTTTTTTTATTAGCATTTGAAGTTCAAATATTGACACAAATTCGTCAAAATCATGAATATTTTTCACTATTTGGTAGTAAAAAATTTATAAATATTTTACTATCAATAGCTAAGAATTGAAAATTTAATACTATGCTGTCCATAAGTTAAGCTTAGAATAATTATGAAAAAGTTTGAGGATTATTAAATTTAAAAAATTTTACGAGTATTTAAAGTTTTAATTTTAATTTGAAATCAAAAATACACGTGTAAAATAACGTTTAACTAATAAATAATTTTCGATTTTTTTATAATATATCCTAGACTGACAAATCATCTCCGTTCAGAATCGTTTTTCGTATACAATGATACCTATCATTGCATTCAAATTTAACCTACCTTAGTCCGAGGTCCACCCTACCCCCTAATGTACAGCAGAGCGATACTCACTTACCCGCTTTTTTTGCATTTTTTTTCACTTTTTTTTATCATGTTATTCTAATTATTATTTCATGTTATAATTATATTAAATTATTATTATTATTATTATATATGGTAGGTATCATATATACATATATTATATTAAATAGGAGGTTGACTTGGCAAAATTAATTACACTAATAGGTACATTGCCATTATTGATTTGATTTTAAATATTGTTCAATTTGGCATCGTTTTACAATATACATATACCAAAACAGAACTTGACATGAATGTAATGGGAAGTAAATTTTATATTTATTATATATTATGTGTACATTACACACTTTTGTTTTATTATTAAAATGTATTATTATATTATATTGTACAGTGTATGCATATATATTGTTTTAATGCTAAACATTTACACTTAACAGTTAACATTGACATTACTTTGTGTGGGATGACACAAATGTACTTTCAACATATACGTCAGCAATATGATACGGCGACGGCGGTGATGAAAATTAAATGGTCCGCGGTGCGCCGATCGAAACACTGTTCGCTTTCGGTGATATCGGAACAGGAAGAAATAAAAAAACTCACAGTAGCTTGGTGTGTAGGTTTGTGATGATAGATATATATTAATAATATATTAGATCAATACACACTTGAAATACACGCACGTGGTGTGTCGTCAGGTAATATGACACAGTAACAAGATCACCAGTATAGATAATCAAATATAAAAAAAAAAGAACAAAAGTAACCGTACGACGGTGGCTAATTAAAACAAAAGAACGTTTTTGAACGTGGTACGATGGCGTGTAACGAAAAATTCAGAGGTGGTGATATACGTTACGTTTTTGGAGTGCAAGACCGGCGGTGGTGTCGCTAGGGCGGACGTTGCAAGAGAGAGCGATACCGGGCGGCCAGTACTAGTCCAGGGCGACCTGTCTTCCCGTCCCACCCTACGCCTTTGCGGCGAGGTGGGAGAGTTGACTATGTCGGACCGGCTTTGCCCGTAGTGGTGGTTGATAAGGTGCAGACTGGTCGTTGCGGTGCCTGTACTTTGTACCGGCGACCGTAACGTACCGTGTCATACTCCCCCCCCCAAACCGCCACACGGGGTGTACTTGTACTGGTGCTACGGTATCGTGAGGTGTAGGTGTAGCTTGCGCCACCGCTTGCAGTTGCTTGCGGTGGCCTTGCCTCCCTAATTCCCTTTTAGGACCGGTCGGGTGACATGGCCGGAGTAAAGAACGGTCTGTCGTAGGTTATCTCCGGCAGTCCCTCTAGCGACAGGCCTGGGCCGGCTAACCAGGCGTCTTCGGACATTTGTTCCGAGTTCACGCCCTGGTTAGGTTGGTCCTGGCTGGTAGACGGTGCCTGCTCCTCGTGCTTTTCGCTCTCGGTCGCAGGCTGGTCCACCTCCATCGCCGCCGGTGGTGTTTGCCGAAACGGTTGTCCGCTGGCCGCCGTTGGATCGGAGTTTGGCGTCGGGTGCTTTGTTAGCCGCGATTGCTGGCTCGCGACAAGCGCCCTAGCCTTCCTCTTTTCCGCCAGCTTTTGGAACTTTATTTTGTTCCTAGCCTGCTGGGCCGCCGTTTTCGGCTTTACCGCCGGCGTGGGGACTCCCCGTGACGTTCCGGGTACCGTTGTCGGTTCCGTGGTCGTCACGGGGCCGTGCACCATTTCCGTCCTGACCGCGGTGTGTTGTTTTGACACTTGCGGTGTTGGACGGTTGTGTGACCTGGGGGGCTGTGGCTGCTGGTGTCTGGGTGTTGTTTGGCCCCTCAACTTCTGCTGGATGTCGGCCGTCCTGTCCTCCCATCCCCGGCGGTAGATGGCCGCCCTCACCGGATCTTGGAGGAGTTGGGTGGTGGACATCCTCGCCACCTGCGCGGCCGTTCGTGGCGCGTCGCCATCCCCGGTCACCAGCCCGAGTTCTGCGATCAGGTTGGCCACCCGTTGCCACTTTTGGATTTGATCCTGACCGCTCATGTTGTCTGTAAATGGTGATTAGTACAGATGATCGTAAACAAACAAAAATTAAAATAAAAATATAAATTTTATTTTTTTATTTTTTTTTTATTTTTTCACGGTAGGCGCGCGTTTTAGACATGACACGTGTATTTTTCGCGACGGTTGTTGGTCAGTGAGGAAAACTCCTTTTCCGACCTGTTCCGCCAAAATCACTGGCCCCTACCATTTTGGTGCGAAGCCGGCGTGAAAATCTTTGTGCGCCTTTGAAAGGTGGTGTGCTTTGTAATAGACTACATCGTCCTTGCCGAACCTTACCGGTGTGCCGGTGTTCTTGCTCGGTTTTACCTGTACCTTTTTGTCTAAAATTTGCTTTTCCCGCTCTACCCTCTCTCCCTTTGATTTTCCGATGTTAACTGGTGTTGATTTTGACAGCGCCCAATCTCCGGGTCTCCTGCATTCCCTGCCAAGGACAAGGACCGCGGGTGGGTAGCCTGTCTGTTCGTTACACCTGTTGCGAATCGAAAATAGGATTGCGGGTAGTTTTGTGTCCCAAGATTTATGTTTGCCGTCGACAAGTTGTGCGCGCAAACCTTTTTTCAAATCTTGATTTCGGCGTTCGACTGGGTTGGCTCTCGGATGATATATCGGAGTTGTCCAACCCTGTGCTCCCCATCGTTCTAACGCGTTTAACATTTCGTTTGACACAAATTGGGGGCCGTTATCGCTGAGACACACGCGTGGGTACCCGAAACGTGAAAAGAACTCGCAGTAGTATATATTTGTATGTTCTGAGCACTTTTGAGCAGGGAGATTTAAAAAGTTTAAGGCGGACTTTCCCCCTCAAGCCATTTTTTTTTCCCTGTAACACGAAAAAACACTGTTTTTCAAAAACCATAATGTATGTTCTGAGCACTTTTGAGCAGGGAGATTTAAAAAGTTTAAGGCGGACTTTCCCCCTCAAGCCATTTTTTTTTTCCCTGTAACACGAAAAAACACTGTTTTTCAAAAACCATAATGTATGTTCTGAGCACTTTTGAGCAGGGAGATTTAAAAAGTTTAAGGCGGACTTTCCCCCTCAAGCCATTAATTTCCATCCTTGTATATTATACATGTTGGTTACACTGTATTTTTTTTTTTTTTTTTTAAAGTTATAAATTGTTTATTTAATACACTTTAGTTCAGTTAGTAATAATCCTTCGTATGATCAAGTTCTGTTTTTTTTGTTTCAAATTTTTTCTTAGTAAGTGAATATTTTCAGTTTAAAAAATGAATTTTCAAAAATTTAGCAACAATTTTTGTTCACTTGTTACTTTAGTACGAAACAATGTATATCCTGCACATCCACAATATACTACATTTTCATCAAGATTGAAAACATTCAACTTATTTCCACTAACTTCATCTCAAGATAAATATTCATTAGCTGAATGCGGTTTTATATATTCAGGAAAAAAAGATATCGTTGAATGTTTTTGCTGTGGACTTATCTTACATAATTGGGAAAAAGATGATAATCCATGGATCGAACATTCAAGATGGAATCCGAAATGTATATATGTACTATTATCAAAAGGAAATCAGTTTATTGAAAATGTGATAAAAAAATACGGTAATATTAACAACATTTGTGAATGTAATTGTGAATCTAGGTCATATGATACTGTTTGCTAACAAATTGTATGATTAATTCTAACTTTTTTTATGTTATGATAAATAAATATTTTATTATTATAATAAATAATTTAAATGTGTTAATACATGATTTAATACCTCGTGAACATGTGGCCTAGTGGGATAACGCGTCTAATTTAAATTAAATATGTTAATGTTTCTAAAATTTCAGGTTCTATGGTTAGGTAAGTAGGTAAATATAATAACCCTTTACTCGCTATCTGACTGGGTCATATGTTCACATTTTTTTTTTTTAATGTCTATCCCCCCCCCCCCACAGGGTTAGTATATAATATGTAGAAGTATATAAAAATTACTAGTTTAAGCTAAGCTTCCTACTGATCATATTCAAACTTCAAAACAATACCGGTTTACTACATTTTTTTTTTTTATTTTTTTTTAATATTTTAGAAAATTATTGTTGTTCAAAAAGTGTTCACCATTGATAGAACTCATCGTCATATAATATGAATCCATCACTCGTTGTATCAAAATCAGTGTTCGATATCCGTCCTTTTAGCAAGAAAAGTGTGACGGTTGGACTTTTAGTTAATAAACAAATTTCAATTATTATATTATTAGAATGTAAATTAACTAAAAAAGTTGTAACGCTTGATCTAGAACAGTGGTGTACATTAATGTGTGAAAACAATTTTAATACAATTATTAATAATTTACATACTCGATGTAAACGTGTTAGAATTTCAGACAACTTTTTCTACTCTGTTAACGTAAACCAATCAACTATTGTTTTATATTCTAATGATAACTACATAACATTATCTCATGTTGATCTTCATCGTTTAAAACAATTACAACATTGTATAGACTTGTATATAGTTGAAAAACAGAAAAAGTTGGAATCATACCAAAAAACATTCGATACAGCTTACGCGTTAATCAAGGCTGACGTAAACGGGTTACCATTGTCTTGCCAACGAAACGAATTTAAAAATCAATATATTCAAAATTATGATTTCAGCTATAGTAATATACAAAGTGATGATATTTCATTCATGTACGAGCTATTACAATTTCATTTTAATTCTTTATCAAACATGATTTTGCAGGATTTAATAATATTGTAAAATATATATATATATATAATATATATTACCTAACTGTTAGTAATAATTTTTATATTATTTTTTTTTATTTTAACCTATAAATGTATTATTTGATTTCTATTTAAATAAAAAAACAAGACATATAATATTGTAATCAAAGTTTTATTATTTATTTAAATGATTTCCAGCCACCACTATTATAAACATAGTTTATTTATAATACATATCAAATTCGTGTAATTTTTTTCTTCGAATCTTTCATGAAGCGGTCGAAAAGTATTTGAACCAATTCGTTCAGCTCACTCGATATTGTTTGATCCTTTACCTGATCGGTTATTGCAAGCTTCATTGAACATTCAGCATGTTTCCATCTGTAAAAATTATTTTTATAATAATATCTTACTTAAAAAATAAATAACTATAGTATTATTATTGTATATTATATATTATTGTATACTATAGTTATTTAGTTATATTTGAAGCGCGATAATAAAGTAATATAATATATTTTACCTGTCCTTGGAATCAACATGCTCAATGTTTTTCGTTTTATAATGTGACAACGTCCAATAGTCAGTAGATTTTTCGTCAGCAGGTGCCTTTATAATCAAAATCCCGTCGTCTTGTCGAATGCTCATTGAATTTGTAATTTCCAATCCAATTTTCTGATCTTTCATCAATTTTCCAATTTTTTCTCGATAAGAAATATTCTTTAAAAAAATAATTTAATTATAATTTTGTTCACTTGATCGGTTATGTAAAATCACTCACTTTTTTTGATTTTTTTACATTGTTTTTCTTCTCGTAGGCCCTCTTTTGACTACCCGGTTTTATTCCTGTTTTTTTGTCTTGCGTGTCTATCATATCAACCTATAACCATAATAAGCGATTAGTTAATGTTTTTTTAGTTTATAAACAGTTTTAATTAAATGTTTAATAATTTTAACATTTAAAAAAATTATAGTAACATTATATTTATCTTTACCAAGTATGACTTAATATTTGATTCTATTAAAAAAAAATAAAAAGATATATTTTTTATTTATACTTACATCGCTTACAGCAAAGGATTCTTCATCATCACTCCTGAATGAATTGACCGACATTATTTTATTTTTGAAAAAAAATTTAATTTATTAAAAAATAGAAAACTATTTGTATAAACACATGGACTCGCTGTAGACTCGTTGAAGTAGACTGAAAATATTATATCAAAAGGCTTACTTATATACGTGTTCTCTCCTGGTCTCAAGTAGTCTGAAGTTCATTATACGACCACACCCTTGTTATTACATTTTTCAAAAAAAAAACAGGTTTCTAATTTTTTACCTATTTAATACATTAAGCAATAATAACCTTTTCTTATTTATAGATAAGCAGATCTCATACTTTAGTATATAATATGCAAATAACTCAAATTAATAATAGTCATGAGAATTGGCAGTATTTTCGAAACATGTTTGTCAATGTTTTTATTTTAAGTACATTGTACAACCACGATCTCGTTACTATATAATATTCTTTAAACACAGAGTTTTTATACCTATTTAATATATTTGGCAATAATAACCGGTTTTTTTTATAAAATTCATTAAACGACCTCGACATCGTTACTATAATCTTCAAACCCAGGATGTTTTTATCTATTTAATATACTTTAACATTTAGCAATAATAACAGGTTCTTATTTGCAGAAATGCGGATTTCATATTTTCGTATATAATATGCAAATAACTCAAATTAATAATAGTTCTGAGAATTGACAGTATTTTCGAAACGTGTTTGACAATATTTTTATTTTAAGTACATTGTACAACCACGATCTCGTTACTATATAATATTCTTTAAACCCAGAGTTTTTATACCTATTTAATATATTTGGCAATAATAACCGGTTTTTTTTATAAAATTCATTAAACGACCTCGACATCGTTACTATAATCTTCAAACCCAGGATGTTTTTATCTATTTAATATACTTTAACATTTAGCAATAATAACAGGTTTTTATTTACAGTAATGCAGATTTCATATTTTCGTATATAATATGCAAATAACTCAAATTAATAATAGTTCTGAGAATTGACAGTATTTTCGAAACGTGTTTGACAATATTTTTATTTTAAGTACATTGTACAACCAAAATCTCGTAGCTATATAATCTTTAAATCTAGGGTTTTTTTTTTTTTTACCTTTTTAATATATTTGGCAATAATAACAGGTTCTTATTTGTAGAAATGCGGATATCGTGTTAATTATAACCTCCGACTCTGTGAATATAATACGAATATCATAAAAAAATAGTATACTTTCTATTAACTCAATTGATTATAAGATTTTAAAGAGATGGAAAATTGGATACTATTTAATAAGGAATCCATTTTTTAAAAACCCTCAGTTTTATTGTGAACACAAGTGTACGCAGAACACCAACATTTTTTTCAAACATATCTACAGAAACCAAAATGTAAGTAATTTTTGTTATTATTTCAATTTTTAATTCTATTATATAAAATTATTTATAATGAATCTAAAATTTATCTAAAAAAAAAAAAATAAATAGTTAGATATAATATCAACTTTTATCATAAAAACGCTACAGTAATGTACCTATTTTGCCTATATTATACGCCAGGTTACATTTTATTTAAAAAACAAAGTAAACGATAGTAATATGATGAAA
The DNA here is from genome assembly GCA_020882235.1 of Schizaphis graminum. Taxonomy (NCBI): domain Eukaryota; kingdom Metazoa; phylum Arthropoda; class Insecta; order Hemiptera; family Aphididae; genus Schizaphis; species Schizaphis graminum. Next base: position 29,651,985 of record CM037036.1, read on the forward strand.
TTTGATATTTTCGTTCTTAAACAGTGATATGAACTTGGTTTTATTATTAAGGATAAAAGAAATATTTATAATATTATAACCATTAAAATAATTTTAAAATGATCTAATACAAGTTTTTTTATTTTTTAAAATTTTTTTTTTTATCGGTCTATTTTAGTTAAATATTGTCTATTAATAAAATAAATTAAAATTTTTTAACTATTTATATTACTCATAATAGTCCCAATCTATATGTAACAATAAAAAAAATATATAATATAAATACTTATAAATTATAGAATAATACAATGGATTCTCAAATTGAATATGTCAACACACTAATCGAGGAAATATTTAATCAAAGACAGCAAAATGATGAATTTTCAGATAGGGAAGAAGAAACTAAAAAAGAAAAAATTAGAATAATTAATAAAAAAATTCGTCAGGCATATAAACGGAAACTACTGAACCCAGTAGAAATAATAAATTTAAGAGATGAAAAAAATAGTATTTTAAGCGAGTACAATCATTTTAATTTTATTGGTTTACAATGCGATAAACGCATACGTAGACAATTATCAAATTTGTATGATCAATTAAATGATCTAAAAAATGGTAATTGTGAATTTGATTCTATATTAAATTATAATCACCCGATTTCAGATCACTGATTATTCAATTAGCCATATTTAATTTAGTTTTATTTTAATGTTATTATTATTATCACTGTTTAAGCTATTATTAACCCTTCGTTAGTGTGTTAACGGTTTTTTGCATCTTTAATGTGTTGGGGTTTATTACACCCCATAATTTAAAATAACAAAAAATCAAAATTATAGTTCAACTTAATAAAAAATGAATTTTATAATAACTTGTTAATATAATAATAATATTAAATAAAAAAATAACTATTTTTAGTATACTTTTTAGAACTTATAAGTAAATAAAATTTGTCAATACCTATTTTAAATGAAATACATTAGACAAAATTATAAAATAAACACATTTATAGTATAAATGTACTAACTAAAAAAGAAAATCAAAATAATTAGTAGTATCACGTAAAATCTTATCACGTGGGGTTTAATAAACCCCAACACACTAACGAAGGGTTAATTGTTATTTTATAAATAAAAATAAATGTATCAACATTCTGAATTTATTTTTTTTTACCTTAACAAATGAAGAATATTAGATATACACTAAACCTAAACAAAAAAATCTTTGCTAATGAAATGAAACTGTTTTAACATAAATAATTATAAAGATAAAAATAAAAAGTTTTTTTTTTGAAAGCAGAAATTTAAGTTAATCACGAAATAATGTATTCTATTTGTATCATTAATAATAAAAATATTAAATATTATAATTATGTTTTTATTTTTTTTAAAATACTAACAGAACGATGACTATACCAGATGAGGCAATGTATTCATGTGTCATTCCATACGAGCTATGGCGGGTTATGGCATATCCATTTGCGTATAGCGAAAGAGATCTGTTAGATTTGTTTAATAATTCGAATTATATACTAAAAGAAGTATATGTTGAAATTACAATAAATCATAGATCTAAAAAATCATATTGTTCTATGTTTTGCGTACTCAATGATAACAATCATGGTAATATAAATAACATTTGTCTCGTTGGTTATCATAGACAGTTTCTAACAATTATGGGATTACAAACATATTGTCAATTCCATAGGTGTATGAAATGTTCAAAATATTTAACAATAGTTGACTTATATACACAATTTCCATTAGCAACCAATCCATTTACGACATATACATTTATACCGACACATGGAGATTTGATTAATACCGTTCATTCATAATATATAACATGTAATACATTAATTTTTAATCATAACTCGTCAACTATTGATATGAATAAGACAAGTATTGTTTTTGTAAATAGTTCATATATTCGTAAAATTTTCATAGAAAATGACCTTCTGTAGATGTGGTCGGTTGTATGAATCAATGAATCTAGCGTACAGATGGCAAAGCTCCAGTGACTTTTATAGTTCCACAATACACTCGTTTTGTGTGTCGCATAGATGATTCGTTAACATTTATAACCGACCCGAATCCGATAATTCGGTGGCTACAACGGTGTGGAATAACATATGAAACTATTTAAAAACTAAGTTTTATTCAAATCAATAACTGATTTGTAAAATATATATTTTTTTTTTTTAAAGTTTTCATATTTTTTTTTCGGATAAAATATATAATAATATAAAAAAATAATTTTTATAGAAAAAATGGATTTAGAAATGGATTATTCACAGGATTTATTCAATCATATCAAAAATGAAATTAAAAGACTAAAACAGCAAATGGTTGAAAACGAAGAACGAGAAGTACAAGACCAAAGAGAAAAAAGAAATTCGCTAAGTTTAATTAAAAGAGATTTAAAAATGTTAAAATATGAAAAATATTTAGCAAAAACAATTTCATTTGATCCGGAAAAAATAAAAAATATAAAAGAAAGAATAAAAAAATTAAAGGAAACACAACAGCTTGTAAAAAATTATTATGCCTTTTATTCTCAAACAAGTTTTGAAAGAGATCAATCCACTTATAACCTACACAACAAATTTACTGTATTGTTACGCGACTTAAAATTATTAACAGAACCGTATGAAAGTATATATTAAGTATATAAGTATATAAGTATTAAATTTATATTACTTGAAATATTAGATATTATTTATTTTACCTAATGATTTTTTTTATTTAATAAAAATAAAAATATACATATATATTTAAAGAAAAAAAAATATATGTTTTTTTATTATAGCCTCATTATGAAAAGAAAAGTAATAACAAAATATCAGCGTATGAATACGTCGGGAACTGGACTGATTGAAATCGAGAGATTTAAAAAATGTGCAAAAACTTACATCATCAAGAACTATAAGAAATATACAGATTATAAATCATTTTTTAGTTATATTTCAAATAAGCTAATTTGTAAGTTGAAACAATCATGTCTAAATACATCCATAAAATTTAATATACATGTTGACGCTGTTTACGAACGTCCAGTAACCCATGATATTCAGGATATGGCTTTTAAAACTTCAAACATTTTAGCATGTAGTTCATCTGATTTTACTATTTTATTGAACAGAATGTTTAATAAAATATTAACTGAGGAATCAGAATTTATTGCAAAAGGTTCAGGTTGGTCACTTGTATCAATAGATGGGTTACAATTAAGAATTAATTTAGTAAACCCTTTGAAAGGAAGTTCATATCTTGATTTACCTATATTTATAAAAAAAAAAAAAGCCATAATAAATGTTAGAAATAAAGATGTATATTGTTTTAAATATTCTATACTTAGCAAATATGATCAACGTTCGAATAAATCACGATTTAACCAAACGTATTTCAATATTCTAGAAAAAAAAAGTGGATTAAATTTTAAATGTATTGATTTTCCGACACCAATAAAACAAATAAAAAAATTTGAACGTCTAAACAATGTTTCAGTTAATGTTTATAGTTTAAATAATAAAAGTAATATTTTTCCTTTATGTATAAGTAAAATAGAAAGAAAAAATCATTTTGATCTATTTTTATATAATAACGATAAAACATTGCATTATTGTTATATTAAAGATTTTTCAAGATTTATTAGAAGTCAGAAAACTAAAAATTGTTCTAAGTTAATTATTTGTAAGAGATGTTTTACAACTTTTGGGAATAAACCGTGTAAAAGTAAACTTTGGGGTGAAGAAGGATTGATTAAACATAAGCAAATGTGTGATAAGAATGAATTAGGAAGACCAATAATGTTTGAAGAAGGAAAAGATGATGAATTCATATATTTTAAAAGTTATAAAAAAACCAATAGAATACCGTTTGTTATTTATGCTGACTTTGAATGTATTTTGAACCCTAAACAGACTATAGAGTTGAATAAAAGTAGTAAAAAATCTAAGGTTTCTAAAACCTATATTACTCATTTACATGAAATTATGAGTTATGCGTTTTATGTAAAAGTTGATTATAACAGTATAACAAAAAAGCTATTGCATCAATTTAAAATTCCAACAAAGATAATAATGTATAGAGGTAAAGATGCAGCAAAAAAGTTTATGGAAAATATGATCGATATTGGAAAAAAGATAAATGATGTATATGAAACTAATATACCAATGGCTACATTGACTGAAAAGGAAAAAAAACAATTTCAGAGAGCGGAGGTTTGTGAAAAATGTTTATTATCTTTTAAAAAAAATAATTTATTAAAGGTTAGAGATCATTGTCATTTTACTGGTAAATATAGACAATGCCTTTGTTTTAAATGTAATTTTGTAATAACTAATCCATCATTTGTTCCAATTTTTTTTCATAACTTATCATATGATAGTCACTTTATAATTCGAGAACTTGGTTGTGATGATAATGATATTCACGTTATTCCGAATTCATCGGAAAAATATGTATCCTTTAGCAAAGAAATTGTTCCCAGATTTAGTATAAAGTTTGTTGACACATTCCGTTTTATGGCCTCCTCATTAAGCGAACTTGCACAAAATTTGTCTGAAGATAAATCAAGATTTAGAGAGACTCTAAAAATATTTTCTTATAAAAAATTAGATTTAGTCACACGAAAAGGGGTTTTCCCTTATGAATATATCGATAGTTGGAGTAAATTAAATGAAACTCGTTTGCCTCCAAAATCTGTATTTTATAACTCTTTAAAAGATGAAGAAATTAATGATGATGATTATTCTCATGCTGAAAAAATATGGAAAGTATTTGATTTAAAAACTTTGGGTGAATATAGCGACCTTTACTTGAAAACTGATGTAAGTATATTAACGGATGTATTTGAAAATTTTAGAGATTTATGTTTATCTACTCTTAAACTAGATCCTGCTCATTATATGACTGCTCCAGGATTTGCTTTTGATTGTATGCTTAAATATACTAAGGTTAAATTAGAAAGATTAAAAGACTTTAACATGCTTTTGTATTTCGAAAATTCAATCCGAGGTGGAATAACTCAATCAACTAAAAGATATGCTAAAGCAAACATACCAAACATTAGAGGTTTGAACTATAATCCGAATAAACCAATTACATGGATAACGTATCTCGATTGTGTAAATTTATATGGAAAGTCGATGTTAACTGAACTACCTTTCAAAGATTTTGAATGGGTTGATGACTTAGATATAGATGTTACAAAAATTCCAAACGATTCAAAAGTTGGTTATATATTAGAAGTCGATATTGATTACCCTAAATATTTACATAAAAAACATAACGATTTTCCATTTTTACCTTTAAACGAATGTCCCCCAAATTCAAAAGTTAAAAAATTAATTACTACGTTATCACCGAAAAAAAATTATATTATACACTATAAAAATTTAAAACAAGCAATTGCTAATGGACTTAAATTAAAAAAAATTCATAGAGCTATCCGATTTTCTCAGAGTAAATGGATGGCTTCATATATTGAACTCTGTACATATATGAGAGTAAAAGCTAAAAACAACTTTGAAAAAGATTTTTGGAAGTTATTAATTAATAGTGTTTTTGGTAAATGTATGGAAAATGTGCGTGCTAGAATTTCTTTAAAATTGGTTTCGTCAGCTAGAAAAGCAAGTAAATTAATGATGAAAACTAACTTTAAAGATAGAACTATATACTCTGAAAATCTTATGGCTATTCATCAACATAAGGAAACTATTAAATTCGATAAAGCAATTTATGTAGGATTTGCAATTTTGGATGTTTCAAAAACATTTATGTACGATTTTCATTATAATGTAATGAAAAATAAATATGGTAACAAAATATGTTCTTTATACTCGGATACAGATTCTATGGTATATGCTATTCGAACACACAATTTTTTTAATGATATAAAATACGATTTATCATCGTTTTTTGATACATCGAATTATCCTATCAATCATTATTGTTTTAGCGAAATTTATAAAAATCAGCCCGGTTATTTCAAAGATGAAATGGGAGGAAAAATTTTAAAAGAATTTGTTTCATTAAGACCAAAATTATACGCTTACAGAACTGTGGACGATGTTGAGGTAAAAAAAGCTAAAGGTGTGAAAAAATATGTAATTAAAAAACACATGCAATTTAGACATTATATAGAAATATTAAATGCATACATAAACCATAAAAATGTTGATGATAAACAAACACGTAGAAACATGAATTTTATTCAATCGAATAAACATATTGTTCATTCTAAAACAATGAATAAACTTGTACTAAGTGCTAACGATGATAAACGTTATATAATGAATGATGGGATTAAGACACTAGCGTATGGACATTATAAAATTAAAAAAATAAATAATAGTAATAAATAAAAATAAATTACATACATTAAAAAATCTTTATTTTAAAACATCTGTAGACGATATCCACGAATTATGACTTGAATCGAAACCCATCCATTTAACAAGCATTTTATCTTTAACTTTTTTTATAATACGCTCAATTAAAAATGTGTTCGGGAAATCAGTTAATTTAATTTCTTGTTCATAAAAACCTCCTAGAATTATATTATCTGATTCATCCTTTAGTTGATAAGTTATCGGGTTTGTATGTAAAACTTTTGATATTGTAAAAATTTCCGTTGTCCAATTCGGTGTATATCCTTTACTAAATATATGTTTGTATTTTGATATTCTTACTTTATCATTAATTTTAAGTTTTGGTTTATGAAATATTTTATTATATATTTGTACATTTGATTTAATTTTACTTGTATTCATTCGAGCTTCATATGGTGTACACTTAATTGTTCTATGTTATGTATGATTATAATTATTAATAATTTTTGATATTGTATTATACCAATTCCATGTACCTGTCGCAGTAAAATGTTTATATATATTATTTTTAAGTGTTCGTATAACACGTTCGCCAATTGAACATTTGATAATGCTATACGAACTGTAATGTTTAATTTTATATTTTTTCATTAAATCTTGAAATTGATTATTATAAAATTCTGTACCATTATCTGTTTGTAATAATTTTGGATTAGCTTGTTTTAATATATTAAGCATACCTTTTGTACATTCTTTTCCTGTTTTATTTTTCAATGATTCTACCCATACATATTTTGTGTATGTATCTATAACAACTAAAATGTATTTAAAACCAAGATTTTGATTAGAATGGGATTGCATGTCCATTAAATCAGCTTGCCAGAGGTCATCTTTAAATCGTGTTATTACACTACGTCTGGGAAATATTTTTCTTGCAGGTCGATGTAGCTCATTAGCTATACACTCTAATGTAGACATTATACTATTATATTCCTTTCACGTAATTCTTCTAAAATAGATATGATTTCATTATTTACACCAGTATTACCAGCAATTTGAGATGATGTTATAAGATTCAATCTAGTAACTAATTCATTCGGATCATCATAGTACACTAATTGTGTTTGAGGTATTACATCTTTATATAAACCAGAACCTTTCTTAGTTGTCGGCGATAAACTAAATTTAAATAGCTGACCTGTTAGAGGTTCTGTAATTTTAGAACTATTCATAGGAGAAGAAAAATCAAATGGATCATTCCTTATGCTCGAATCATCAATAACATTTCTTCGTTAAGCGCTTGAACTAGATAAAAAGTTATCGAATTGTTTTAAATTGAATTGAGGAGGAGTTTTAATTTTTGCGTTATTAATTTTTAATAATTCCTCGTTTAATTGTTTTTCTTCAGTTTTCATTCGTTCATAAAGAGGTTTTACAACGTTCATCCATTTGAAATATCCTGAGGTTTTAGGTTTTCCATCTGCTTTTAAAAAGACTTTAGTTATTTTTAAAATATTATAATATGATTCCATATCTTCCATAGACATATTTTTTGGTACTTTTTCACATAATAAAGACCAAAGTCCTTTAGTCCAAGGATAGTAATTATCGAGCAAGTGTAATTTACCGTGTTCGAAAGTAACAGGTATATTTGATATTTTAAGTTGATTATTAACCGCATCGTAATGCATACCATAAGATTTATCATAACGTTGTAATTTAGGATTTGAAATTAAAAAATTGTCAAACGATGAATTTAGTACACTATCGCTATCTTCACCACTAGCGTACACGGTTTCTTCTTTTTTGATAGTGTCGGATAAATGTGTAGTGTTTTTTTCTGACAGTGTACTCAATGGTTCTAGTAAAGGTTTAAATGTATCACGAAAATAGTTATCAGAATCTATAATACCACGCTTCATATCCATTATTTTACGTTTGATATTTTTTTTTGATGTTATCAAATTTTCTAACAAAACTTTATCTTTATTCATTGTAAATAATAAGCTTGATATAACTGATTCACCCAACGTTAGATAATACTATGTAGATGTTAACACTGTTACAACTGTATTTATATTATTATTTTATTTTAATGAAAGAATGGAAACCACATCTATATCTACCTTCATTCATTTCACGTGTTTTGTCTATAACCATAAATCCATAATCATTATGATTCCAACACAGATGAGACATTTTTCGAAATTCAGAGAAATCCATATCTGCTGATGAATGGTCATTGAAGATATGTCGTAAATTCGTATCATCTTGTTTAAGTATTATTAAAAAGTTTGAGTTATCTCTTACTAACTGTTTTGGTATTTTAGAATATGTTTGCGCTAAATAAAATACAGAACTAGCACCTGAATGTCTACACATTGAGAAGAATTCTCTAATTACAGATTGTGGATCACAAATCACGTCATCAAAAATTATAATAGAATTTTTCTTAGTTAAGTTTGGTTTAATAACTTTATCAGCACTTGAAAAAATGAAAAAATTGGCACCTTTAATATCATCTATTATTTTTTTTAATAAAACATATTTTTCTTGATTAGAAGTTTTAGAGTATAAATAGATATTCTCAAATCTTAATCCGTTTTCATGTGTGATTAGGTTATACATTATATTTGTTTTACCTGAACCACTAGGACCAACTATAATAGCACGTATAGTATCAGGTAATAATGGTCCGTGTCTTGATGGTTTCTTTATTATTTGAGCATCTACGTTTAAAATATCTAATTTATCTTTCTGTTCAATCAAATCCATTTTCTTATAAATACTCTAGAATTTTCAAATTATAATCAGTTATATGTGATGTGTTCAACCCGTAAGTGGGAATCAGATAAGACTGGTAAAGGTTTCGTAAATTTCCTTATAAATAGTCTCCCGTTTGAAGCCCATGTTCCAAAATATCAGTATTGTGGACCTGGTACGAAATTAAAAAAGAGGTTAGATCGTGGTGATAAAGGAATAAACCCATTGGATACTGCATGTCGTGATCACGATATTGTGTATGCAACTAGTAAAAATTTAGAAGATAAACATAACGCTGATAAGGTGTTAGAACTCCGTGCTTGGGAAAGATTTAAAGCAAAAGATACACCTAGAAAAGAGAAAATTGTAGCGTACGCAGTAGCTAACACAATGAAAGCTAAAAGAAAAATAGGTATGGGTTGTAAAGGTAAACGGGGAAGTGTTAATAAAATTAAAAATGGGACACGAGCTGCGATAAAAAAAAGAAAGGTTAAGAAAAATTATAGAGGTAAAAGACTGATTTTAACACCAGGTCAGACAGGTGGTGCAATTCCCTTAATACCTATTTTCGCAGGATTATCGGCACTTGGTAGTTTAATGTCTGGAAGTGCTAGTGTGTATAATGCAATCCAAAATTCTAAAAAAAAAAAAGGTAACGGATTATATTTTAAAAATAAAGGATCGAAAAAAAAAACTGATGAAAACGCTACCTAACAGACCACTTACATCTAGAGATATTATAAAATATGTTACAAAGTTTAATATCAGTCATTTCCGTGGCGTCTTTTCACGAGATGACTTACCTAAAAAACCTTATCAGATTGAATGTGGTATATTAAACTTGGACGTATCTTCAGGTGATGGAAGTCATTGGGTAGCGTTTTATAAAAATAAAGATAAAGTTATATATTTTGATAGCTTCGGTGATTTACCTCCACCAATTGAATTACAAAAATATTTTAAGGGAAACAAAATTATATATAACTATACAAATTATCAAGATTATAACACATTTAATTGCGGACATTTATGTCTTGATTTTTTACAATGTATGAATCGATCACATTAAGTTTGACAGGTAATGATACAACATTATCTGCAAATTATTTTCCATCTCTAAACGTTAACGAGGACTCGGAAATAGCTTTGATATGCTTACAAACGTTTAATTCATTTCCGAACATAAATTCAACTAATAACAGATTGGAAATAGAAGTTATCGGAGATGGGGATAATAAATTTATTCAAGATGCGAAATTTAAATATGAATTTGAAGAAGGATATTATGATATTCAAGATATTAACAATAAAATTGCTAAAGAGTTATTAACCTTTAATAAACTAAACGGAACATATTTATCATTCAATATAATTATGGATCAAATAGATTTTAGATCATATATAAAATGTGATGGAATACTACATTTTGATATTTCAAACAGTATATGCTCTGTATTAGGGTTTGAAAAAAAACAATATTTTTCACGCAATGATATTCACCGATCAGAAAAAGCTGTAAATTTGAATACAATTAATTCTATAAAAGTGATGTGTAATATAGCTCAAGGATCATTCAACAATCATCTTCAAAGTCATTCGATTTATGAGTTTTTTCCGACCGGTAAAACAGGAACAAAAGTGACTCAATTACCACTAAACCTTATATATTATAAACTTAACAAAATAAATATTGATTCAATAACTATTCAATTAGTTGATCAGAACAATAAACCGATTGATAATTTCAGCGAGACATTAACAGTTGTTCTACATATTAAACGTCACGGATCTTAAAATTAAATTAAATTTAAAGGTTTTCTAGAAATAAATATGAATGAATCAATCACATTGAGTATAACTGGGAATGAAACCACATTATCTTCAAATTATTTCCCGCCTCTAAACGTGTACGAAGATTCTGAAATAGCTTTGTTATGTTTACAAACATTCAATTCGTTTCCAAACATAAATTCTTCTAATAACAAACTTGCGGTGAAAGTAATGTCTAATAATAATAATGATGAAGGTATATGTTATATTGCATTAAAAACGGGATGTTACGAAATTGCAGATATTGACCGTCAAATTAAGAAGCAAATAAATTCTTACAATGAAAAATATGGTACAACTTTAAAATTCGATATTTCAATTGACCATAATGATTTTAGATCATACATAAAATGTAATGGTATAATTATGTTTGATATGGTTAATGGAATAGCACCTATATTAGGATTTGAAAAACGAGACTATTTTCCAGAGTATGAAACTCATCGATCGGAAAAAGCTGTAAATTTAAACACAATTAATTCTATAAAAGTGATGTGTAATATAGCTCAAGGATCATTCAACAATCACCTTCAAAGTCATACGATTTACGAGTTTTTTCCGAGTGAAAAAATTGGGACAAAAGTTGTTCAATCACCGTCAAATTTAATATATTATAAATTAAATAAAATAAATATTGATTCAATAACTGTACAATTAGTTGATCAGGATTTTAATCAAATCCAAAATTTTGGTGAGACATTAACAGTCGTGTTACATATTAAACGTTACGGTTCTTAAGATGGGGTTAAAGTTCAATATAAACCCATTACTTCACATTAATCGAGCTAGTCATACGACTAAAGCGTTACCGATAACATCGGCTAAAGTAAAAAAATTAACGGTGAAAAATAAAAAAATTCTAAAGGCTCTTGGTTATAAACTAAATAAAAATGCCTGAAAGTGATATTTTGGATATAAGTTCACGGTTTGAAACAGATTCTAAAATTACAAAAATTGAATATCATTCATATACACCGTATACGACTTCATTTAATAATAATGATGAAATACGTATATCAATCCAGCAAACGGATGTTTATCCATATCTACATGATAGCTTTTTATATCTAGAGGGAAAAATAACAGAACCTGGTAAAGTAGTACTTTCTAATAATGGTTTTTCATATCTCTTTGATCAAATACGGTTAGAAATCAATGGTATAGAAGTAGATAGTACACGTGTTCTTGGTATCACTAGCTCCTTGAAAGGATACTTATCAGGTACCCCAGTTGACTATTATTGTTATGAAAATGCAGGTTGGACTTTTAAAAATGATACAAAGTCTACGAATAATGTTGGTGAATTTAGTGCATGTATTCCGTTAAAATATTGGTTAGGTTTATTTGAAGATTTTAAAAAAATATTAGTTAATTCTAGATTAGAACTAATATTAACACGAAGCCATAGTGATTTAAATGCTATAAATGTAAAAAGCGAAGGAAGTGCCACCACAGGTACAGTCGATTTACAAAAAATAGTGTGGAAGGTACCACATATTACTGTTGACGATGAAGAAAGGTTAAAATTATTTAAAATTGTAGAAAAAGAAAAAAGTTTGTTTATTCCTTTTAGATCATTTGAAACATTTGAGTACCCCGAACTGGGAACCACTATCAAAGCTGTGTGGAACTTAAAAACTGCTTCAAAATTAGAAAAACCACGATTTATTATAGTGGGTTTACAAAAAGGTCGAAAAAATCAAATAGCAAAAGATTGTAGTGTATTTGATAACTGTAACCTAACAAACTTGAAAGTATTTCTCAATTCAATAGCTTATCCGTATGATAATTTAAATGTAGATTTTAACAAAAACAATTTTTCAATATTATATGATATGTATGCATCATTTCAAGAATCGTACTACGAAAAAAGTATACGCAATCCACTGTTGAGTCCTTCAACATTCCTAGAAAATGCTCCTATAATAGTTATCGATACTTCAAAACAGAATGATTCAGGTACAGCCTCATCAGTAGATGTACAATTGGAGATTGAGGCATCAAAATCACTTACAGGTGTAACTGCTTATTGTTTATTAATTCATGATCGTATTGTAGAATATGTACCTTTCACTAGGGAAGTAAGAAAACTAGTATAAATAATTTAGAATTAAGGTTACATAATATTTAATGAAACAACATATATTAATAAATGATTTTTTATTTTAATCAAACAGTGTTCTTATTCAATTATGGTTTTTGAAAAACAGTGTTTTTTCGTGTTACAGGGAAAAAAAAAATGGCTTGAGGGGGAAAGTCCGCCTTAAACTTTTTAAATCTCCCTGCTCAAAAGTACTCAGAACATACATTATGGTTTTTGAAAAACAGTGTTTTTTCGTGTTACAGGGAAAAAAAAAATGGCTTGAGGGGGAAAGTCCGCCTTAAACTTTTTAAATCTCCCTGCTCAAAAGTGCTCAGAACATACAAATATATACTACTACTCGCGTTCTAACGTTTCTATTATTGTTTTAGAGGTCGCTGTTCCTAGGGGGTAAGCCTCGGTCCACCTACTAAAACAGTCGGTTGCTACCAGTATGTACGATTTTCCCTTACCGGAACGTGGGTATGGGCCCATAAGATCGATACTGATAACTTCCCATGGTTGTCGGGGAGTTCTAGGTTGTATTGGGTCATCAGAACGTGTGTTAAGTGGTTTTGTGCACGCGCATACGTGACACGCACCGACATATAACCTCACGTCATTCTTTTGACCTTTCCAATAGTACCGTTGTCGAACTGCCCGGTACGTCTCTTTCCAGCCCGGGTGGTTGGACAAGACGTGATCGTGACACCTCCAAATTACGTGTTGTATTTTGGTTTTCGGTATCACGACGGGTGTGTGGGACCCTACGGTTACGCGTAAGAGGCCGTCGGAATAAATATATTTCCCGGTCCCCGATTTCGCGCTCTTTGTGTTCCGTGTTGGGTTGTCCCACTGTTGACCGGCGATTATTTCACGAATTGTAGTGTCTTCAGACTGCCACTTTTCGAGTTTAGTCGCGGTGAGGGGTGTGTTGTCACTATCGTGGTTATTTACCATAGAGAAAATACGGTCGGTCTCGAGGTCAATGTCGGTTGTTGGCGTTGTTGGGGCCCCCACCAATTTTTCCTCGAGTCGGTCTTCGTCTACGGTTGGACCTGGTGCTGGATCGCGGGATAACAAATCGGGAGATTCGTTTTGTATTCCCGGGACGTGCACCGTACTAAAATCTAAATTAGCTAGTTGTAGTGACCAACGTGTTAATTTCGAATTTTTGTCCTTAGCCCTGTATAACCACATTAGTGCCGAATTGTCGGTTAGGAGTTCGAAACGTCGGGTTTCTAGGTATGGACGGAATTTGTCTGTCGCCCAGATTACTGCTAGGCACTCGCGTTCGACCGCGGCGTACCTTGTTTGCGTTTCGCTAAACTTTTTGCTTGCGTAGGACACTATGCGTCTTTCCTCCGGTCTGTCACCCCGTTGGAAAAGTACCGCACCGGCTCCTATTTCGCTTGCATCGGTTTGTAGACAAAACGGTTTGCTGTAATCGGGTGGAGACAATTTCGGTGATGTGACTAGCGCGTTTTTTATTGATTTAAACGCGCGTTGTTCTACATCTGTCCACTTCCACCGTACCCCCTGTTTTAGTAAATTTGTAAGTGGTGCTATGGTATCCGCGTAATTGTCAACGAATTGGCTGTACCAGTTGCACACGCCCAGAAATTTACGTACGTCTCTAACCTTTTTTGGAACCGGAAAATTGTCAATGCATACCAATTTTTCCGGTTGTTTTGTGATGCCCTCCGAGTCTACAATGTGCCCTAAAAATGAAATTTCGCGAAGACCGATTTTACATTTTTTTGTGTTGCACGTTAGTCCGAATCTCTTGAGACGCTCGAGAACCTTGTCTAAGTGGGCCTGGTGTTCGTACTCGTCCTTTGAAAATACTACTATATCATCTAGGTAAACTTGTACGAAATCATCCTGGTAACCCCTCATGACCTCATTCATGAGTCTCACGAAAGTCATTGGACTATTTTTTAGACCGAAGGGGAGGACTCTGAACTGAAATAGACCTCGACGTGTTCGGAAAGCCGTGTATTTTCGCGCATTTTCCTGTAGTGGCACTTGCCAGTACCCCGACCTCAGGTCGAAAATGCTAAAAATTTTCGCGCCTCGCATTTGCCTAATCATTTTGTTAAGATCTGGCATAGGATACGCGTCGGATTCCGTTACGTCGTTAAGCCGCCTGTAGTCGACACAGAGACGAAATGTTCCGTCTTTTTTCTTTGCCAATACTACTGGTGCGGCCCACGGTGAGGTGCTTGGTTCTACGAGCCCCTGAGTTTCCATATCGCGCACCATATCGTCGATCGCGATTTGTTTTTGTTGTGGGTACGGATATGGCTTTAGCGCGATAGGTGATGGGTCTTTGAGCAAAATTTCGTGTTCAATTAATTTGGTACGTCCTACCTTTTCGCTGAACACTACCGCATATTTGTTCAATATTTTGGTTAGTTTCGCGCGAGTTTCGGTATCGTCACCAAACTCTAATTGTGATAAATCGGGACTAGTGGTGGGTGGTTGTGACTTCCCTTTCCAGCATGTCGACGTACGAATTTGCTTACCCATGTGTATTGTACACGCGGCGTAATCCCAAGAGACTTCATTATTGACAAGGAAGTCGTGTCCTAGTAACGCGTCGCAATACAAGTTGTCTAGAATAGTTGCTTCGAATTGTATGTCGAGTGCTCCTATTCTAGCTTCGAATGTGGTGGTGCCACTGGTTGTCGCAGTGTGACCGTCCGCCATTCGGACTTTATTTGTTGGTCCGTGGGGGGGTGATTTGCCGTATTTACGGGCTATTATCGGGTTTACGTACGATTTATGTGCCTGCGAGTCTAATAAGGCTGTTACGAAGCCTGACGGAAATTCGAGTTCGACCGCGGGGGTCGGAATTTTGTCCGGGCGTGTTCGTGTACCATTATTAGTCGTATTACCATTGGTCGAGCGGGGTAGTTGGTTCTTAACCGCAACAGGAGCTGTCATATCGTGAGTGTTGACCGCCATGATCACACTGTCCCTATCGACTGCCTCTGTGCCCGCCTGTGGCTTTACGTGCGCAGACTGACCTAATGCGGGGGTATGCGTGGTGTGTGTATTCGCGTCCCCGTCACCTGTGTAGGTGAACACCCGTGTCTCTGTTGCCTTTGTCCCTACACCTGCGGCTGCCCCATGAGCCGGTTGTTGTTGAACATACGTGTCACCGGTGAGGTGAGTATGTTCGGTGGTGGGGTGGTGTAGGTTGGGGGTCTGTGAACGGGTGTCTATAGGTGTGGTGACGGAAAAAATTTTCGTAGTCGGCTGTAAGTTGTGACTAACTGCCGTACTACGCGCGTGTGTATCGCGTAATTTTTTTCCGTGTGTACTACCGATGATCTGTGTTGTTGGGTGGGGGGGGGTGGTGGTGAGTCGATGGGGGGGACTAGTCCCCGTCGACTCCCCCGCCGTTTCCCGGCCTGGACGGTCGGTGTGGGCACCTACTGTGCCAATGGAGTTCCCCACAGAACTTGCACGGCCCCGGTGGCTGGTCATCAAAAGAATTGCCAAAATATTTTTTTTTTACCGGGGGGGCTGTTTGTGGGGTGTCCGGCGCCTTTTTGGGCTTAGGCGTCCAGCGTTGTGTGGGTGGGTTGGTGCTGTCCGTTGCCGGGTCCAAAACGCCTGCGATGCGTCGTAGCTCGCTGAACGTTTGTGGTCGGTGCAACCGGAGATGCGTACGGAACGTGTCGCGTGCTAGCCCGGCGATAATACCTACCAATTCCGGTTCGGATAGGCCGGTGGTTACGCGTCGTGCTAGCTGGTTTTTATTTAAAACGAATTCCGTTAGCGATTGTTTAGGCGTTTGTCGTGTCGACACGATGTCGGCGCGCAATCGAGACTGAATTTCGACGTTATTAAAATTTTCATAAAATTCGTCCCGAAATTCCGTCCAGGATAGGTCGAGTGGCCTAATAGAATTATACCATGTACTCGCCGTTCCTTTTAATTGCGGTTCGACCGCCCTGCACCAACCCGCGGGGTGTATACGAGCTTGCACCAAAATCGCCTCGGTATTTTCTATAAACCGTACGGGGTCCTCGGCCCTTGTTCCGGTGAACTCGGGTAACGAAGCTCTTGCTGTACGCAAGTCCTCGTACGGTATTAACACCGAGCGCTCATGTGTGCGTGCATCGTATGGTGTAAGTAGTAGGTGGGGCACTCTGGTACACTTTATCATAATTATCAGAAATAGATCACAAGATTGATTTTAAACACAAAAAGATCACAAGATTGATTTTAATCAGAAAATCATCACAAACTTTACACTTTATCATAATTATCAGAAATAGTACACAAAATGCTATTAAACACAAAAGCTCAGTAAAACTGTTTTTAAACACAAAAGATCAGAAAAATGTTTTTTAATCAGAAAATCATCACAAACTTCACACTTTATCATAATTATCAGAAATAGAACACAAAATGCTATTAAACACAAAAAGAACACAAAATAACTTTAAACACAAAAAGAACACAAAATAACTTTAAACACAAATAGAACACAAAATAACTTTAAACACAAATATAACACAAAATGAAATAAAATCATCAAATGCAAAATCTATCAAAAAGAAATTGAATAAATAAAAATGAAAATAAAAATTATAATAAACAATGAAACAAATAAATTCTATAAGAATATTAGAAAATATGAAAGTCTCTGAGCTTAAGTCAATAGCAAAAGAGGCAAAACTTAAGGGATATAGTACCCTTAAAAAAATTGATCTTATATCAAGAATAAGGAAAGGTCATACAATTCGTGATTTAAAAATTTCTGAGCTTAAATCATTAGCAAGAAGTTATGGTATAAGGTCTATTTACAAACTTAATAAAGATAATTTAATAACAAATATCAACAAACAACAACCTTTTAGTAAATTTAAAGAAGATATTTTCAAGACTGATAATAGTTCATTAAACAATAATCCGTTTCAGAAGTTAGAAAAAACATTTTTCACTGAAGAAAATTATTTTAATAGTTCATTAGAAAAAACACCAGAGGTTTTTGAGTTGATAGATGTAATTCAATTGAATAAACAGGTCCAAAAAAAATTTAAGATACACGAAGCTGATTATAAAATTCGTTTTAAAGAAGCGTTAATAAAAGATCTAAAACTAAGTAATGCAAAATACAAAATTGATTATACACATAAAGCTCTAGATTCTATGTTAAAACTTGTCCAAAAAAATTCAAATTATGAAAAAGGTGATCAAATAAATATTATAGTGATGAATCCAAATTTAAAAAATACTATATCTACTGGTATGAAATCTGACAATTTTTTAACCAACTTAAAATCAATAGTTGGTAACATATTAACTTCAGATGAAACAATTGATATTACAGAAACTACTTTTCAAGTTCAATTAGTAAAAATACCAAGAGGTTCAAATCGAACAAAAATAATGAATTTATCAGAAAATATTAAAACAAAAAATAGTATTATTCAGATTAATAACGATGATAATTTATGTTGCCCGAGAGCTATTGTTGTTGCATTATCTACTCAAACAAATAACATTTTAGGACATGAATTAGATTCTAATAAAATTAAACAATTGAAGATAGGTAGAAAAATTCAAAAAGATTTAGCTTTAGAATTATGTAATATGTTAACAGAATATAACGAAGAAGGTTTTACGTTGACTGATATTAAGAATGTGGAACGCACACTAGATATACAAATAAATGTTATATGTGCTGAAAATTTAAATACTTTAATTTATAAGGGCGATGATAAAGAAACTAAAATTTATTTGTACAAAAATGGAAACCATTTTGATGTTATTAAATCAGCTAAAGGTTTTTACGGATCGTCTTATTATTGTGAAGATTGTGATAAACCATATCAAAATAAAGATAAACATAAATGTGCTATAGAATACAAAATATGTAAATTGTGTACATATTTTGGTATAAGATTTGAACATTCAAGTAGTTCGAAAAATAGAATATATTGTGAAAAATGTAATAGATATTGTTATAATCAAGAATGTTTAGATAATCATAACTATATATGTGATTATGTATACAAATGTATTGATTGTAATAGAATAGTATTAAGAGATAAGAAACATAAATGTGGTTATAGTGAATGTAGAAATTGTTTAGAAGAAGTGAAAATAAATGAACATCAATGTTATATGCAACATAGATCGCAAAAAGGAGGTAAATGTGTTGGTTGTTGTCATAGACCTTATACTAATAGACGGGCAATAGCAGCAGTTCAAACGATAGGACGAGATGGCGCTGCTGGCGGTACACCGTGTACTTCGCACATGCGTATTAATGAATACAATATTTTTAAAACCGTACCAGACGTAAATGACGATATAATACAATATAGCCTATAGGTATTCTATGTATAGCATTTGATACGGTGAAATATTATAAATAATAATAATACTTTGTAGTTACTACTTACTAGTTTGTACTTTAACTTAAAGTCTATTGTCTATCGTGTATGCTTAATACTTATACTACATTACTAACAAGTCACATTGTCACAATATTTTGTTTTTAATTGTTTTATAATGCCCAGGAAATGTGTAATATGTTTGGTTGATTTTGATAAAACGAGTGAAAGAAAATTCCATAAGTAAGTACATAGTATCATTATATTAATGTTTAGTATTACGTATTGTTTAGATACCAACATTTGTTCAGAAATGTGGAATAAATATTTTAAATTTGTTAGGTTTCCTAATGACGAAATCAAAAAAAATAAATGGATGGTTGCATGTAATATAAAACTATTACTTCCTTCTTACACTGTTTGTTCAGACCATTTTTTATCGCAAGATTATAATTTAAAAGGAATTTTAAAAAAAGATGCTATTCCCAAGTAAGAGATTTTTTCGTCTTATTAGTGGGACAAAAAGGATGAAGTATTTTATTTTAAATTCTAGGGGAAATGGAAAACTGTTAAAACATTTTACAACTGATGATGATGAAAAAATGCAGTATAATAGTGAAAACAGTACACCCAAAAGATTAAAGACAACTTTGTCCAGGTACATGTCACTCATTAAATTATTTTTGTGATTTTTATTTTTTAGTATGATTAATAATAATACATTTTAATAATTTATTTCTTTTTTCAGTCAACATGGTGAACTGTTAAAACATTTTACAACTGATGATGATGAAAAAATGCAGTATAATAGTGAAAACAGTACACCCAAAAGATTAAAGACAACTTTGTCCAGGTACATGTCACTCATTAAATTATTTTTGTGATTTTTATTTTTTAGTATGATTAATAATAATACATTTTAATAATTTATTTCTTTTTTCAGTCAACATGGTGAACTGTTAAAACATTTTACAACTGATGATGATGAAAAAATGCAGTATAATAGTGAAAACAGTACACCCAAAAGATTAAAGACAACTTTGTCCAGGTACATGTCACTCATTAAATTATTTTTGTGATTTTTATTTTTTAGTATGATTAATAATAATACATTTTAATAATTTATTTCTTTTTTCAGTCAACATGGTGAACTGTTAAAACATTTTACAACTGATGATGATGAAAAAATGCAGTATAATAGTGAAAACAGTACACCCAAAAGATTAAAGACAACTTTGTCCAGGTACATGTCACTCATTAAATTATTTTTGTGATTTTTATTTTTTAGTATGATTAATAATAATACATTTTAATAATTTATTTCTTTTTTCAGTCAACATGGTGAACTGTTAAAACATTTTACAACTGATGATGATGAAAAAATGCAGTATAATAGTGAAAACAGTACACCCAAAAGATTAAAGACAACTTTGTCCAGGTACATGTCACTCATTAAATTATTTTTGTGATTTTTATTTTTTAGTATGATTAATAATAATACATTTTAATAATGTATTTCTCATTTCAGTCAATGTTTTACACCTAAGAAAAGGATTAAGCAATATAATCCAGACAGTATAGGTTTATTGTCCCCTACTCATTTTAGTACTCCAAAAAGAAGGAAAAGAAATATAGATTTGATAAAACAAAAATTTAAAGAAAAACAGAGTCAATATCACAAAATTTACATGCAAAATAAGCGATTGAGATTAAAATTAAAATCTTATGATGATCTCATTATGAAATTGAGAAATAAAAACCTCATATCTGAAAATGCTTCATATCATCTACAAGTATGGTCTATATTAAATTTCAAGCATAACCAAATAAGCATCTACTATGTTTGTGTTGTATTTAAATGTTATATTTAATTATTATTTGTTATATTTAATTATTAATTATTGTATTTAATATAATGTATAAATATAGTATATTATAATTATTATAATATTAACAATATGTGTGTACTGTATATTTGATAGACTGTAATATAAGGTAGTAGTAAGTTTATCCTAGACCAAGGTCCTATGACCTTAGATCATAGTCTGGTAATGTATAGTAGACTGTATGTATATAATAAATGTGTATCTAGAAATAATTGTTTACTGTTTTTACTAATATTATTATAATACTAATATCTTCTATATTATTATGTAGGTACTTTAAAGTTAAAATAATTATATAAAAAAAAATTGTTTATTCCTATGTTATTTAGTCAATGGCTTGTGGAAGCTTAACTGATATTATAAAAAGAAAATTGAGTGGTAAGAAAGTCCCATATTCTGATGAGTTGAAGAAATTTGCTGTTACACTTCAGTTTTACTCCAGTAAGGCCTATACTTTTGTAAGAAAACAATTTTTTGATGTATTACCACATCCAAGAACTTTGACAAAATGGTACCAGGGTATAAATGGTGATCCTGGATTCACCAAAGAATCGTTTGATATTTTGAAGTTAAAAGTTAATGAAAACAAAATAGTAATTAGTAATTTAGTCATTGACGAAATGTCAATTAAAGATAAAATAGAATTTGATGGTAAAAAATTCCATGGGTTAGTAGATTTAGGAACTGGAGCTGACGTAGATTCAGATAATGTTGACCATGCTACTTATGCACTGGTTTTTTTAGCTGTTGGAGTAAACGGTAACTGGAAGTTGCCACTTGGTTATTTCTTAATAAAAGGGTTAAATGGAAGTGAGCGTGCAAATCTTTTATCAAAATGTTTAGAATTAGTTCATGAAACTGGTGTTAAAATGAACTCTATTACATTTGATGGAGCACATACAAATCTTAGCATGTGCACTAAATTGGGAGCAAATTTTAAATTGAGTAGTCCCAAGTTTTATTTCCCACATCCAAAAAACTATGAAAAACCAGTTTTTATATTTTATGACCCCTGTCACATGATCAAATTGATACGTAACACCTTAGGAGATAAAAAAATTTTATTTAATAGCAAAGGAGAAAAAATTGAATGGAATTTTATCAAAGAATTGTATTATAGAGAAAAAGAAGAAGGTCTAAAAACTGCAACTAAATTATCTCATAAACATATTTATTACTATAATGAGAAAATGAATGTTAGGCTAGCTACTCAGTTATTAAGTAATAGTGTTAGTAAAGGTTTATTATTTTGTCAATCATTAGATTCAAAATTTAAAGACTCTGGGCCAACCGCAGAATTTTGCCAATTTATGAATGATGCATTTGACATACTTAATTGCCGTTCAAAATATTCAAAATCTCCTTATAATAGGGCTTTAAACTTAGAAACATATGATAACTATGTTAATTTCATAAAACAGTTTGAGGAGTATGTATATGGCTTAAAGCATGTAGATGGGACCAGAGTTGTTGATTCACTGAGAAAAACTGGTTTTATTGGTATAGTATGGGCTCTGAAAAATTTATTAAATTATTATAATTTTTTAACTGGAAATGGATATGGAATGGAATACATACTTTCTTATAAAATATCACAAGACCACATCGAAACATTTTTCAGCTCAATCAGATCAAGGGGTGGGTATAATAATAATCCGTCAGCTAAAGAATTTAAAATTGCATATAAAAAACTATTAGTGCATCACCATGTTAGTGGGTCACAGTATGGAAATTGTCTCCCAGAATCTATGCTATCGCAATCAAAAATATTCATCCCAGATTCTATACTTAATGACCACCCTACTAATGATACCAATGACCATAATAATCAATTAGTAACAGTGACTAATCTCGACCATGATTATTTAGGATCATATTTCAATTTATCTCCATTCGTAGAAAATATAACAGAGTATATTGCAGGATTCGTTTCAAAAACAGTAATGAAAAAAATTAACTGTAATACATGCAAAGAGGTCTTAACTGTAGATCAAACAGCTAATCTTTTAATTAAACTGAAAGATAGAAACGATGCACTAATTAAACCTAGTAAGGATGTTAGTTACATTTGTGCTGTTTCAGAAAAAAATATACGATGCGTAGATTTTAAAAATATGTGTGGTAACAATTTTGTAAATAAATTATATTTGAAAATAAAATCAGAAGTGTTTAGAGGTAATTCTGTATTTCAAACAGACACAATGAATAATCATATAAAAAATCAATCATTGTTTACGAATCATAAGGACCAATTATTAACATTAATAATTTACACTTATATAAATTTAAGATTAAAACATATCGCAAATCAACAACAAAAAAATACAGTAGGAGTGAGAAAGAAACTTACCAAATTAATTCTATTTAGAAATGAATAGGTAGGAAAATATTTTCATTATAAGTAGTCATTATACAATATACAACTATATTATACCTATTATATTATTATACCTACTCATTTTATTATATTCATTATTTTATAGTATTCTTTGTATTATTATATTCATTATTTTATGGTATTATTTATATTATTATATTCATTATTTTATAGTATTGTTTGTGTAATTATATTTTAAATACAGTTGACATTTAGGTATTTTCTTAAAAATTCGTGTTTAAATTTTATATAAATTTGGAGTACGTACCTACTACCTACCAATACAATATTATTCTATACAATAGAGATTGTACAGAGTGGTAAACCTGACATAACATTTTGCTGCATCACTGTATTTTGTCTCACCGCGTCTCATAGTGCTTATGGTATACGAAAGGCTCGTCTATTAGTATAAGGTCTATGGTTGTTGTAAATGCGATAAAAAAATACCGAATATTAAAGGCAATAGAAATAGGCTTTGTAGTTACACAGAAAAATATTTGTTTTTTGATTATGAAGCTCAACAAGAAACAGGAACTCATATCGCAAATAAAATAATTGTTCATGATTTTGAAGGAAATAAAATTATGTTTGATACAAATGAAGAATTTTGTAAACATGTAATATCCGAGGAATATAAGGGTTATACATTTATAGCACATTACGCAAAAGGATACGATTCACAATTTATATTAAAATACTTGGTTGATAACACTTTAAGACCTTTTACGATTTATAATGGTACAAAATTAATGTTATTAGAAATTAAATATTTAAGTATAAGAATAATAGATAGTTCTAATTTTATTCAAGGTCCACTCAGTAGTTTTCCTAAAACTTTTGGTCTTAAAGAACTGAAAAAAGGTTACTTTCCACATTTCTTTAATACAGTAGAAAATCAAAACTATATTGGTATATTACCCGATAAAAAATATTATGGATACGAAACAATGAAAACAGATGATAAACAAGTATTTGAAAACTGGTATGATGATAAAATTAATGAAAATTATATATTTAATTTTAAAGAAGAATTAGAGGCTTACTGTAATTCAGATGTAGATATTCTACGAAGAGGATGTTTAGAATTAAGAAAACAATTTTTAGAAATTGCTAATATTGATCCTTTTCGATATACAACTATAGCAGGTGTTTGTATGGCTATCTATAGATCAAGATATTTGTTAAAATATACTATAGCTGCTTTAGATAAAGAAAAAAATGAAAATTATTCAAAACAATCGATAACGTGGTTACAACATTTTAATAATAAAAATATCTCACATGCATTAAATGGCGGTGAAAAAATAATAGCAGGGGCTAAAGTAGATGGATTTGATAATAAATCAAAAACAGTTTATCAATATCATGGTTGTTTTTGGCACGGCTGTACTAAATGTTATAAAGATAGAGAAACTATAAATAATATAAATCATGAAACAATGGAGGATTTGTATCAAAAAACAATTGACAGAAGTACGACAATAAAAAATGCAGGTTATAATCTTGTTGAGCAATGGGAATGTGATTGGATAAATAGTACTACATACAAAAATATGAAAAAAGTTGATATAGCTGACCCTATTAATCCTAGAGATGCTTTCTTTGGAGGTAGAACAAACGCCACAAAATTAAGAGTAAAAAATACAAAAATTCGTTATATTGATGTATGTAGTTTATATCCAACTGTGAATTATTATGATTACTATCCTGTTGGTCATCCTGAAAAAATATTTAAACCAAAATTATATGATAAAAATTGGTTTGGATTAATTAAATGTAAAATTTTACCTCCAAGAAATCTTTATCATCCTGTACTTCCAGTTAAAATAAAATTGGAAAAAAGTGAAAAGTTATTATTTCCTTTGTGTTATAAATGTGCTGTAGATCAAAATCAAAGATGTGATCATTCTAAAAACGAAAGACAATTTATAGGAACGTGGACAACAGATGAAGTTAATAAAGCTTTGGAAAAAGGATACATAATAACAAAAATTTACGAAGTCTGGAATTTCGAAGAAAAAACAACAGACTTATTTAAAAAGTATGTTAATAATTTTATGAAAATAAAATTAGAAAGTTCAAAACATAATTATAGTTCTAATGAAGAGTATATAAAAATAATTTTCGATAAATTGGGCATATTATTAGATAAATATAAAATAGGAGATAATTCAGGTAGACGAGCTGTAGCAAAACTGTGTTTAAATAGTTTATGGGGAAAATTTGGTCAACGACAAAAAATGAAAAAAAATGAGTTTGTTACAGACCCACAACAGTTTTATAAAATATTATTAGATGATAGATTAGAAAATATCAATATAAAAATATTAAACGACAATATGATACAAATGTGCTATAATTATAAAGATTATTACGTTGAGAATTTTCATAATACAAATATTTTAATAGCTTTATTTACAACATCTAGTGCGAGATTAAGATTATATAAAATGTTAGATAAATTAAGTAGAACTGTAGTTTATTTTGATACAGATTCTATTTTCTATATAGATAACGGTGGTAATTTAGTTAAAACAGGAACAATGTTGGGAGAATGGACTGACGAATTAGGTGAAAATGTACATATAACAGATTGGGCATCGACAGGACCTAAAAGTTATTATTATAAAACAAACGATAATAAATTTAAAACAGTTATAAAAGGATTTACTTTGAATTATCAAAATTTGTTAAAACTTAACGGTGAATCGATGATAAAATTAATTGAACAAAAAAATAAAGATAATAATATAGAATTAGAATATAATCAAATAACACGTGATACACTTACTAAAAATATAGTTAATAAAAAAGTTACAAAAAAATTCTCGTTTGGCTATGATAAAAGAATAATATTACCAGATTATGATACAATACCATACGGTTACAATTAAATGAAAGTGATCATTAATTTTTAATAGAATAATTTCTATTAAAAAATAGTATTTAAATATAGTAAATAATCGCCCGGACAGGGACTCGAACCCTGGACTTTTAGGTTAAAGGCCTAATGCTCTACCTACTGAGCTATCCGAGCATGATATTTATTATGTATATCACTTCCTTTAACTAAGGTCCTTTTTTAAAAAAAGAAAGAAGTGTCCACCTTTAATATTAAGATCCCATAAAAAACTTACACATTTTAATATTTCCTAAATCTTCAACAATCTTAATATTTTCTAGATAATGATGAGTATAATCACCTGTTGTAATTATTAAATCATTAGCTATTTTACAAAGTTCTAACCAAGTTGGTGAATTTAATAATTTCGAAATATAAGGATTTCCATTTCCAAATTGATCGTTCCCTTGATCAATAATGAATATATTTCCATCAATTGGAATTTTATGTAGATTATATTTAACTTTTTCAGTATTTTCATAGTATTCAAAAGCACAAAAATTAACATATAAATTATCTTTTTTTGAATTTTTTTTCACATATTTTTTTATATCATTTTTCATTAATTTCAAATAATTATAATTTTTTTGTTTTTCATGATTAATTGGTATACCATTGTATGTTTTATTAAATCTAAAAGGTACAATTGATTGATCTTTATCATTTTTTTGATGTCGATATGATTTCAAATGAGAAGCCCAACTTTTGCAACCAATTGTTAAATTACATTTATCACAATTTTTGGTAGGATATGTTTTTTTGTTATCCATTTATTATATTCCATATTATTTTTTTTACATTCATTATTTTTAATAAGAATTATTCTATTAAAAATATCATTTAAAATATTGTTTTTTGCAACTCTTCGTTATAAAAACTCCCTTCAATCTCTTCATTGTTTAAATCTATAATTTTATATGTTATAGGATTTGTGTTTAAAATTTCTTTAATTATAAATAGTTCTCTTGTCCAATTAATACTATATTTATTATCAAATGTTTTTTTATAAGCTTTTATTCTTACTCTATCACCCACACTAAATTTAATTTTTGGTTCAGGTTCATTTTCTGTAGGAAATAATTTGTGTAGAACATCGTTTTCATTAGATTTATTTACTTCACAAGGTTCCATACCAATGGATCGATGTATATCATCGAAATTATATTCATCTATTAAAGATTGTAAAATTTTAATCCATTTTTTAGATTTTTGAACTTCAAAATATATTCTCATTTTTTTGTTTAATGTTCTATTAAATCGCTCAATAATTGCAGATTTTTCTTCGTTTTGTGTATGATACATATGAATATTATATTTTTCCAAAGTTTGTTTAAAATGTTTATTTACAAACTCCAAGCCTTTATCAACGTGTAGGTGTTTTGGTGGTTGATGTTTTTGTGATTTAGCTTGTTCTATTATTTTTTCAAATGCTATTGAAACACTAATACCATCTTTTTTTTCAAGTGGAAATGCCCATGCAAATTTTGAAAAAGTATCTATAACAGTAATTATATAACAATAACCATTATTTTCATTTGAATAATTTCTCATTATAACTAAATCAGCAGCCCATAAATCATCAATTTCTTGAGTGATAATCCTTCTTTTAGGAAATCTTAATCTGGCTGGTTTATGAAGTTCTTTAGCTAATAAAAATTTGTCTGTATCATTTAATTTTTTATTAGAAATTATTGAGTTATTAGAGTGTTTAATCTCAGAAGTTTTTATAAATTTACTTTTATTTGTGTTACAAATGAAACATTTTGATGAAATTCTCCATCGACCGTTAACTGTTTGAATTTTAGTTGCATTAATATTTTTTGTTCTTTTTTTACATTTAAGGCAATGTATTAGATCATCTTCCATTTTATATTAATTATTTTTTTTTAATAGAATTGTTCTATTAAAAAAAAAAAAAAAAAAAAAAAAAAAAAAATCGTAGTAAATTATTTTTTAAATAAATTTTTTATAATTGTCAATAAATTCTAAACACAAATGTCCACATATAGGAGGATCATTATAATCTTGAAATTTTCTATCGGTATACCATAGATTATCTTTACCCAAATATTTTACAACTTCTTTTGGAGGTTGAATTCCAAAAGAATCAAAATATATTTTTTTATTTTTTATTTTTTTCCATGCAACCCAATGAGAACCGTTTTGAGTAGAATTATTTAAATTAAGAACTCCACATTCATTTACCCATGATTTCATAGGTAATTCATCCCTCATGAAACACCCTCTATAATTTTTTATTTTATTTCCAAATTGATTTATATCAAAATTACTTAGCGGTTCAATATTTATATTTTTTTCTTTGCTCCAAAAAACTGTATAAACTCCTTTAAATTTTTTAATATTTTTTCTAAAATTTGTTATATCAAAATTATTCATTTTTTCGATTTTTTCGATTTTTTTTTTTGATTTTTCTTCAATCCAGAACCTTTATTTTTTTCCATTTCTTTATTGTGTCGAATTGTTTCTTTTTCCATTTTTTCCTTATATTTACTATCTTTATAACTATCATACAATGCAACTATAGCTGGAGTGGCTACTGCTGCAGCTTCTATAAAAGGTAAAATTAAAGGTAAAAATCCCCCTTCTTTTTTTCTAATCTGCTTTGGAGTAATCTCTAACCTTACTCCAGATTTTTTTTCCTTACTGTTTTTTAATTTATCTATTTGATTTTGATCTAAATAAAAAATATTTTCTCCTTTATATATTTTATTACTAGCAATTTGAATTATTGCATTAGTATTATTTTTACAAGCTTCAGCCAGCTTTTTTTTCTGGTTTTCAGTTAATTTAAAATACATTTTATTATACAAAATATTAAAATTTTATTCAAATATTAAATTCATTCCTAAACGTCTTTTTCCTTTCATTGCATATGTAGTAAAAAGAGCTGGAATTTTTTCATACACAGAACTATCAGGAGCATCAAATCTTTCCATTGCTTTTTGTTCTAAAATTTTATCAGCTTCATGTCTTGTTTTAGTATCTTTATGATCTCTATAAAAATAATCATGATCTCTTGCAGCTTCGTCTAATTTGTTTATAGGTTTTTTATTTTTTTCTAATTTTGTTCCTGGTCCTAAGTAATTATAACCAGGCCAATGAAATTCAGGCAAATATGTACAATTCAAAAAATCATTAATAAATCCTGAACCTTTTATAATTTTCTTTGGTAAACATGAAACATATGAAAACAAATAATCTGCACCATTGGGAATATCAATTATGTTTTCCATTTCTCTAATACAAATATTAAGAATATTAAGTTTTTCATCATGATAAATATTATTTCCTTTTCTTTCTTCATTTGATATAAAATATATTTTTTTTACTATGGAATCTTTTGGTATTTTTACAACTTCTTTTGGTAAGTTTGTTACATATAGTAATAAATATTCAATACCTTTAGGAGTATCAATAATTTTTACCAGACTTGTTTTACATAAACGAAGAATACCAAGTTTTTCATTATGAAAATTATTATTTCCTGCTCTTTCTTCTGCAGACATAAGTTGTAATCTATCTGTTAACTGTTTCATATTATTAATATAATGATATTCAATATGATCATCTGTGTATTTTACTAAACCATCTCCTGTTGGTTTTGTTTTTGTTTTTTTATTTTCACTAATTTCTTTCCAAATATCGATAATCATTGATATATATTTTGCTCCTCCACTTGATTTAGCTCTTCCTGTCGATTTATTATTGTTTTGATATATAGAATCAGTTTCAATTAACATTTGTTTATATATTTTAAAATCATCATCTGTATAACATTCAGGTCTGGTAGCATCTGAATGTGTCAATAATCTCCACAAACCTATCGTTCCTTCATATTTTTTTCCATTTAAAATTATATCATCATTTTCAAATGTTATCGTACATTTCCCAATCATGTGTTTCTTAGTAGCTTTATCATAATATATTCCAAAACAGTTATTAGGTTCTATTGTTGGCAGATATTTTGTAGCATAAGGACCTAATTTTATAGTATTTTCAGGCATTGGAGAATTAGTTATTGATTTTTTACCAGAACTTTTTGGTGTTCCAAAAGTCTCTTCTGTACTCATTAATCTTTGTAATTCTGGATTTCTTGGTTTATAAGGAGTAGGTGTTATCATTTTTTGAATATCATTATCAGTTTTAATAGGAACCTCTTTAACATCATTAACAGATGATTCAACATTTGATAATGCTTTTAATATTGGTTCATAATGTTTTACTTTTTCTTCTGAATTATATTTATCGTTTAAAATTGATTTTCTATAGTTATTTTGTAATTGTTTTTTAATATTAATTATGTTTTTTAACTCTGTTGGTGAAGATTGGTGAATATTTAATTTTTCAATATTATTTTCACCTTCATCTTCATCTTTTTTTATAACATTTAATTTTTTTTCTTTTTGTTCTAAATCTGATTTTTTATAAGTTTTTTGTAAATTTTGTTTAATATGAATTATTTTTTTCATTATTTCTGTTTCGTTTTCTAAATTAGTTCCTTTCTTAAAATTGTTTTGTGTTTCTGGTGGCTCCTTCATAAATGTAACTTTTAAATTTTTTTTTATTTTTTTTTTTAATTTTTTTTGAATTTGTGTAATATCCATTTATTACACAAAAAAAAAAAAACATTATCATCGTTCATCGATATTTAAAATATCATTACCTTTATTG
Source organism: Schizaphis graminum (assembly GCA_020882235.1). Taxonomy (NCBI): domain Eukaryota; kingdom Metazoa; phylum Arthropoda; class Insecta; order Hemiptera; family Aphididae; genus Schizaphis; species Schizaphis graminum. The sequence goes on from CM037036.1 coordinate 29,683,190, forward strand.
TCATAGATTAAATTTTTTATTAAGTCTATTGTTATAAAACCATATGTTTTAATTTTATTTTTTTTATCATATGTTTTACAATAAGTTCTACAAATTTCTTTAAATTTTTCTAATGGTATTATTTTGCTAATCAAATCGGACCATATTTTTTCAATATAATAATTTGACTGATTAAATACAATTAAAACATTCAAATTATTTCTTATTGTTTTTATGTCTACTGAAGTATAATTTTGTGTTAAATAAATAACACTAATATTTTTTGATATCGATCTTATAAAATATTCTTTTATCAACTTTTGATTTTCTAAAAGAAAATCATCAAAAACCACTAAACTATTGGGTTCACAATCATCTACAGATATTATATCATCATTAGAAAAATGAGTGATTATAGAAGGTATGTCATCAAATATTTTTTTTAATTTTTTATAGACTGGTTGATCAATATTTTTTGTAAACAAATATAGATTTAAATATGGTATCCAATAATTTATAATCAGATTATACAACAGAGTTGTTTTACCACAACCCGATGGTCCTACTAATAAACCACGTGAAGGTATTTCAAATAAAGATTGTTCTTTATTTTCATCTTCAATAAATTTTTTTACTACAACATTATTCATTTATTAAAAAAAAAATATATATTTGCTATTATAAACAATAATGTATAATATTTTTAAAAAATATGATCAACATATTGAAAGAGCTCAATATAAAACTTTTTTACCTGTGAATAATTCACAACTTAATACACCTAATAAAACTATAACTTTTATAATAGATTGTATGGATGATTTTCTGAATATTGCAAATACAAAATTTTTCATTTATGGTAGATATTTGCAAAAAGATGGAAAAGATTATCCTAAAGGAACAAAAATACAACTAATCGATAATTTTGTTGCATATTTATTTTCTAATATTATAGTTAAAAAAAATGGTAAAGTATTGGATGAATGTGAATATGTAGGAATTACTAGTACAATTAAAGGTGTGGTAAGTTATTTAGTAGATCAAAATGGACCAACTATAAACTCAGGATTTGCAAGCAAATTTGAAGGCGGAGGTTATTTTAATGCTATGGGTAAACTATCACAATTTGGGTTAGGATTTTTTAAAGACGTAAAATGTCCGGTTTTCAAAGGTGATATGGAAATAATTTTTACAAGAAATACAGATGATGATGCTTTGTTAAAAAAAGTTATAACAGGAACAGAAGATGGAAAGATTATTATTGAAGAATTTACACTTCAAATTCCAATTATTGAATATGGAGTTCATAAAGTTTTATTGATAAATGAGTTAACAAAATTGTCTCAAGAAAAATTATATACTTTTATTTTTAGATCATGGCAAAATATTGAAGAAAGAAATATATCAGGAAAAACTATAAAACTCGATTTATCAAATCAAAATCGAAGTTCTAATTCTCCTAAGTTTGCAGGTGTAGTATTTCAAACAAACAAATTAAATACACAAGATCATGATCCTTGCGAATTTGATCATTGTAATGTAAAAAATTATTGGTTTGAAATAAATGGAAAACGTTATCCTGAAGAAACTCAAGATCTAGATTTTAAGAATGATAAATTTTGTGTAGCTTATGAGAGTTTGATGGAATATAAAAGAAATTATCTTAAAAATCATCAAGAACATCCGTTAATGTATAATAATCCAAACGATTTTAAAAAATTTAGAGCAATATATCTTGTTAACTTGAGTAGACAACCAACAAATATTTCTGCAACTAAGAAAAATATTATTTTACATGTTGATTTAAATGAAGATTTACCTAAAAACACAATTTGTTATGTTTTTTTCGTCAGAGAAGATGAATTTTTATTTGATATTGAAAAAGGTACAATTGAAGAATCTTTTAGTGATTAAATAATGTTTTTTTTTTTTTAATAGAAATATTTCTATTGAAAAATATTTTTATATTTATATTTATTTTGTTTTTTCTTCAATTAGATCAAGATTAACAATAAAATCATCAAAATTAACAACGTTATTATTTTGATCAATAATATATATTTCTATCTTTTGAATAGTGCGTACATTTACTTGTCTGTAAATTATTGGATTAGATCTTATAAAAAGATTATTAGAATCATAATAAAAAACAAACAAAAGTTCATCTTCGATAATCTTTTCATTAATAGATGAAACAGATTTTTCAATTATGTTGCAATGTACTTCTAATAATTGTTTATTTATATTATTATTATTTATATTATTATTATTTAATATATCTTTTTCTCCTACATGTGTATATAAATAATCATTACCAATCCCTAAACTTAATTGTAAATTTTTGTCTAATAAAAAATAATTTTTTGAACTTAATGAAATAAAATTATTATCATTTTGTAATTTGATAGTCGAAGGTAATAAACTTGTTAATTGTTCAATTGAATAGTTTCCATTTATTTCTGTTTTATTAATTATTTCTTCAGGTCCAATTTCATTACTTTGAGTAAATATAGCACCACTTATATTTTTTAAAAAACCTTGTGTATACAATTTTGGTTCATTAACACCTATATACATACGATCTACATTATTTAAAATATATGAAGACAAATTAGGTGCACTATCAATATAAAACATTCCTAAACATTTTAATAAATCATTATCAAAATTATATTTATATTTAGTACTAATATTTAATATATTTTTTTTAAATATAAGTTTTGTGTTATCATAATTTTTATCACAATTCAATATTGTTTCTAATTCTTTTATTAAATAAATACCAATAGGTATTTTATAAATTGAATTATCTTTATCTACTGTAAATGTATATTCTTTATCAATATTTATATATTTTTCATCGGGAGTAGGTATATACAGTGTTTTATTACCAACTAATGAAAAATCAAATGTTGTGTTTGGAAAACCTAAATATTCTTTCAATTTTTCATCTAAATTATAATAACATGGAGATTTAATTTGAATTTTTTTATTTTGAAATGATAAAAATACCGGTTCAATTAGTTTATTTAAATTTGAAATAGTATATTTATCTTTTTTTATATGTACTACTCACGGACTAAGATATACAGGACTGGAAACGAAGACCTTATCAGTAGTCCGTGAATGTTTCTAAAAGGTACAATGTGTGTACCTAGCGCTATCTATGTACAGAACAATCAGTTGCTTTATATAATATATTACTAATATAATAACTGAACATTTTATATTATTTTTTTCATGCTTTAAAATGTTAACAATAATTTTAACTTAGGTAATAGGAATAGGTAATATGGGTAGTTTAAAGCAAGGCTGGGCAAGTTAACTACCTTTTTTTTAACTTGTTAAGTTACGTTAATATAGAAACATGTAAGTTAAGTTTAAAGCCTAGGTTTATAGTTTGTTGTGCTCATAACATTTTGTAAGACTTTTGTTTTATTTCACCCCAAAAACAAAGAGCTTCAAGAACAGTAAAAAGTAAAAACTGTAATAAAGTAATTAGTGCACTTAATAAAGGCTTGGATTTATGAATATAAACCAGGAAAAAGATAATATAGTGATTTTAGTGAAACGTAGTAGGTACTGTAGGTATACTAATTTTAGTACTAAATAAATTATTTTATTCTCAAATAAAGGATTGTGTATAAAATAACACATAAATTATTTTAAAATAATAATCTTAAATATTATATACAAATATTAGAACATAATTACTAATTATTTATTACTACCTATGTATTTACTAATTTAGCTAGCTTTTTTTTTTTTGCATTAAGTTTATTTGTATTTTTATTTGTTATTAATGAATACTGTTGCATTCTCATGATTATAAAATTTGAAATAATTTGTGTAAGTACGTCTTTTTTATGTTCAACACAAGGAAAATTGATACTTTGATTGTTGCTAAAAAAGTCATCAATTGTCATTAAAAATACATCATTGTTTCCACAATACTTGACAAATGATTTTTCAACTGTGATCAGTAATCTGAATAAAAAATCATTTGGATGAGTCAAACCACCACGTGTTTTTAAATTTAGAAGAGTAGCTTCTGGTTTGCTTGAGTAAGACTTTTTACCTAAATTATAGAGATTAGTAATTAATTTCAAGTTGGTGATTATTTTAAAATCAATTATTTTGTATACATACCAGTTAACACTGTAAGGCAATTATTATATTTAACTTTATTTACAATATTTTTTGTTATATAGCCACATATATAGTACAGGACACAATCTTCAACTTCTGCTTTATAATAATTATGTATATTATTATCAAATATGTCGTTTACTTCTACTTCATTCATGACTAAAGAGTCTAGCTTTTTTTTCAAAGTTTCAATTTTTTCACCTCTTTGTGAAACATGTTCATTATTTAAAACATATTTTAGATCATTAATGGTAATTGTGTGTATGTTTGGTTCTAATATTTTACAGTTTCCTGTTTTTGGAGGCTTAAGTAATGAATAAACCGATATCATTTTGTATACTTGTAGAAATGTAGGAGTGGTGGGGTGTTCATTAGGACCAGTGGCTTGCCTAGCCATACCAAAAAATTGCTATAAAGAAAATTAAATATCTATTTTATATCATTGAGTATATATTATAATCAATATTTATATGTATTAACCAATTATCGTTAATCAATAATGTTAGTAACAAACTCAATTACCTCCACACGGTCTTGATTCATCTTACATGTCAATATGTACTTAAATCCACATTGCTCTAATAAATATTTTGACAATTCTATAGTTGACTTTATGGTAACACGCAACCCATCCGCAGTATTTTGTGTTAAATACTCATCTTTACTAATTTTTTTATTCACTACTTGGTCTTCCCAACAGTTTATCCATTTAAGATTCTCTTCTAAAATCTGATTAAATTTAGTAAATAACTATTAGTATTATATTTTGGTACATATTACACTATACCTGAAAGTCAAGACTACCATTTCTAATTCCTTCTGCGGGATATTTTCTATTTAACACATCAAATAGTTTATTAAAACGGTCAGTGAAAAGTTCTGTTTGATGGCTAGTTTTTAATGATTCTACTTTGCAGTAATCACGATAAAATTCTATTCCCCTAGCCATAGAATTACTTAAAACCTGAAATATAAATATTATATTCAAATTAATAACTATTTACTATTTCTATATTTTTATTTATTATTGTTATTTTAATATTTTAGTAATCATAAGATATTATGTTACCTGTGTAGCCAATTTAACACTCATCTTACTCAAGCCATCAACTTCTAAGTGTCTTAAAGTGATTTTGGGACAGACTTTTGTTGGTGAATTTGAATTTCTTTTGATGTCATTATTGTACACATCAAGATAATGTGACCATCTTATAAATGGGGTTTCTGCTGATACCTAAAAACAAAATAACATTATATTGAATTCTTAATTTGATACAAATTTCTTAATTTATACCAACTAACCCTTAAACTTTTTTTATTGTGGAGTCTATTTCTGACATTTTTTATCAGATGAGGAGCGTCGGCAAACATGAAAACTTTCCGCTTGGGATTCAATGGGTGATCAAATGAGTTTGTAATTTTATTTTGTTGTCCACTTATGCCAAGTTCTACCCACAACTTTCGATTGGTAGATGCTCCATCCGAAACTACGCCACAGACCCTCAAACCAATATTTTCCAATAAACAAATAGATTTAATGACTAATTGTGCCAAAACGATACCTATAAGTTATAATAATTAATATTTAAGTATTTAACCTTTTATTGCATTCAAAATAGGTGAACATTGAAGAACTTACCATGTTGATAATTATCTCAAAAGAAAAAGATGAATACAATGCCTAAAATCTACAACACAAACATGCAACACATAATTCAATATTTCCAATAGTAGGTTTTGTTAGTTACACTAACAAATAATAAATAACATATTATAACAAATAGAAATATAGAATAAAACAGATACTTTGACACCGATTTTGGTCAGCATTCTCTCACTGGACAAGGAATACAAGTAGGTATTTAATTGTTTACAATCTACGTCCTACACCAATGACAAGTACATACATAATTAATTAGTAACTAGTTATGAGTATTATTAGTAAATCTGAACAGAAGGAATCTTATAAATTTGAAAAAGTACCTTTAACAGGTCCTCTCGATGTAAATACTGCAATTGCCTGAGTAAAGTTCATAGCTAAACTTTGATACATAAAAACTAATGCATGGTTTGCTTTTAATCCGCATGAATCAACTTCTCCCCCAAAATCCTCTAAACCATTATAGGATAATGTTTGGGAATTTACATTAAAACTTTCTCTCAAAAACATTTCATCATATACAAGCATACCATGCTTTTGTTCGGGCTTAAGAATTCCTATTTTTTTTTTTAATAACTGAAAAAATTTTTGGTCAAAGCCACATTTAACATCTATCAAAGATAAATAATTGCGTATTGTTCTTGGGCAAGGTAGTGGTAATATTTTTTGCTCCCTCAAAAATCTATATGTTGAAGAAGATCTATAAATTAAAAATTATAATGTCAACATTTTTCAGACTTTAGTTTAAGTATTTTAAAATGCTGAATTTATATTTTATGTACTCGTACCTTATTTTTAATAAGATACATAATAAAATCCAGTCCTCTGAATACCTTCTATTTTTCAAATTTGTGACTCTACTGGCAGTAATGATTTCACTAACTATTGTTTTCTGAGATTTATTAAATTTGTCCATTCTAAATATATTATCAATAGATTCATTTGTTAATTCTTTTGATTTGTTCTGTTCTTTATTCAATAACATATTTAATCGTTGGATGGTTGACTTAAATCTTAGATTAATATAAATATAAATCATTCAAATCATTGTACATCCTTAATATTTACATTGTAATAATGATAATAATTTTACCTTTTATTTGATTTTTTGACAGTTTTGGTTTTTCTTAATATATTACCTAATACACTACGTCTTCTAGGAGTAAGAACTGAACCCACATAATACGATTTATTGTTTTGAGTCAATCTTTTTTTATAAGTCCTAAATTGAGGAAATAATAAATTGCATTTTCCGCATCTCTTTTTCAAATCAGTTAGAATAGAACATTTATCATGGCGCCATATTGTACCTTCTAAGTGAGTGTTTTTTATGTGAATACCTAATTACAAATAATTAAATATTACAAAACAATATTATATCTATAATATAATATAATAATGTATAATATATAGGAATAAATAATAATGTATAATATATAGGAATAAATAATAATTATTATTATTTCCAAAATATTTTAAATATGCGTAGATACCTGGAAAGTTTATGACACTTGGGCCCCCTTGACAAATAAGTTGATTATCAAATAATTGAACAGTATTGGCAATTTCAATCATGTCCAGTGGGTATGTTAACTGTTTTAGACCTAACATTTTTGAGTCCTGGCGTTTTTGGTTTACAAAATAGCTTATGTTTAAGTTACTTGATTGAAAAACAATTTGTTTTTCAATAATGATTTTTATCTCATTTGATGATGATTTATTTAGTTTATACAATGATACCATACATAAATCTTGGTATAATATCCATCCAACTGGCAATAACAATCCTTTGAAAGATGAAAATAGGTCCTTCAATAAATCACATAAAGTAATAAATAAATTGCTGGTTTAATTAAAATAGGTATTTTAAATAAATAAAATAGTAAAATAATATATACTTAACAAGATTAGATCTAACTGAACATAAATAATAATTTATAAATACTTTTATAAACATACTTGTGAGGATACTGTTGTACATAAACGTTTAGATGGGAGTTCACCAAATAATTCTTTTCTACAAGATGCAGGTACCATTGAATCGCATTCGGCATTTTCAGACGTATTCAATGGAAAATTAAAAATTGATGGAATCGCACCTTTTTTTAATGCCATTTTTTTTCTTTTTCCCATCACCTATAGTTGATTATAAATTGTGAGCAATAAAATAATAATTTAAAAAAAATTCTTAGAATAAATATTTTATATTTTCTTACTAAATCATCTGGTCCACTGTAAGTTGTGATCAAATCGTCTTCAGTGAAATGTTCAGCACAAACGTAGGACACTTTATGTTTATTATAGGGCCCATTTATTTTGACAATAATTTCATTCCAAGAATGGAAATCAGTAGCAGGAACTTTGAACAATGTTACATGTTTTTCTTTTAAACTTTTGCACAAAATCACGGAACATTGCCGAGGCATTTTTAAAATGTATTTTAAACAATTTAAACTAAAACTATAAACTTCAGTCTTTAAATAGGTAGTTTCTTAAAATACGTTTTGTACTTTTGCATCTAGTAGTTGTGTAGTACACCAGATAGCAGTTACAGTCACGATTGTACCAAACCGAAACATTTGAGAGCCATACCACTACACCCCCCCAGTCTATCGTTTCCAGTCCTGTATATCTTAGTTCGTGGTACTACTCTACTATCAATTTTTATTTTACAGTCTGTTTCAATATTTATCAAATTTAACTCTTTTAAAAACATTGATTCGAGACCTATTTTAAAATTATTATTAGCATTGAATTTTGGATGTGATAACCTAATGCAGCCGTTTTTAACTTTTATAAATACCATTTATAAAAGTAAATTTATTTTTTATTCAAATTTAATAACATGCATTTTTTTACCATTTTTTAATTTTTTTTCATTATAAATAAGATTAAATTTAATTTTTGAATTTTTGTCATTATACATTGTTATTTGTTCTTCTGTAAATTCGTTTGTATATCTATCAGGTAAAGTTAATAAATCATCATCGTTTAATACAACAGATAATCTTTTACCAAACATTGTATCAATTTTTTTAAAACATTTTACTACGTACGGTTTTCCTTGTTCCAAATCACTACATTTTATAAAATTATGTTCATTGTTGATTTTATTTAAAGTTGCTTTAAAGTTTTCCATTTCCATTTCTTATTTATATAAGTAAATATATATTTTTTTTTAATAAAAAATTTTTTTTCAAAACAACGTAACAACGTAGATGTTCAACGTAACAACGTAGATGTTCAACGTAAGACGTTGGACGTTGGACGTTGGACGTTTTACGAAACAATTAAATATTATTATTTTTTCGTTCTATTTTATTTGTAATAATATTATAATGTATAGCAAACATATTATTATCATTATAGCGATAAATTTTATTCGTTTTTTTTTTTCGTTATCTATATATAGGATAACAATAATACTTATTGTATACATTTACAGGGTGTCATCATAGTACTTTGATATTTTTTTTATTTAAATAGTGTTTGTTATACAATTAAACTTGTCCGAGTATTGTGGCGCAGTGGGAAAGGCGTGTGTTTTGAGAGTGAACATAGCTGGATCGAATCATGTAGTGGGAGTTTAGCGCTGAACTCTCATCACTGATTTGGTTCAACTATGTTCATAATCGTAGTAGGTTCCAAACCGGATGGGAAGCATTCTCCTGATGATTATAGCACTGTGGACAATGTGTAGTTTGTTCATTAGTATGCATTACCGATGGACTGCTGCTGTGGTACAGTCTATGTTGTCATTACAATGTTCCCCCCCATCTGGTCCCTGGAGTCTATAAATAAATACCGCCCCCCATTGTGTTGATACGATGAAGACTTGATATCTTAGTAGTTCTGTTGTACAGATGTCTGTAAAAAAGTGAGAGGAAAAAAAAAAAAAAAAGCTGGCCAGCTCAGATATCTGTACAACAGGACTACTTTTGCATTTTTTTACCATTTTTTTTTTTATTATTATTATTATTATTTTGAATTCTAGTATTTCATTTAATATTTGATATTTTCAAGTCGGAACAGCACAGATATGATTTATATGCTTATCTGCATTACATATTAAAAGTTTACCCCCTACTTCATATTTTTCAGTTAAGTATAAATCCGATGCTATTTATGTTAGAATGTTCATTTTTACATAAAACGTTTTTGATTTTAATTCTTTAAAAGTCCCCCTCATAGTCTCATAGTGTAAAATCATTTTCAAAAATTTTTAAATTTTTTAAATTTTTTTTTAATAGAACAATTCTATTAAAAATCTGATGATTCGATATAATTATATTCTAATCATTTTGGAATCGGAATCTGTACCTCCCATACCAAGGCTACATATTTTTATATTTCCTAAATCTTGAACAACACAAATATCATGGAGATATTTAAAATAAAAAGTATCGGTTGTAATTATTAAATCATTAGCTATCTTACAAATTTCGAGCCATGTTGGTGATTCTAGTAATGTAGAAGCATACGATTTTCCATTTCCAGAAATATTGTTACCATTATCGACAATTAAAATATTTCCTTTAATAGGAATTGTATTTAGATTATATTTCATTATTTTAATATTTTTTTTATTATTATTTTCATAGTATTCATATTTACAAAAATGTACATAACATTTATTATTTAATATAGAGTTTCTTATCTCGTTTTGCATTTCATTTTGTTGTAATTTATTAAAATCTTTGATAGTTGTATCCATTGTTTATTATACATTTCAATTCCTTTAACTAAGGTATTCAATTATGATAGATTGATTGAAAATAGTTTTTTCTGATCTTTTTATTTTGATATTTTGAATATTTATTTTCTGATCTTTTTATAATCTATTATGTTAATATTTATTTTGTGTTCTTTTTGTGTTTAATAGCATTTTGTGTTCTATTTCTGATAATTATGATAAAGTGTGAAGTTTGTGATGATTTTCTGATTAAAAAACATTTTTCTGATCTTTTGTGTTTAAAAACAGTTTTACTGAGCTTTTGTGTTTAATAGCATTTTGTGTACTATTTCTGATAATTATGATAAAGTGTAAAGTTTGTGATGATTTTCTGATTAAAATCAATCTTGTGATCTTTTTGTGTTTAAAATCAATCTTGTGATCTATTTCTGATAATTATGATAAAGTGTACCAGAGTGCCCCACCTACTACTGGTGTAAATTGTGATGTGCGTGTTGTGTGACCCGTATAGTCGTTATGAGGTTCGCGCGTGAAGAACGGTCGGTTGTTCGCGGCGGCAATGTGGTTAGCGCTATATTGGGCGTCGCCGTCATTACACTCATACGACCTACCCGACTGGTAATTATCGTGTGTGCGATTTGTTACGTGTGCAGGTGACGGGTGAATATTTATCCGCGGGACTGTATTGTTGTGTGGCTGTTGAGCTGCTGCTAGACGTGTTTCCGTAAAGAAATTCGTCATGCTTGTCTCAAGTGCCCGTAAACGTGCCTCGAACGATTTTGTGTCGTTCGTTTGGGGCAACATTTGTTTCAACAATTTTAACTGTTCCGCCGCGGTTTTAAATATGTCGCTCTCTATCGGCTGTATGGACTGACCCTGTCGCATGGTCGATTGATAGCCGCAGTATTCCGACAGGTTATCTGTAGGTATCTGACTTGCTGTCGGGCTTGTCGAGATACCCCCGGACGACTGTTCGAAAACTTGACTGACGTTCGTATCTACCTGCGAAGTCGAAGCGTCCGGTTGTTCTCCCGTGCCGTCCGCCAATATATTGATTGACGGCTGCACGGGATAGAACCTGACGTTCGCGGGGTCCTGTCCTCTATCCCGAATGTGCCCCTCAAGCCTGATAATTATGTCCGGTTTGGAGCCGGACATGCTTATTCCGCGGGCCGTACACTCGCTACGTAGCTCCGCCGTCGTCAATTGTTGTAACGATTTACCGGACATGTTGTATTTCTTTTGAGTAGATTTACAAATGTGGACGTTAAACTATTGCGTAGACGGTAGCCTGTGCTTGTTATACGGGACGGATGTTCCGAGAAATATTATTAGGCGTGGGTATTAGGGAAGAGAGAGAGCGTGAAGAAGGAAGAAAAAAAAAAAATGAAAATCTTTTTTTTTTTATTTAAAAGACGTAATTTGCGCGATGTTTTCAAACGCTATTTTGATTACTCTCGCGCAAATGATAATCAGCTGTGTAGCTGATTGCGGCGTCGCCGGTACGGTCCAAATATAACGTAATTAGGTCAATGTACTCGGCGGCGGCGGTGAAACCTGTTTGTCTCGGCGGCACACGGCGGCTGCTCAAGCAAGAACGGCGGCGCGCGGCGGCGGTTGACAACGGTGGTGTGCGGCCAAGGTTAATATAAATAGAAGGTTCGATCATGTTGGATGGGGAATAAATAACAGGTGCGGGGTAGATAACAAAATGACGTCATAATAGTACAAAATTTGAAATGTTATATTATGCCGCCATAGTGCCATGCTCGAATTTATTATTAACTTACTGTACCTACTTATTATATAGACATGAATTGGAAAATAATATTGCAAGTAATGTGATTTTGGTATTGTTATTAAAATTATAAATTTAATAAAATACCAAATAATTTAAACCATTAATCAATTACCCCTCAAATATACATGGTAGTGAAATTAAAAATGAATCAAAAACAATAGTTTTTACATATTACATTTGAAAAAAATACAAATCACAAATAATAATAAAACAAAAATAATAATAAATTCTTGATAAATCATGAATCAAATAATAAGAATTTTAATAAAACGAATATTAATTATGTTTCTAAAAGTTTAAGTACCTAATTAATTTTGCAATTGTTTATAAATTATTAATAATCGTCTGGTTAAGGCTTCTTCTAGTGTTGATTTTATAATACAATATTATTGTCTACTTCAAAATCAGATTGATAATGACAAAAAGAACTTACCATAATTATAAATAGAAAATCTGTACATTTCTGTTACTATTAGCCATTAGGTGATGGTGATTATTATACTGTTTTCTCTGCTGTTTTAATAAAATTAAAATTAAATTTTTCAAAATGCCTGGAATGAATTGTGCTGTTGCTGTTTGTAAAAATAATAAATTTAAATCAATAAAAGAAGGCAAAAATTTATCATTTTTTACATTCCCCAAAGATGGGAGAAGAAAAATTTGGGTACTTAAATGTAGAAGGGCCGATCAATTTAATCCTGATACATCCTTTGTATGTTCAGAACATTTTACAAAGGATGATTTTGAATTAAATTATAAAGTACAATTGGTTGGTGGACCAACAAAGAAAAAACTTAAAAATTGTGGTAAGTCAAAAGAAATATTGAATATACAACCATTACAACCTACCCACTGAAATATGATACTTCAACTGTACAAGGCTTGTGCTTTTAGTAAATTATAAAATTTTTGATTTTTAAACAAGCTTAAAAAACTTGAAAATTTAAAACAAGATTTCTTATAAGTTGTTCTTATTGCAGTTAAAAAAAAATAATAATAAAAATCTTCAGTCACAATTTTTTTTTATAAACGTTCTAAGTTCAAACTTTAAACCTGTGATAAAATCACGAAAATTTGCAATTAATTTGTAGGTAAGAATTCATAAACTATTTTGTATTTATATCTAAGGTTAAAAAGTTCAAAACCAAGTTTCCAATAAGTTATACTTCAAAAAGCTATAAAAAAAACTCGACGCATCATCATAGGATAAATGTTATGCGAGCATTTGAATTTTTTACAAAATTGCGTTACGACAACGACTTATCCTCAAAGTATTTGTTATTATTCAAAAAGTATAAGTCGTAGATACTTGAAAATGTCACCAGACATAAAGATTGGCATTTTCTTTCCATTATTTAATTTTCAAATATTTCGCTTATTTTAATGCTATTTGTAGGCATTTAAAATATTCGTTTTAGTTAAAAATTTTTTTTATAAATATTGATAAAATGTTTTTGGCTGAGTCAAAATACTTAAAAATTTAATACAAAGTTCTTCATAAGTAAGTCTTATAGTGGTTTAAAAATTATAAGAATACATGGGCACAATTTTTTTTATTAGCTTTTGAAGTTCAAATATTAATAAAATTCGTCAAAATCATGAATAGTTACTACTAATAGTTACTTATTTTGTAGCTAAAATTTATAAAAAATGTAAAAGTAGCAAAGAGTTGAAAATTTAATACAACATTTTTCATACGTTTTGCTTATAATAGTTAAATATTAGGAATTCAGATCATTAACACATAAACCACCCTTTTCTCCATAAACTGGAAAATTAATCCTAGGCTGACATATCATCTCCGTTCAGAATTGTTTTTCGTTTGCAATGATACCTATCATTGGATTCAAATTTAATACACCTTTTATACTGACCTACTATACACCAGTGTTACTCACTTGACCACTCTTTTTTATTTTTCATTTGTTAGGTCTTTTTATATTGTTCAACCGGTATTTAACTTTATTTCCAGCAATACCGTCTATAAATTTGAGTATAAAAGAAGGAATAATATTATCTTCTCCAAATAAAACATCTATAAGTTCACGTTCTTTGCGTATTAAAAAAAAAGAAAACAATGAGCTAATAAAATTGTTAAGTGAAGAAGGGTCTTCTGTACAACAGGTACTTGGTCATAATATTAATAAATATTTAAAACATAAAATATAATACAAAATATAAAATAACTCTTTAGGATTTACCAATGCACAAATTCACTATTTTATATTAGCTGTATTAGTGTAGGTATTAATATTATATTGTACACATTGTAAGTATATAATATTCAGAAAATTAATGAGAATTAAATTAAAAGTTATGTTATTGTTATTTGAATTTAAATCTTTCAATTGTTGTGCCGTACTACCGTAGTTTTGTATAATAGAGTAAATAAAATAAAAATATGTGTACTATTTTGACGTCACAAGCAATTCAACCAATCACAGCATACCAGTGCGATAAGCGAACCTTCTATTTATATTAACCTTGGTGTGCGGCGGCGGCTGGTGATAGCGGCGCGCGGCGACGGCTTACGACGACGACGGCGATACCGGTTTGAGTATTCTTACCCGTACGCTGTGCTGTTGTCTGCGGTAGTGTCGCGGGACGAAAGGCAAGTGTTCGGAGGGGTGGTGTTATATAACGCTATAATTCTATACTATTATATCTACTTCCCACAGCCGTTTCACGGTTATTCGCGGTCGCGTCGGAATTCCCCTTACGTACCAGAATACTTCTTACGTAATTCAAACTTGGGAATCCTAGCTAACCGGAAAACACAGACCTGGTTAAAATAACTTAATACTAAAATAAGAAGCACTTTTCCGAGGTATATGTCAGCGTGAATAAAACTCTTACCTTTACGATGACTTGAGGTGATTCCTCTGCGGGGAGCCAATTGATACGGCGACGGCGGTGATGAAAATTAAATGGTCCGCGGTGCGCCGATCGAAACACTGTTCGCTTTCGGTGATATCGGAACAGGAAGAAATAAAAAAACTCACAGTAGCTTGGTGTGTAGGTTTGTGATGATAGATATATATTAATAATATATTAGATCAATACACACTTGAAATACACGCACGTGGTGTGTCGTCAGGTAATATGACACAGTAACAAGATCACCAGTATAGATAATCAAATATAAAAAAAAAAGAACAAAAGTAACCGTACGACGGCGGCTAATTAAAACAAAAGAACGTTTTTGAACGTGGTACGATGGCGTGTAACGAAAAATTCAGAGGTGGTGATATACGTTACGTTTTTGGAGTGCAAGACCGGCGGTGGTGTCGCTAGGGCGGACGTTGCAAGAGAGAGCGATACCGGGCGGCCAGTACTAGTCCAGGGCGACCTGTCTTCCCGTCCCACCCTACGCCTTTGCGGCGAGGTGGGAGAGTTGACTATGTCGGACCGGCTTTGCCCGTAGTGGTGGTTGATAAGGTGCAGACTGGTCGTTGCGGTGCCTGTACTTTGTACCGGCGACCGTAACGTACCGTGTCAAATAGTATTAAAATAAAATAAAATATAAGCTGTTTGAGTGCATAATACAGATTGGACAGATACAGTGACTTATGCATTTTATTTACCTACACTGTTCAATAAAAGTGCAATGATGAATTTATATTTTTATAAATATTATGTTATGTTATTATTAATTATTATTATTATTTACATAAATGGTGTACCTATGCTTAAATATGTTGTATTAATTGATTTTCTTATTGTCACTGTCATTGGCTCGCAGAAAAAAATTGACAATACCTATATTATATACTATGTATGTGATAGCAGATAGGCTTATTGTTGAGTCAGTTAATAACATTTAATATTAATTAATAACGGTCAATTGTACATAACTTTGAGAAACATACTAAATGTATTCTGACATTCTGTAGTTAGATTTTTATAATTTATATTAAATCAATTAAAACCTGTGCTTAATTAATGATAAATAAAATAATTTATCTTTATTTATATGTGTTTATGGTAATAACATTTTTTAATAAACACTATATAATTAGTGTATTACACATATGATTTCTGTGGTAGGACTTTTATATTACTCAGATTAATCACCTAAATGCTCCTATTGTGTAATAGATACTGGTTACTCAACTAATAAAAAACAATACTTTAATATTTATGTACTAATTTTCTTTTTGGAATCAAACACAATGTTAAATATATGTTTTAGTATCAGCTTTGTTATTATGCTTTTTGTAATAGTACTTATTAACTATCACTGAGTATATTGAATTTGCTTATGATCAAATAAAGATTAATAATTAGGTAATAAATGTTTAAAAAAATTTAAATATTTCTAAATAATATATTATATTGTAAAAAAGATTGGTACCTACGTAATCACACACAATATGTGTATGTATGGAATACTTGGGTAATATTTTAAGAGACTATGCTATAATGTATTTAACTCATTTAATAAATTTGGTATATTAAAAAAGTGTATATTCTATACTAAGGACAATATATATAATATAATAAAAGCATGACATATTGTAGATAAATACATTAAAAAGACAATTAATACGAACATCCAAGCTTCATCAGGGTTTTATGCAAAATTACTAATAACTTTCAACTTTAAATTTTAAAGATAAAAAATATAACACATTAACAACATGATGTAATAAATGTATTGTGGACTATTTCATTTATTAAACTCACAATACTGACATTGTCCGCGATCCGACGCAGTCGGATTGCCTACCTGAGGGGTATTAGTAACACATAAAGTATATTCAATTTTTAGCAAATAAAAAATTTAGATATCATTAATTGCGCCCACATAGTCTGCAATTCGACGCAGTCGGATTGCCTACTTAAGTGATTTAGTTGTGTGTAAATCGATCTTCCCAAAATATAAGGCGTTAAAATTTCGTTCGACTTAAATTTTTTCTCCTACAATACAACATCAGACTTACGACGTCAGGAGGTATAACAATCCGCCGTAGGCGGATTGCCCAGCACAACTATCGATTCGCACTGGTTGATGACTAATTGCTAGACCCTCAATTACCATTATTTTATTTATTTATTTTATTCTCATGCAAAAAAGCACCGGGCAAACGTTACGATATGTATCCAATCCACAATTGCTCAACCAGGTATATATTTGCCCAGGTTGAGGACTGATAGCTAGACGCTCAATCATGGGCGTCCGGAAGGGAGGAAAGCTGGGGCATTTGCCCCCCCTGGCTTTTCAAAAATATGTTTTAAATTGAATGTTTTAAGATAAATTACTATTTATTATATAACAAATCCTAACATTGCCCCCTCCTAGAAAAATTTCTGCGGGCGCCTATGCGCTCAATTACAATTTTTTATGTTATTTTTTTTTTAACATACAAAAAAGAACCGGGCAGGCGATGGGAAGCGATATTACACCAAATTATGACTGATAGCTAGACACTCAATTACCATTTTCGGTACTCATTTATTCTTTTTGAATTCAAACAAGCACCGGGCAAGCGACAATGTAAAATTTTAGTGACCGATTTCTAGACACCCGACTATCATTTCCAACCGAATTTCCCATGAAACGATTTTCACTCTACCCCCTCGAAGGCGCCGAAGGCGGCTTCTACAATCCTGGAATCGAGGCACACCAGCCGCTATCTTCTTATAGTATAAAACGTGAAGGAGTTCGTCTGTAGGCCTCCAGGTGCGACGCAGCAAATTGCAGAGAGCCAATCGTAAATTAGATTTTTTCCCGACCCGTTATCACTGTTTTACGTTATCGTGCTATCTCGAAGTCGACGATTAGTTATTACTGTATGTCTGTATATATCGGTTTTCGAAAAATTTTCGACGTTTTAACCTCTTTTTTGTAATTTTTTTGGTGTTTTACGGCCCCGACGTCGTGTTTTTCGAGTACTCCGTGTTTTTTTACGCCCGGTAGAGTGCCCGTTTTCTACGTGTTTGTTTCGCTGCGTTCGCAGTCGCGTTAACCGAGACGGCCGCCGACCGACGTTTTCGCTGATTTAATTTCGACTTTTTCAGTTTTCGTCGTTCTTTTCACGCTTTTCTTCGATATTATGGTATGGTTTTTCGCGTACCCCGCGTCCTTTCAACGCCGTACTTTTACCACGTTTGTATGTGATATCTGTTAGTGTGATTAGACGGAACGATTAAAATCGTCAAACGACGTATGAGGTACCTATGTACGTCCTGCCTACTCGGTATTATTTTAATTATTTGAATCAGCACTGCAGATTATTTTTTTGGATATCAAACGTCCTGACGGTGTGTATTTCTTTAAATATCAAATGTGTGTGTACTGCATAAGTATCTATTATCATATGTGTTGCAGGTGTATGGTCAATCTTTGCGAACTATTGACGTTCCTTTGTTCGCACAGTGTTGATTTACTCATATACTACATAATATAGTTAAATTACTGTTTTTGATTCAACTAATCGCATTTTATCATTTTATTTACATAGCCCTTATCCTTTCTAACTCAACCCTAAGATCATTAGACTAATGTTTTACCTCGAGTAGTGCTTTGTTGTACAGAAGTGTTTGTCGACGATGCAGGTTCATTCGCAAAGCACTGTCAGCATGTACTCCAGCATAGTGTATTGAAGCTACACCATGGTTGAATAGTTACTTTTACTCAGATATATACATATTAACAGCATAAATACAATAAAAACAAACGGAAAATGTTTATAGTTCATAAGTGAGTTGTTGAATTAGAGTAGTTGATTAACTACATACCGTGTAATTCTTACAAGCTGAATAATAAATAAAGTAATCTAATAATCTACTTATGATACTTAAATTATTGTTGTTCAACTCTACATATTATATAGTATTATATAATTATTTATTAATTATATAATTAAGTAATTTTATGCTACACATAAACGCATTGATAAATTATAATAGTACTACGTGTTTTTGCACACATCTAAAAATAAATTTTGTTTATTAAATATAAAATATTAAACTATCAACATTGTTATAATGTATTGTATGATATCATTTAAGCAATATGAAGCATTTGGTAAGTTCAAAAGAATTAATTAGCAACCATAAGTATTTTTAATTTAATAGCCATCATAAGTTTCAGACGAAAAGTAATTAAATAGTTTTATAAACATTTTAAATTACACAATTGAGTATATTTGCAATCTATACAATATTTAGCTTATCAAAATAAATTTTATAAATTTTACTTTTATTGTATAATTGTTTTCTACCTAATAAAACAAAAACTGATAATTATTTATGTGTAGGTATTATATACGTTTTATTTTTTGAATCGAGAACACAATATATAAATTGAAAACGTTAAAATTTTGTTAAGAATGTTGTTTTTATATCTTATACTAACCATTTACAATGTTCAACGACATTTAATAGTATTATTCATTTATTTTGTGCATATTTAATTAGAATATAAATAGTTTATAAATTATTTTAATAATAATTAATTACTAAAAATAAGTATGTGTTTGACTATACTTTAAAGGCTCAACTTTTAAAAGTATCATATTGATCATTGATTCATGATTTTATAGGGTTTAAAACGTTGAATACCTCAATTAAATTTTTTTATTTATATGATATAATTTATGCAATATCAAACATTTGGTAAGTTCAAAAGAATTGATTAGCAACCATAAGTATTTTAAATTTTTTAATTTAATTTAATAGCTACCATTTAAGTTACAGAAGAAAGGTAATTAAATAGTTCTATAGTCTGATAGTAAATATTTTAAATTATACAATTGAGTATAGGTATTTACAATCTATAAAATAATTTATCTTTAGTTAAATTTAATGAATTTTTCTATTATTGTATAATTCTTATCTACCTAATAAATCAAAAACTGGTAATTAAATATTGATGTGTTTATATAAAAATTTTATTTTTGAATCGAGAACACAATTAATAAATTGCAAACATTAATGTTTTGTTAAGACTGTTGTTATCATGTCTTTTGTAAGTATTATTCATTTATTATATGCATATTTAATTAGAATATAAACAATTTATAAATTTATTATATTAATAGTAATACATAACAAAAAATAAGTTTAAGTTTGACTATACTTTAAAGGCTTTTAAAAATATTATATTGATCTTTAATTCATAATTTTATACAATTTAAAACATTGAATACCTACTTCAATTATATTTTTTTATTTACATAATATCTAACACGATACATGTATTTATAATAAAAATATGTATAAAAAAAATACAATGAAAAATAATAAATATAAATAATATAACTATACAAATATAAATGGTAATTATACCTATAGCAATATTTTAAATTGAATTTTTTTTCATTTATAAATAAACACTTCGACCACATAGGTCATTGGCCTAGAAAAGAACAAAAGTAGCTATATAAATTTCATTTGTAACATGCATTTTGTATATAATTTGGAATTATAGTGATCAGGTTCCTATAAGAATTGAGGTACACTCGGAGGTACATTAAATTAGTGTATACACTATAGTATGATAAATATATTAAATATGTCATCACACACAACCAAGGTGTTGTGTATTGCTATATATTGCATGTTATGTACAATTTACATTTTGCCATTCGACTTTGTTATTATGTTTATGCATACAATATGCAGTAGGTAATATGCTATAATAGTAGTAATCAGTCACGATGACATCAAATTAGAATAAAAATGTTTGATAAATAATATTAGTACTAACAATAAATAAGTTTGAATTTGACTTTAATGTATTGCCTGAAGTATTTATATTAATAATGTAGACTATTTAAGTAAGTTTTAGAGGATTTAAATTTCTGAATAAATTTGGTTAATTCAAAAATTATATTATTATATTATTAAATTAATATTACAAATGTATGTAATGCACGTAAAAAATTACAATATGTCAAAAGATATTGTTCGCAAATGCATGTAAAAGACAATTAATAAAAATATCCAACTCTCATTACGTACGAAATATATCAATTACACAAGAAAAACAGTGCTTAACGCAAAATTCGTTGCGGATCGGAAACGGTTTAAATGCTCGAGATTTGACAGAATTTAACAACTCAAACTGTAGTCGATAGGTTTAGGCGTTAGGTCCCCATGATTAAAATTGGCAGGTGTAGCAAGAACGAAACCCGCCCCGGCGGATTTAGCGGCTGCACAATCCGTAACATGGCCGCCCAGATTTTTTGCATTTTTTTTTCGATTTTTTCAGAAATATTTTGTTTTATATTTATTATGATTAAATACACGATTAAATTTACTTCCGTATTTACAGTTTCTTTTTCTGTAAATTAATAGAATAAATTACAAATTGTAACTCCCGTGTTATGAATGTTGTTAATATTGTATATTCAATACATAATAATATACAATTCAATACAATTTCAACTATCCGTCCACATTCTCCGCGATTCGATGCAATCGGATTGCTTACTTGATTACTTTAGTTGTGTATCATAATTGATTTTCCCCGTTGATTGCTGACTACTAAAATTCAACACACGATTTACCTCTGACTTTTTTACGAGCATATCAACACCCGACTATCGACTTCCGAGGGAACATGACAAAATGTATAAAATATATTTGTACATAACATATTTCGTAATGAGAATTAATGAAGAGTTCTTATTATTTTACCAATTCCGCCCACAAAGTCCGCGATCCGACGAAGTCGGATTGCCTACCTGGTAGGTTTATTTGCGTGTAAACTGATTTTTACCATTGATAACTGATAAAGTATTTAACATTCAAAAACTAACTTTGACTTAAAATATTTTACCAACAAAACAGCATCCGCCTAACGATTAAAAGGCAATAACATTGCTTTCAAAAACTTTTACGTTGCACAATTTTTTTATTTTAAATACATACCAATACAATTAATTAATGGATAAGATTTACTTCCATATAAACAGTTTGCTTTACTGTGAATTACTGATTAATTAATAATATCATTGCCATAGTGCATGCGTTGTACCCTCAATAGTCAATTGATTTAATATTTGATCCATGTGTCGACATAGTCTGCGATCCGACGCAGTCGGATTGCCTACCTGGTAGTTATAGTTGCATTGAATTTATTTTCACAAGTGATTACCGATTATTCAACGCTCAAACGACAACATTCGACTTAAACATTTTTTCCTACTTTTGAAGGCAGGAGGTTAGACAATCCGCCGTAGGTGGATTCCCCAACTAGGAATCTATTTATACCGGTTGAGGGCTGATAGCTAGACACTCAAAATTCTACGTCTCAGCTCACAAAAATTTTTCACTTTCGAAAGAAGACCGCCAAACAAGCGAACGTCTTATCAATTCTCGACAACACCCGCCTTATCATCCCGATAGAAGACTCACAGTACCATCAAATCTTCCTTTTTTAAAAACTTTCTGCTTTCAAGCTCTTCAATCCGTCCTAGGGTTTTCACTTACACCGAGTTTCACCCAAAGCGAGTTTCACGGGCCGCTAGTCTTATATTATAAAACGGTAAGAAGTTCGCCCGTTTGCCGTCGGCGCTAGGTGTATTTATAGTGAATTACCAATCAGAAAATTAGATTTTTTTTCGAGTCCCACCCCGCCCGTGGATCGACGTTCTGAGCCGTTTCGTTATCACCGCGATCGTTATCAATTATTACTTATTATTATTTTGAAAATTTTCCGTTTTTCACCGGATTTCGAGATTTTTCCTTCGTTATTCGAGACCGTTCTGTACGTATTCGTGTAGTGCGCGACTTTTTTAAGCCGTACGTATACGGTTTGTTCTCCTATTGCGTTCGTGTCGATCGCCAACGCGATAACAAATAAGGCCGCCGAACGACGATTTCTTTCTGTTTTTTTTCCGCAAATCCGTTTCGTGTTTTACGACTGTTCGGTCCGTATTCGTAAAGTGCGCCTTTCGAAAACAGTTCACAAATTCGGGTCGTGTGTTTTGGATCGCAGAGTGTAGACGAGGTATGTAATCGCTTATATTTGCTTTGTACTGTATATAAATATATATAATATATTATTATATTATTTTTACGTGTTTTAGGCCTATTCGTTACTTTTGTCGTCTGCCGCATCGTTCTCGACCGTCTGCGAAGCGAAATATAATACGTATGTCATTACTTCATTACTACTAATATACTCATTAGGGTGGTCCTTATTTATATGGGTTAAATATTTTTGTTTGAAAATTTAACACAGTACCCCCTTAATTTGTTAAGTTATATGAGTAAGTCATTTGGGTAAAATTTGGAAGATCTCACTCAACCCCTTCTGGTGCCGCATTAGGGTTGAAATTTGGAAAAAGAGGGTAGTTTTTTGTTTTTTTTTATTTAATTCAGAAGGTATTGTATTTATCGAAAACATGTAAAGAACTAAATTATAGATTTTAAAATTGTCTATAAAAAACATATAACGTAAATTCTAGTAGGTCCGTTAATTTTTATAAAAAAGTACATAGTAATAATATACATTGTACAATGTATTATAATATACATTATCTCGTTTATTTGAAAGCATATAATATAAATACTAATGAATGTACGATAACAGTAAAATTTTGATTTAATATGTAATTGTTAATCAGTCGAAGAAATACTGTAAACATTTGTCGGTGGCTATGGAAATAATTATTATTAGAATTCAATTGTTCTGTCACCCGTGTTAATCATTGAATAATATTGCTAAACCTTATCTTATCTTATTTTTTTCGTTGGCACACATTTTTGTCAAAACATTTATGATATTGTTTTTATAGTTTAATGTATAACACAAACCATTTTAGTATTCGATAAGTGGTCTAAGTTAATTGTTTGTCGTTTATCGTTTAATTTAATATGCCACGAAACCGTGTTTTTCTTGTTGGATCAATGGACTACCAAATTACTGGTAGTAAATTGCCATCTAAAAAGAATTGTTTAAGTGTATTATTTTATAACTTACGAATTGTAAAATTAAATTTGCAAGAAAGTGCAGCACTAGTTGTTGACGAGTGTTTAATATTTTGGAAAAAAGCTCGTATACCTACTCAAGACCCATCTAATATTATAAAAAAATTGAAAAAATTATACGACGAACTTAGAACATTAGAAAAAAGTAAAACTCGGAAGAGCGATTTGTGCAGAAAAAGAGAGCGAGACTTTGAAGATGAATTAAACAATTTATTCGATATTGCTCATGCTAATGCTATTGATCTAATGAAAATACAAGAGGATAAAGATTTTTTACAACTCCAACGAAAATCAGGTCGTCCAGGTTGTATGATGGGTGTGGATATGAAATTAACGGGAGTTGAACAAAGGAAACTAATTAAAACTGAAATGAAAATGAAAAAGCTTATACCTTTTTCAGAAACATTAGTAACAGGTAATTTATATTACAACAGTATAATAATTAAAATATAATATTTAAAAATGTACTAATAGTTTATGCATAATTTAGAACAGTGTTCAATTTCTTCGTCTACGTCAAGTTTTGAAGAAACAGAAAATGAAGATGAAGTAATTAAACAGTTATCTCCAATCCCAGGTCCATCAAGAAATAAAAGAGGTAGGATAGAACTTTTAACACCTAGATTATCAGCCACTCTTGATAGATGCAAAATAAGTGATAGAGATGCTGTTCATTTGTTAACTGCATGTGTAGAAGCCCTGTCATTAGATCCCAGTATTTATGTTATAAACCGAACATCAATTAAAAAGTCACGTGAAGACTATCGACAAAAAATATCAGAAAATATTACTTCCGAATTTCACGAAAAAAAATTAAATTATGTTGTGATCCATTGGGATTCAAAAATACTTCCAGCCCTTACCGGAAAGAATAATGTTGATCGTTTGCCAATTATTGCAACAGCCATGAATGTTGAACAACTTCTTGAAGTCCCGCAAATGCCATCTGGGACAGGATATGAAATATCTTCAGCTGTATTTGATACTTTACAAAAATGGTCATTACTAGATAAAGTCCAAGCATTCGTATTTGATACTACAGCTTCTAACACAGGCAGGTTGAATGGGGCATGCGTACTATTGGAACAAAGTTTAGAAAGAGAAATTTTATTTTTGGCGTGCAGACATCACATTTTTGAACTTGTTTTACAAGGTGTATTTTTAGAATTAAAGTTATTTCCTATGACAGGACCAGATATATTACTTTTTAAAAGATTTCAACATGCGTGGGAAAATATTGATAAAAGCAAATTTTCCACGTCGATTTCTGATATATATATTCAAAATATTATAAAAAATGACGCTGATGAAATTATTTTATATGCGAAAAAAAAAATTACTGAAAATCTTCCTCGAGATGATTACCAAGAATTTTTAGAACTCGTTATTATATTTTTAGGCGGTGTTCCACCTCGAGGAATTGCTTTTAGGCAGCCTGGTCCATACCATTTAGCCAGATGGATGGCTAAGGCCATATATTCTTTAAAGCTATATATATTTAAAGATCAATTTGATTTAAATAGCAAAGAAGAAAAGGCACTAAAAGATATTTGTTGTTTTATAGTTAAATGTTACGTTCAGGCTTGGTTTTCGTCACCCAATGCAATTGAAGCTCCGCTTAATGACATTTTATTTTTAAAAAAATTAGAAGAATATAAATTGCATAATAAAAGAGTTGCAGACGTAGCATTAAAAAAAATAATTAATCATTTGTGGTATTTAAATCCAGAGTGTGTTACATTTTCGATATTTGACGATCGTGTAGATAACAGTACGAAACTCAAAATGGCTGAGAGAATATTGAGTACTTACGATTCAAGCATAGAAGATGACGAGGAAATCGAGTTGAAAAAAAAAATAGCACTTAAATTGGAAGATGTTTCACATTTTATTCGAAAAGATCTATTAATTGATTTAATAAACTCTAAATCGATTGGAATGTTCAAAAGATTTGAAATTTCCACACAGTTTTTAACTATTGATCCGGCTAATTGGAATAACCATGAGGACTACATAATAGGAAAACAAATTATAAACTCACTAAAAGTCGTGAATGATACAGCTGAGAGGGGAGTCAAGCTTATTGAAGAATATAACAAGAAGTTTACGAAAAATGAAGAACAAAAACAACGTGTATTACAGGTAATTTATTTTACTATTTTCAAAATAAATTAAACTTAAAAATGTTATTATATTTTCTAGACTGTTCAAGACTACCGGAAAAAATATCCGCAAAGTGACAGACAAACGCTGAAGAAACCATTTTAGGTGGCATTAATTAATTATACCTACAATTCGATGTAAAAAAAATCATACCTATTTTTAATTCTATTTTATGTTGTAAAAATTAAAGAAAATCAAGGAAATAAAACCAAAACGTATATTACAGAATCTTAAGACTTTTTTAGCCATAATCTTTTTTTTATATTATTTAATTCTGTATAATTGTTACTCAACATATTTTGTCAAATATCCAACCATACGTTGTATATATTTAAAAAACCAAAAAATGAAATTTCGTTAAATATATACAATATTTTGTAAATTAATGAGTTTTCTTAAAAATAAATAGACTTACGAGAATTTACATAATATGCTTTTTTATAGATAATACTAAAATCTATAATTTAGTTCTTTACATATTTTCGATAAATACAATATCTTCTGAAATAAATAAAAAAAAACAAAAAACTACCCTCTTTTTCCAAATTTCAACCCTAATGCGGCACCAGAAGGGGTTGAGTGAGATCTTCCAAATTTTACCCAAATTACTTGCTCATATAACTTAACAAATCAAGCGGGTACTGTATTAAAAAAATCACTTTGAAAAAATAAGGACCACCCTAATACTCATAGTAGTTAATATAGTTTTTAAACGTGTTGCAGGTTTTTGGAGAGCGGTGATGTCTGTTTGACGCACAGTTTTCATTTACCCGTGTACACTACTTTTTATGGATTCAATAAACTGCATTATATCATCGTATTTATATTTTTCTGTTGTTCTCGGTAGCTCGACCTTTAGACACATCTTAGACCATTGGTCGTGCTCTCTAGCACAAAATTGTTCACCGCGTACGTTTGTGTCGTACAGTATTGTATTTACTATTTAGGTACTCGGGTGCAGCGCCGCAATTAGCGGGGGTGCTGGGGGTGCACCGCACCTCCAAAACGGTCCAAATATTATATTTAGGGGGCCCTTTTTAAACAAAAAAATTTTAGATTTTAAAACGATTATTGATATTAATTTTTATTCCAATTATTTATGTTCAATAACAATAATTGAATCCATGTTATTATCAATTATGTTATCTGATAAACAATCAAGAAAAATAATTAAGGCGTATTGCTATTTTTAGACTTTAATGCAGTGTGTAATGACTGATAAGTGATAATATTGTGCTTATTGAGTATATTTTTTTTTCATTTTTGATTTCGATATTTTAAACAATTTAAAATGTCTCTAAATGCTCGTCCTAGTGGTGCACAAAAAAGGAAAGCTAAAAACATTCGACTCGCCGAATCCAAAAAATTACGTGGTTCGTTGGATAAATTTTGTACATTGATTCCAAAAACTACTCATATCAACACAGGTAATTAAAACTAAAAATATTGTTACTTATATTATTTCATATTTTAATTTAAATATAATAATATAATTGTTATAAATATTAAAATACCCAATTTGAATTTCATATTTTGAAACTACAATGAATACAATGTACTATAAAATTAGATGTATCTTATATAGCTTTGTATTTTAAAATGCTCATTTTTACTATAGCAATTATCTGATTATCTTATTAAAACAATAAATATGGAATTTTGCACTGTTATTTTAGCATACATACCTACCTATTTTAAAGATGAATTAATTTTGTTAACTATTAATATAAATATATAATAATGTACAACTTTTACTAATTTGGTAGTTCAAGAAAACTGACAAGTTATAGTAAAATCTTGTTAAAACAAATTAATTTAAATGGGTTCTTACAAACCAATATTATTTTATACTAAGTAATACTATTTACTATGGTAATCTATACTTTTTATTCAATAATGTGATTTGTGAATATGAACTATAGAAAATAATAATTATTGACTTAAGATGTAAAGTAATTAGATGTACTGTAACATTCAAAGTAACTTACAACTAATATTAAATGTAAGTATAAATATATATATATTAATTAATATTATGTTTATATTAAGTAACAATTTTTTATTTACAAAAATAAGTTATAATAAGTTAAAGTATTTTTAAAGTACAGTAAAATATACAATTGAAATAATTATTTTTAATAATTGTTTGTATTCTTATTAATTTTTGTAATTTCATTATATTGTAATTTTTTTGATATTCGTCTATTTAATATATTTTTTATTAAAATTTGAATATTAAAATAATTAGGTACCTACTGACTCCTTTTCAAAAAATATAATCAATTTCTTTGTAAATTGAAAGGCTATTTTTATGATAAATTAACCAATTTATAATTTATTTTAGAAGAAAATGATGACATAACATTTACTTCTGTAAAAGAAAAACAATTGGAATGCACGGTGGAGAAGTATAGTACAGACAATGAATTGGATCTCCGAGAGATTGTGCCTGAAAATATTGTAGTTAATTTAGCACACAATAAAACTTCTATTGGTTAGTTAATTATTATAGTTAATCTAGATAATTATTTCATTTTGAGTACCTATTTTAATTTATTTAAATACTTATGTGATTATTAAATTAACTCATTAAAATACAATTTATTTACCTTATTATTGTTAAGATACCTATACATTGCAGACTACACACGCTAATATACTAATAAATTATTAGTATTAGTGTTTATAACATATAAGCATAAAATAATATATTTTACATTACATTATAGGTACCTACAAGTATATATTTTAAACATTATACTTAACAATGAAAATAACCATTTTTTTTTCCATAATGTTTTGTGTCAAGTAAATCTAATGAAGATAAAACCTAAGTGGTTAATTTATAATCTGTCCCAGAAAGAAATTCAAATTCATATTAGTTCTGCACTTATTGATATTCATATATGTTTAATTAGACTACCTAGATATATAATTATTAATTAATCAGTTATAAGTTATTACCCAGTTCCTCCTTAGATTTCATTTTGTTATGTATTATCAACTGACTTTAAAATTAATAGTTACTATTAATAATAACAATCTGAAATTTATTTTTACTCAATACTTTAAAAATATTAATATTTAATATTTTGTTTTTTCTGTAAACACTTATTTTGATTTTTGAATATATTTAAAAAATAAATTTATAATACCAAATATTTTAATTTTTAGGTATAAATTTAAATTCTAAGTATCCAACAGATCGAGGACATTTTCCTGTTGATATTTTAAGCAGTGATGTAAAAAGATTAATTGTACAGTATGGTCCATGTAAACCAGTAATAGATTTTCCATTGGATACAAATGTTATTGATGATGATGTGTCTAAAACTCGTAAGTTTTCAGCAGATTATTATTTCATGACGTCCAAATCTAGTATAAAAATACCACGGTTGTGGTTATGTTATTCAGTTGAGTTGAATAAATCATATTGTGAGTCTTGTTGGCTTTTCGCAAACAGAAATTATCCTTATTTTAAATATTCTTGGATTGAAGGTATAAATGATTGGCAGCATTTATCCCAAAAAATTACAAAACATGAAAAATCAATTCAACACATTGAAGCTGTAAAACTACGAACTATATGGATAAAGAATCAAACTATAGATGTAAATCTTGAAAAACAAATTTCAGTAGAGGCCAAATTTTGGAGAGATGTTCTTACTAGAATAATAAAAATTATACTTTTTCTTACTGCTGGAAATACAGCATTACGAGGAAATGAAGGAAAAGGAGAAGAAGCAAGTGAAGGTAATTTTTTACGAACAGTACGTCTCCTAGCGGAATTTGATCCAGTTTTGAATACACTTTTAACTGTTGAAGAAAATAAAGTGAAATATTTGAGTTGGAGTATACAAAATGAAGTAATTGATTTATTAGCAACAAATATACAAAATATAATATGTCAAGAAATTAGAGAAGCTCCATGTTTTGCACTTATTATTGATTCTACTCAAGATATTTGTAAAGTAGATCAAGTTAGTGTGATAATAAGATATACTAGTCTAAATTACACACTACAAAAAATAGATATTAAGGAATCATTTTTAGGTTTTTTTACTTTACATGAACATGCTGCCAAAGATCATGTAAATTTAATACTTGAAACTTTAATTAAGTTTGGAATTGATGTAAATAAGTGTCGTGGACAAGGTTTTGACGGAGCATCGGTAATGAGTGGAATACACAATGGAGTAAAAAAAAGAATTTTGGATATTGTTCCCAATGCTACTTACATTCACTGCAATGCCCATAATCTTAATTTGGTGCTTTCTGATGTGGCAAGGAGTACAACAAAAGTTTCTTCATTTTTTGATACTGTCCAAGAAATATTTAATTTTTTTAGTAAAAGTGGACCACGATGGGCTTCATTATCATTTGGTGACAATATAGCAAATATAATAAAAAAGAAAGTTTTAAAAAAAGTGTGCGTTACTAGATGGGAGGCAAGACATGATGCAGTTTATGCCTTAAAAGATAGATACATTGATGTTTTAAAATCATTAACTAACATTTCCTTGACCAGTCGAAAAACAGAAGAAAGAATGAAAAGTATTGGGCTAAAAAATAAAATTGAATCTTTTGAATTTGTGTTATTGTTAACAATTTGGGAAAACATTTTAAGACTGTTATACTCTGTTTCTAAATTATTACAGTCCCCAAATACTACTCTTCATCAAGCTTGTGAATTACTTGAAAATTGTGTCAGATCAATTAAAAGTTTGAGAACAAATTATGATGAAATTGTGGCTTCATCAAAAATATTGTGTTCAAAATGGGGAATATCTACTCAACCTAAAAGCCATCGTAGAGTGTTTGCCAAAAAATATTTTGATGAAATTAATCATGTAGATGAGGATAGAAGAATTGATATAACTGAAGACAATTTTCGAGTGACAGTATTCTTACCTATTATTGATACTGCATTGTCACAATTACAAGAAAGATTTAAAGGAATGAAGACAGTACACAATAATTTTGAATTTTTAACACCTTCTGCAATAATAGGTTCTGAAGAATCAGAATTGTTAAAATCTGCATATGACTTTGTTCAATTTTATCAAAAAGATATAAGTTCTGATTTTCCTCGACAACTGTTATCACTTAAGGAAAATTTAAAAAATATGAAGTTGGAGACCATAAGGGATCTTAGTAATTTTTTTTTAGAAAATGATCTTTGTTCAGTTTATAGTGACGTTATGACTGCATGCATTATTTTTTTAACATTACCGGTGACTGTAGCTTCTGCTGAACGTTCTTTCTCAAAATTAAAACTTATTAAAAATTACTTGAGGAATTCTATTAGCCAAGAACGATTATCAAATATAGCTGTACTGAACATTGAAAAAAAAATAACACAAGAATTAAACATTGAAAAAATTATTAACGATTTTGCTCATAATAAAGCTAGGAAAAAAAATTTCTTAAAATGATTAGAAAAATATTTGTACCAATTTGTTTGTATTGAATACTGTTAAAATAAACTATAATTACCTAAATACTTGATTTAATATTTTATTTATATTACAAATTAAAAAAAAAAAAACAAGTAAGTGGATGTCACCATTCTGCATAGAAGTATACAAGAGGGTCACTGTAATGGATAGTGTTAAATTTAAAATCAATGATATACAAATAACAATTCTGAGTGAAAATGATTTGATAGCTTATTAGATGATATTATTGTGATTAAAGTAATTTATTTTACAATAAGCTATTTCTACTATAGTAGGTTAAATCCATTTTTGGTAAAAAAAAAATTACATTTGAAAAGGGGAAAAGGGGGGCCCCAAAAATTTGACTCGCACCTGGGCCCTTTCATCTCTAGTTGCGGCACTGCTCGGGTGTGTATTATAATATTACGTACCTATGTGAATATGATGGGCTCATTGGTGAAATATTGAGTTAATAACATTTAATTTTTATTACTGACGTTCGATTGTACATTACCTACTTTGAGAAACGTAAAAAGTATATTCCGTAGTTGGATTTTTATAATTTATATAATATTATTAAATCAATCAAAACCTGTACTTCATTAATGATAAATAAAATATTTTATTTTTAATTACCTATAGTTTGTATGGTTATAACATAATATTTTAAATGTTTTAATAAATACCATATAATACAAATTGTATTAAACATAAGATTTTGCTGGTAACGTTAGTATATTTTTGTAGTAGAAAGCAAAGTAGTGAGCAGATAAATTCAAGTATTGTATGTTGCACTCATAATATATTTCAATCTATTTAATTATTGCAGACAAATACCTTGAATAAAAACATTCTTCTGTGGTAAGATTTATACATTATACAGATTAATTACCTATGCTCCTATTTTATAATATTTACCCATTAGTCAACTAAAAAAAAAAACAATAGGTATTTGTGTATAGTTATTTTGCTACAATATTTTAATATTTATGTAGGTATTAATTTTCTTTTTGGATGAAACGCATAATATATTTTAAATGTAAAATATACAATTTGGTATCAGTGTTAAAATGCTTTTTGTTATAGTAGTTATTATAGCTACACTGAGTAGATTAAATTTGTTTAAATAATAATAAGTTTTAATTTATGGTCTCAATTGTTTTTATTTTATTGTATTATATTATTTGTTTGTGTCTACAGATTTAAAATTTTTGAGAATAATTAATAATTATATATCTATATATATTATATAGTAAAACAATAAGTTAAAAAGACAGCTTATAACATTTAATGTTTTAGCACACCAATAATGAATATGTTATTTAACATAGATTTTGCTGTCAAGGTTGGTATATTTTTTCTTGCAACATTTGAGCTAAATTTTGAATAAATCTGATGAATTCGTATATTGTATACATATACATCACTCAAAGAGTATTTCAAAATTTATATTTATCATTGCTTAAAATAATAATTTTTTACTTTGGTAATATTTATATTACACAAATAAATTATGCTTTAATTGTGTAATAGTTGCCTAATGCTCAACTAGGTAATAAAATATAGTATAAATGTATAGTTACTTACTACAATATTTCAATATATATATTTTGAATCGAACACCCAATTTATTGCAAATTTAATGTTAAATATACATTTCTTTTGATAGTTATATTACAATGTTTTTTATTTATTATTTACAATATTATCGATCATGTAAGGACTAAAGTATTTATTAGGTATTATGTTTATGTTAAATTTGCTCAAGAGTAATAAATAAATTATTAAATGAACAATAATGATAATTAAATTATTAATCATCAATAAGCTCGAGTTAGATATGAATTATGACCTCAATGAATTATATATAATAATTCATCATGTATGAGCATTAGTATTTAATTTTTTTGATAAATTATGAATATTATAAAATGTTGTATAGAGTATTTAACACATTATATATGCTCATAATACATAATAAAACATCACAGTGTAAACAGCGGCGCTTTGATTAACACTGCGATTCATTTTTCGCATTTTTTTCTTTTTTTTTCCTTTGTTATTCTAATTATTATTCTATATTATTATTCTTATATGTTAAATCAATCAAAACCTGTGCTTAAATAATACAAGGTTCACCAGGGTTTTATGCAAAATTACTATCATAACTTTCAAGTTTCAAGATAAAAAAATATAACAGTATTACAACATGATGTAATAAATGTATTGAAGATTATTTCACGTATTACACTTACAATACTTACATCGTCCGCGATCCGACGCAGTCGGATTGCTTACCTGAGGGGTTTAGTAACTCATAAAGAACATTCGATTTTTAGCAAATAAAAAATTCAGAATTCATTAATTGCGCCCACATAGTCTGCAATTCGACGCAGTCGGATTGCCGACCTATGCGATTTAGTTGTGTATAAATCGATTTTCCCAAAATATAGGACATTAAAATTTCGTTCGACTTAAACTTTTTCCCCTACAGTACAACATCAGACTTTCGACGTCAGGAGGTATAACAATCCGCCGTAGGCGGATTGCCCAGCACAAGTATCGATTTTCACTGGTTGATGACTAATTGCTAGACACTCAATTACCATTATTTTATTTATTATTTTATTCTCATACAAAAAAGCACCGGGCAAACGGAACGATATATATCTAAATATAAATTGCTTAGCCAGATATCAATTTGCACCGGTTAAGGACTGATAGCTAGACGCTCAATTACAATTTCTGATATGTTATTTTTTTTTAACATACAAAAAAGAACCGGGCAGGCGACGGGAAGCGATATTACACCAAATGATGATTAATAGCTAGACACTCAATTACCATTTTCGGTACACATTTATTCTTTTTGAATTCAAACAAGCACCGGGCAAGCGACAATACAAAATTTTAGTGACCGATTTCTAGAAACCCGATTACCATTTCCAACCGAATTTCCCTTTAAACGATTTTCACTCGACCCCCTCGAAGGCGCCGGAGGCGGCTACTACAAGCCTGGAATCGAGGCACACCAGCCGCTAGTCCTTATATAATAAAACGTTAGTACTAATCCGCTCGGCGCTAGCAGTACTTTAAGGGAGAACCAACACGATTAATTCCCCGGACCTTTACCGTGTGTTTCCGTGCCGTATTGGCGTTTACCATGCCTTTTTCTAATTTTCCACACCGTTTTCGTGATTTTCCGACGCCTAAAACCCCAAAACGGCTTTTCCGGGGGCGGACCCGTCGCGGCGGCGGCGGCGTAGGCTTATCGTTTTTCCGTTATCACTATAGTTTATTATTATTATTTATTTATTTTTTTGTCGTTTTTTTTTCGATTTCGATCGCTTTTTCACGGTTTTCCGGGTTTAAATCGTTAAACGAATAAGTGTAAATCGTCCGTCGTTTTCAGACGAACGTTTACGCGTAACGTTTGCACGGGAAATTTTCGGAATTTAATTCTAATCCTCGATCGCGACGGCCCGCGGACCCGTCCGACGGTTAGCAGTTTTTTCGAGTTTTTTCGGTTTCGTTAACTTTTTCGACCCCGTTCGCACCGTTACGTCGTAGACCGTGTCTGTACGGATGTTTTGATACACGGAACGTGTCGGAAAACCGGCGGACAGAGTCGAAATCGCCATTTGAAGTGCCTCCGTTCGAACCGTCGTGTCGGACCTACATACATGTATAACGCTCTGTGGTAGGTTGTTTTTTCTTTTGAATTTGGCTTATTTAATAATTAAATTATCGTTTGCACTGTTACCGTGACTATAACAGTACTTTACGTGTTTCAGATTTCGTGGTCTTTCGTTCGTTATCGTCGTCAGTTACCATATTTGTTTATGCGTGCACACCATAATAATAATAATATATACCTATTAAACTGTGTTTTTTATTTAATAAATCATAATAATTGTATATTGTACTTATTTTGTTTTGTTCTTGGTAGCTAACTATTTATCCTACAGGAACCTCAGGTTATATCCTTGGACGGCAGAGAATTTGTCTGTCGACAAATAATGATTATTTATGATTATTTATTATGTGTTCAACTATCTAGGTGAGTTGTAAGACCAGGTTATACCGTCATGTTTTAATGTACAAGCACTGACTAAATAGGTGTATTATTTATACATATTACTGTAGAATATAGTAAAATATTCAAAAAAAATTTTAGTACTATAATAATATATATTCTTTATAGCTGTGGTGGTAATGAAATAATATTATGTAGCACACAAGTAATGTATTATATTTGTTGTACAGTGTATTATTAATAATATTATATTATATCTACTAAAATAAATACTTTTTGATTCAAAAAATAATAATTATTTAAAGCATAATACAGTTTAGGATATTGGTATTGATTTGTTTGAATAAATAACATAATGCTACAAGCATTGGCTAAATATATATACCTATTATAAACAAATTGTTGACAATACAATTCACAACACATTTCAATTAACTTCACAATTTAATACATAATATATAAATTGGCTTACTATGCCAAAAATATAGGTACCTATATATTATAACTATATTTTAGCTACTAGATTATTATCAATATTACTAATATAAATTACAAATTTCAGCTATTATATTCTTAGCTCATAAAATTCATATTGCTGTACTCAAATTAATTTCAATAGTATTTCATCAAATTTTATGAAAATTATTTAAAAAATCACAAAATATAGTTACTACTTTATCCATATCAATATATTATTTTTTTTTCACAAATAAACTGTAAATGTGCGTTTATGCTTTCATATATTCATTGCTACATCATTTATTTCATTAATCTATTTCAATAAAATTATTCAGTTTAAACAATAATAATTGGTTTCAATACGTTCCGCTGATACGCTTTAAGAGATCGAGTTTTGACATTAGTTTGCA
This sequence comes from Schizaphis graminum, assembly GCA_020882235.1. Classification (NCBI taxonomy): domain Eukaryota; kingdom Metazoa; phylum Arthropoda; class Insecta; order Hemiptera; family Aphididae; genus Schizaphis; species Schizaphis graminum. The sequence continues at coordinate 29,719,921 of CM037036.1, forward strand.
ACTCAAACTGTAGTCGATAGGATTAGGCGTTAGGATAGGATAGGATTTAGGCAGGTGAACCGAGTTCGAATCCCGCTCCGGTGGATGTTCTGCGGCGCTTTGATTTAACACTGCCAATCATTTTTTGCATTTTTTTTCACTTTGATTTGATTTTTAATATTGTTCAATTTGGCATCGTTTTACAGTATCCTTAAATTCAATTTGCAAATATTATGTAGTACATTTTATTTTATTATATTAAATATATATATTTTAGAATATATCAAAACAGAACTTGACCTGAATGTAATGGGAAGCAAATTCCCACGGACACGATTGTATGTATGCATATGGGATATGTATAAGAGTTTATAGTGAATAGTTATTCCTTGCTAATCTATAGTTGTTATTACATAATATACCTTACTCACTTACTTATAGGTAGGTAGTTATTACACCTTACATTTACACATATTTATTAAATAAAGCAACTATCTACTCTCCACTGTAGTAGACAGTAGACAGTAGTACATTGCTAATTGCTATACAGCCGGGAAGCGTTTGATTATGTTTGATCGATTTTCACCCGATATCGATGATACTTAGGTATAACACAGTTGCTATGCTATATAATTTATAATTGCAGTACTTAGATATAAAACTATACAATGTACAATGAATTGATATTTGATATATTATCTGAAGAACAGTGATTCATTTATATAATACAGTTGGTCAAATACCCAAACAACTTTTTGAATTGAAAAACAAACTTTTTGTAAAAGACAGCGATTTTAAATTTAATTTATTTCAATGTATTTTTGTAGGTTGGACTTAAACCGAAAGGCAACTGCAATCAAATTCCACCTTGATGACTGATAACTACACATTCAAACTTCAATTCCGACTTTCCTATTTCAAAAAACATACAAGACCCGCATGCATGCTTAATAAACTCAGTTTTCGTTAGAACATGCATTTCAACCCACGGCTGGGGTATCATCCGCGATCCGTCATGAATAAAAATATAACGGGAATCGCGATTTTGACTGTTTTCACTGATAACTAGACATTCAAACTCAAATTCCGACTTTCCTGTTTAAACACACATACAAGACCCGGACATGCACGCTTAAACTCAGATTTCGTTTGAACATGCGTTTCAACCTACAGGGCTGGGCATCGTCGATTGCCTACCTGCCAAGGTAATTTGTTCTTTCTTTCGTCAGAAAGACAAAATTCTATCAGTGATGACTGATAACTAGACATTCAAACACAGATTCTGAATTTTTGGTTTAAAATCACATACAAGACCCGGACATGCACGCTTAAACTCAGATTTCGTTTGAACATGCGCTTCAACCTACGCCCGGGGCATCGTCTGCGATCCGACGTAGTCGGATTGCCTACCTGACTATGTAATTTGAACTTTAGCACACTTGACATAACCTGAAATGGTGACTGATTGCTAGACACTCAATTACCATTTTCGGTACACATTTAATCTTTTTGAATTCAAACAAGCACCGGGCAAGCTTCAATACAAACTTTTACAGCGAATGATAACTGATTACTTATAACTCACATTCATGATAATAAACTTTATAACAATTTTAGTGACCGACGATTTCTAGACACTCGACTACCATTTCCAACCGTAATTCACTTGAAACGATTTTCACTCGACCCCCTCGAAGGCGCCGGAGGCGGCTTCTACAACTCTGGGATCTCGAAGGCTAGGTCTACGTCTCAGCTTTCAAACATTTTTCACTTTCGAAAGAAGACCGCCAAACAATCGAACGTCATATCAATTCTCGACAACATCCGCCTTATCATACCGATAGAAGACTCGCAGTACCACCAAATCTTCATTTTTTAAAAACTTTCTGCTTTCAAGCTCTTCCATCCGTCCTAGGGTATTGCTTACACCGAGTTTCACCCAAAGCGAGTTTCACGGGCCGCTAGTCTTATATTATAAAACGGTAAGAAGTTCGCCCGTTTGCCGTCGGCGCTAGGTGTATTTATAGTAAATTACCAATCAGAAAATTAGATTTTTTTCGAGTCCCGCCCCGCCCGCCGATCATCGTTCCGAGCCGTTTCGTTATCACCGCGATCGTTATCAATTATTACTTATTATTATTTTTAAAATTTTCCGTTTTTCACCGGATTTCGAGATTTTTCCTTCGTTTTTCGAGACCGTTGTGTACGTATTCGTGTAGTGCGCGACATTTTCAAGCCGTACGTATACGGTTTGTTCTCCTATTGCGTTCGTGTCGATCGCCAACGCGATAACAATTAAGGCCGCCGAACGACGATTTCTTTCAGTTTTTTTTTCCACAGATCCGTTTCGTGTTTTACGACTGTTCGGTCCGTATTCGTGAAGTGCGCCTTTCGAAAACTGTACACAAATTCGGGTCGTGTGTTTTGGATCGCAGAGTGCAGACGCTGACCGACGTACGAGGTATGTAATCGCTTATATTTGCTTTGTACTATATATAAATATATATAATATATTATTATATTATTTTTACGTGTTTTAGTCCTATTCGTTACTTTTGTCGTCTGCCGCATCGTTCTCGACCGTCTGCGAAGCGAAATATAATACGTGATTACTTCATTACTACTAATATACTCATAATAGTTAATATAGCTTTTAAACGTGTTGCAGGTTTTTGGAGAGCGGTGATGTCTGTTCGACGCACAGTTTTCATTTACCCGTGTACACTACTTTTTATGGATTCAATAAACTGCATTATATCATCGTATTTATATTGTTCTGTTGTTCTCAGTAGCTCGACCTTTAGACACATCTTAGACCATTGGTCGTGCTCTCTAGCACAAAAGTGTTCACCGCGTACGTTTGTGTCGTACAGTATTGTATTTACTATTTAGGTACTCGGGTGTGTATTATAATATTATTTGTGAATATGATGTGCTAATTGGTGAAATATTGAGTTAATAACATTAATATTTATTACTGACGTTCGATTGTACATTACTTTAAGAAACGTAAAAAGTATATTCCGTAGTTGGATTTTTATAATTTATATAATATTATTAAATCAATCAAAACCTGTACTTCATTAATGATAAATATAATATTTTATTTTTAATTATAGTTTGTATGGTTATAACATAATATTTTTAATGTTTTAATAAATACCATTTTATACAAATTGTATTAAACATAAGATTTTGCTGGTAACGTTAGTATATTTTTGTAGTAGAAAGCAAAGTAGTGAGCAGATAAATTCAAGTATTGTATGTTGCACTTGTTGTGTATTATTATTATGAATAACAACATAAACGTGTTTTATAGACCTTTATTATTAACAGCAAAAATCGTAATGCTTTACATTGTAATTTTACATAATAATAATCGATGGACAGTCCCCACCGATCGTAATATGATACTGCTGATTATATATAATATATAAATATTAAATACTATACGTGTAATATAATGTAATATAAATGCTGAATATGCAACATCTCTTTCCTTAAAAAAAATAAATGTAAAAAAAAAATTCATATATAATATTTTGACATTTTGTATGTTATTTAGTACTTAATAGCTATGTTAGTATTTTTTTTATTTTTTTTTTATTTTTATATATCCAACTGATTTAATTACATTAGTCATAATCACTTGGAGAGTATCGCTGAGGTGGTTTTCTAGATCTAATTGGTCTGGGTGTTTTATTTATTATTGTAGGATTCGGATTTTGATTTACAACTCCTACTGTTTCGGTATTTTCAGTACTTTCATTCATGTTTCTAACGGGTGTAAGTGAAATAGAATTACTCGCTGGTGTCATTGATTTATCAATAAGTAATTGATCGTTATGTCTTTTCCAAATAGTTCCATCATCGAGTTCTACATCATGCGTATTGCAACTAATGGATTTAATAATTTTACCTTTTTGCCATTTATTGTTATTATTCCTATAATCTCTAGCTAAGACATAATCGCCTGTATTAAATGATACGGTCCTATTACCACCATTGTTTATTTGTGATATTTGTCGTTCGATAACAACTTCACTTGTATTCGGCATTAATGCGTCAAATTGTAAACGTGTTGATCGACCTAACATTAGCTGAGCTGGCGTTTCTCGTGTTGTAGAGTGCGGTGTGTTACGATACATTAAAAGAAATTTATTTAATTGGGATTGTGCAGTCGAACATTTTTTAAAGAAATTTTTTATTGTTTTGACTGCTGATTCCGCACAACCGTTTGATTCTGGGTGAAATGGTGCGCCTGTCATGTGTCTTATGCCTAGATTTTTGCAAAATACTTGAAATTCAAAACCTGCGAAACATTTTGCGCCGTCTGATGTAATTGTTTTCGGAATGCCAAATCGTGCTATAGTTTCTGAAAATTTTTGAATAACGATGTGCGCTGTCATAGAATTTACTTGAAATACTTCCAACCATTTTGTGGTTGCGTCAACAATTATAAAAAAATATTTATTTTGAAATGGTCCAAGAAAATCACAATGTACTCTAGTCCACGGTTTTTCTGGCCATTTCCACGGTGATATAATAGATTTTGGTGGATTTTGCCTAACATTAAGACAATTGTCGCAATTTTGCGTGATATTTTCGATTTCTTTATCCATTCCTGGCCACCAAAAATATGATCTCGCTAAACTTTTCATACTGGAAGAACCCATATGACATGAATGAAGTTCGCTAAGTATATTATTTCGAAATTTAGCTGGTATAATAACACGGTAACCCCACAATAGGCATCCCTGTTCCACTGAAATTTGAGTTTTTCGTAAATTATACGATTTAAGTTCTAAAATGTTAGAAAAATCACTATCCCATTCTCCTGTTTTGACTGCGTTTAATACTTTGGCAAGAATCGTGTCTCTACTTGTTTCAATTTTTATTTTAGACCAGTCTAATGTAAAGGGTAATTTTTCGTGAATAAAATTGAGACTAATACATTCTTCATCATGATTTTCAATTTTTGATTTTGAACTTTTCATTCTTGATAAAAAATCGGCTGTATTATCTTCGGATTTCACATATTTTATTTCGAAATCAAATGATGATAAAACATAGGCCCACCGTTGTAACCGATTAGCTGCGTAAATTGGGATACCTTTCTTATCACCAAAAATATGTATTAACGGTTTATGGTCGGTTTCTAATAGAAAATGTCTACCATATAAATAGTCATAAAATTTCGTAACCCCGTATATAATTGCCAAGGCTTCTTTTTCAATTTGTGGAAATTTACACTCAGAATTAGATAGAACCCTTGATGCGTAGGCTATAGGTTTTTCAGTACGATCTGGGTGTACATGCGAGAGTACTGCGCCTAGTGCATAGGATGATGAGTCTACTACGAGTTTAACTGGAATATTATGATCATAATGTGCTAATACGGGTTTCGAGATTAAAATTTGTTTAACTTTGCTGAATGCTTGGTCACATTCTGATGTCCAATTCCATTCAGTGCCGTTACGTAAAAGCATGTACAATGGTTTTAAAATATTAGCAGCGTTTGGAATAAATTTTATATAGTACGTAACTAAACCTAAAAATGATTTTAGCAATGTTTTATTTTCTGGGACCATAGCATTTTTAATAACATCTGTGTGTTTTGTTAGTGTGTGTAAACCATTTTCATCTAACCTGTGACCTAAATATTCAATTGACTTTTGTATAAATTTGCATTTATTCAACTTCACTCTTAAACCAACATTTGACAATACATTTAGTAATTTTTCTAAACGAGAATTGTGTTCTGTGATAGTGGAACCTGCAACAATAATGTCATCTTGAAATATACCAATGCCCTCAAGACCTGTTGTAGAAGTTTCCATAGCTTTTTGGAACTCCCCTGCCGACGATTTTATTCCAAAAGGGTTACGGGTATAGCTAAATAAACCTTTATGTGTATTAATAGTGGTATATTTGCGATCAGATTCTTTAATAACCATTTGTTGATATGCGTCTTTTAAGTCTATTTTCGAAAAATATCTTGAACCACTAACATTTGCATATAAATGTTCTATTTTTGGAAGAGGGTATTCAGTCCCTTCTAATACCGGATTTATTGTTATTTTAAAATCACCACAAATTCTAACCGTGCCATCTGGTTTCAATATTGGTACTATTGGAGTTGCCCATTCACTGTAGTCGATAGGAACTAAAATATTGCTTTTAATTAAACGATCAATTTCGGTTTCAACTTTTTCTTTTAATGCTAAAGGGATAGACCTAGGTTTGTAGAATTTAGGTACCGCCCCAGCTTTGATATTTAATGAAATTTCGTATTTGTTAAAAGTACCTATTTCATCTTTAAAAACGTTGTTATATTTTTTTATAATATTATCTACACTTACGTCATTTTCCATATCGAACAAGGTAAAACATTTTATGTTTTTTATATCGTTTCGACCTATTAATGGAGGACCACCATTTTCGATTACATAAAGACACATTGTAAATTTTTTGTTTTGATATACCGAGTCGACAAATATTTTTCCTACCGGTTTAATGTCGTTGCCGACGTAATCAGATAGCGAAATGTCATTATCTTTTAATTCGATATGACTAAACAGTTGACTATATAATCTTTTTGAAATTACGCTGTGTTGTGAACCGGTATCAATTTCGAAGTTTACATTGTTTTTTTTCTACAACTAAATTTACTGTAAATGGTTTCACAGCTTTGTTTTGAGAATTTTGATCAATTATAGAAAAAAAAGTATTTGAAAGATCATAATTAACTGTTTCGTCATCATCATCGTTATCATATAAAAATTTATTTTGTGTTTTATTATTTTTCATTTCCTTCTTACCCTTTTTACATACAGTAGACAAATGACCCTTTTCACCGCAATTGTTGCATTTGTAGTCCTTGTATCTGCAGTCTTTTTGGAAATGATTGGAACGGCCACAAATCTCACATTTGATTTTTGATTCTTTGTGTGTGTTGAACCCCTGCTTGGCTTGATTATGTCCATTATTTTTCTTTTGGTACTTCAAGTCTGCGTATTCTTCTTTTTTCCATCCACTTTTGTCATTTATTGTAGCTTCTTTAGCTGTCGCAATTTCAATTAGATTTGAATATGTAACTCCAACTTTTGAGGCATCTTCTTCTAACAGACGATCTTGAATTGGTCCTGAACCCATACCGACAACGAATATGTCTCGAATAACCGTTGATAGTTCTGACGAAAAACCACATTTTGAAGCAAGATTTTTGACACGTGCACCCCATTGGCACACTGATTCATCCTGTCTTTGTTTAGCTTGATAAAATGTATACCTAGCCGCGAAATACGATTTTATTGGTTTGAAATATTTGTTCAAACTTTTCATTAGAGTGTCATACTCTATATCGTTAGGCGTGCTAGGAACACATAGACTAAAAAGTACTTTGTGAATTTCTTCACTAACGGATGATAATAATATTGCTCTTTTTTGAATATTATTTTCGATTGCATTTGCCAAAAAAAAATTTGTCAATTTTGATTCAAAAATTGTAATATCCATACCTGTTTCAAAGGTTCCAGGTGACCCTATAACTTGATTGAAGTTCACTATGGATTCTTTCTTAGGAGTCGCCATTTTGTATTAGTATGAATACAACACTTGCAACTTTTAATACACTAGTGATTACGATTAAGTTAATATTTTCTTCGTCGCCAATTTGTTGTGTATTATTATTATGAATAACAACATAAACGTGTTTTATAGACCTTTATTATTAACAGCAAAAATCGTAATGCTTTACATTGTAATTTTACATAATAATAATCGATGGACAGTCCCCACCGATCGTAATATGATACTGCTGATTATATATAATATATAAATATTAAATACTATACGTGTAATATAATGTAATATAAATGCTGAATATGCAACAGCACTCATAATATATTTCAATCTATATAATTATTGCAGACAAATGCCTTGAATAAAAACATTCTTCTGTGGTAAGATTTATACATTATACAGATTAATTACCTATGCTCCTATTTTATAATATTTACCCATTAGTCAACTAAAAAAAATATAAATATTTGTGTATAGTTATTTTGCTACAATATTTTAATATTTATGTAGGTATTAATTTTCTTTTTGGATCAAACGCATAATATATTTTAAATGTAAAATATACAATTTGGTATCAGTGTTAAAATGCTTTTTGTTATAGTAGTTATTATAGCTTCACTGAGTAGATTAAATTTGTTTAAATAATAATGTTTTAATTTAAGGCCTCAATTATTTTTATTATATTATATTATATTATTTGTTTGTGTCTACAGATTTAAAATTTTTGAGAATAATTAATTATATATCTATATATATTATATTGTAAAACAATAAGTTAAAAAGAAAACTTTTAACATTAAATGTTTTAGCACACCAATAATGAAAATGTTATTTAACATAGATTTTGCTGTCAAGGTTGGTATATTTTTTCTTGGAACATTTGAGCTAAATTTTGAATAAATCTGATGAATTCGTATATTGTATACATCACTCAAAGAATATTTCAAAATTTATATCTATCATTGCTTAAAATAATAATTTTTTAATTTGGTAATATTTATATTACACATATAAATTATGCTTTAATTGTGTAATAGTTGCCTAATGCTCAACTAGGTAATAAAATATAGTAGGTATATTAATGTAAAATTACTTACTACAATATTTCAATATATATATTTTGAATCGAACACCCAATTTATTGCAAATTTAATGTTAAATATACATTTCTTTTGATAGTTATATTACAATGTTTTTTATTTATTATTTACAATATTATCGATCATGTAAGGACAAAAGTATTTATTAGGTATTACGTTTATGTTAAATTTGCTCAAGAGTAATAAATAAATCATTAAATGAACAATAATGATAATTAAATTATTAATCATCAATAAGCTCGAGTTAGATATGAATTATGACCTCAATGATTTATATATAATAATTCACGATGTAGATCATCATGTATGAGCATTAGTATTTAATTTTTTTGATAAATTATGAATACCTATTTTTTAAATGGTATATAGAGTATTAAACACATTATACTCATAATACATAATAAAAAAACACAGTGTAAACAGATATTGTAAATTAATACATCAAAAAGACTATAAATAAAGGTATTCAAATCTCATAACACTCGAATTATACGAATCGCATGAATAAAGCTGCAGTGCATAACAAATGGCGGGTCGGAAACTGTTTATGTGCTCGAAATTTGTCACCAATTTTCAACTCGAACTGTAGTCGATAGGATTAGGCGTTAGGATAGGATGGGAATTATGCAGGGGTAACAAGATCGGATCCCGCACCGGTGGATGATCTGGCGGCGCTTTGATTAACACTGCGATTCATTTTTTGCATTTTTTTCTTTTTTTTCCCTTTGTTATTCTAATTATTATTCTATATTATTATATTATTTATTATTTTATTTTATTATTTTATTATTTATTATATTATTATTCTTATATGTTAAATCAATCAAAACCTGTGCGTAATTAATACAAGGTTCATCAGGGTTTTATGCAAAATTACTATCATAACTTTCAAGTTTCAATATAAAAAAATATAACACATTAACAACATGATGTAATAAATGTATTGAAGATAATTTCACGTATTACACTTACAATACTTACATTGTCCGCGATCCGACGCAGTCGGATTGCTTACCTGAGGGGTTTAGTAACTCATAAAGAATATTCAATTTTTAGCAAATAAAAAATACAGATTTCATTAATTGCGCCTACCTATGCGATTTAGTTGTGTATAAATAGATTTTCCCAAAATATAGGACATTAAAACTTTTTCCCCTACAATACAACATCAGACTTTCGACGTCAGGAGGTATAACAATCCGCCGTAGGCGGATTGCCCAGCACAAGTATCGATTTGCACTGGTTGATGACTAATTGCTAGACCCTCAATTACCATTATTTTATTTATTTATTTTATTCTCATGCAAAAAAGCACCGGGCAAACGATACAATATGTATGCAATCCATAATTGCTCAGCGAGGTATCTATTTGCCCCGGTTTAGGACTGATGGCTAGACGCTCAATTACAATTTGGGATATATTATTTCTTTTACATACAAAAAAGAACCGGGCAGGCGACGGGACGCGATATTACACCATATGATGATTGATAGCTAGACACTCAATTACCATTTTCGGTACACATTTATTCTTTTTGAATTCGAACAAGCACTGGGCAAGCGTCAATACAAACTTTTATAGCGTTTTCGATTTGACAAAATAGTGTGCACTGAAATTCCACTGGCACTGATCGAGTGTTGCACCACACTTGCACTAGTCTAATAGTATAAAACGTGAAGACTTTTCCTTTTGTCCGCCAGTCGTCGACGCAGCAAATAAGGAACGCCAATCAGAAAATTAGATTTTTTTCCCGACCCGTTATCACCGTTTTGCGTTATCGCCGACGGCTTCGGTTCGTCACAGCCGTCGCCCTTGCCGACCGCCTTACCACTTTTGAAGCCCTTTTTCGTTTTGTGGACACGTCATATTATCACGGCATATCACCGCCGCCGACCGTTATTATGTATCGCTTTTTCGAAAACGTCTACTACTCTCAATAATGCCGACCTGAAGGCGTTTTTCGACCCCGCGGTCGTGTTTTTCGCCTACTTCGCGTCTTTTTACGGCCGGTATTGTGCCCGTTGTTTACGTGTTTGTTGTTTTGACGTCGCGATCGCGTTTACTCAGACGGCCGCCGACCGACGTATGACTGTACGAGGTCTGTACTCGGTATATACAATATATATTAAAATGTTTTTCGATTAAAACCGCACGATTCGATGTGTGTTTTATTTCTCTGTACGTGTTGCAGTCCTACCGTTCCGGATACAAGTCATTTCGTAGCAATCGTTCCAGACCGTCGACGTCGGAGATTGTTTTTTTCCACGCGTCAAAGGCTGTCAAGGTGTGTATCTATTTAAATATCTCACTAATGTTTGGGTATACTACATTAGTCTGTTATCATAATATGTGTTGCAGGTTTATGTGCAATCGTCGTAAGAGCAGAGACATTCATTTCGTCGCGCAGCGTTGATTTACTCATGTACTACACGATATGGTTAAATTACTGTTTTTGATTCAATAAATTGCATTATATCATTTATTATTTACATTGTATTATCCTTTGTAACTCAACCCTTAACACCATTAGATTAGTATTAATTAACCTCGGGTTGTGGTATGTGCCACAAAAATGTTTGTCGACGATGGAGCACTCCAAACATGTAATTCTATGGAGAGTGTATATTTTCATATATATCAATAATTAAAAAAAATAAAACCACACTGGCGAATTTGGTTTTTTTTTCTTTTTTTGAGTTAGTCAAATAGTTACATTTATTATTTAAATGTGAATAGTTCACAGCCTCATAGGTGAGTATATTATTATTATTAAGTACCTATTTACTATTATCTACCAAATATATTTATGTATTGTTGTATGTATCAGCATATATAATTTTTTTGAACCGAGCATTATTATTTTGCCATTTGACTTTGTTGATATTAAAAAATAGTATAATAGTATATTCAGTTTAGAATAGTATATAATAATTTATTATAACAAATAAGATTGAGTTTGAATTTTATTTGTGGCCTTAAGTGTTTATATTGAATATAATATCGTTTAAACATAATTTTACAGGCTTTAAGTTATTGAATAAATTATATTTTTATCATCCTATTGTTAAACACCTACATACCTACCTAAAATGTAACATGATACATTTGTTTATACATGAATACATATTATATAGTTTTAAGTAAGTAATATTTTATTATATTAATTGATATGTTAGCAAACAATAAAAAAAAGGCATTTTAATAAGAATATTCGAGTCTCTTTACATACGTGCTATACGACTTCATAGGTAAAACACTGCTAAACGCAGAATTCATCGCGGCTCGGAAACGGTTTAATTGCTCGAGATCTGCCATCGGTTTCCAACTCAAACTGTAGTTGATAGGTTAAGGCGTTAGGTCCCAATGAATAGGTTAGGCAGGTGTAGCAAGAACGAATCCCGCCTCGGCGGTTCGATTGGGCGGCGTATGCATTACACGGCCGCCCAGATTTTTTTCATTTTTTTTTTCGATTTTTTTTTACGCAATTTTTATATTAAAATTGTTTATTATTATTTTATTTTATATTGAATATATATATAATAGCTGAACCTTAAAGCAACAAATTTTCCGCATTTTTTTTTTTTTAGATTATTGAATTATAATTTTCATTAAATTATAATATTATTCAATATACCGTATGTGCTGTAAACTTAATGAATAAAATATATACCTTTTTATTATTTAACCTCATTATTATTATTATTACAGTATATCATAGCAGGCCAAGTCTAGAAATCCTAATTATAAGATGGTACATTTAAAAATCTAAAATCTAAAATTCGCTTTGTTTTATATTAAAAAAAAAAATAATAAAGTTGATTACGATTTTATTTTACGCATGTATTTATTGCAATCGTCGCAAGTCCTGTAATTTGTCGACAGCGGTGTACCTACATTTAATCTCTAAAGTCTAATATAAAAGTGCTATAATATATCAAAAGACTATCTTATCTTCGACAAGTTATACCGATGTAACATATTGTACATCTATTTATTGTTTATTCGTTGGTAAATTTCCTATATGACTATATATATATATTACACGTATTTTATTTTTTTGTACATTATAGTAAGTTAAGTCTGTTGCAAATAAAACCAATATCACAATTATAATAAACGCCAAATAATATAATGAAAATATTAAGGACAAATAATCAAACAAGACTAATATAGTAACAAAACTGATGTATTATAATAACATATTAACATATTAATATGCAATGGGCATTGTGCATACTGCATACAACATTTATATACACTTAATTAATGATAAACAATAGTACAAATATGTAATATGTACGAGACAATGTTATTTTAAGAGATTTAACAAACATAAATTTATAACACATATAATCATAAAATATTTAAAAACACGTGATGTATACAATATACAAAATATATAAAAACATTTTTAAAAATAATGTTATTTTATCAGATATGTTTGGAATTATTATTAGAAGTACATACTTAATGTAAATTATAACAGTGTATAATAACATTCAACAAACTAGGTTTAATATTATGTCCACAATATATAAGTGGGAAATTGTATAAATATGTGTATATATTGTGGTCAGTATAAAAAAATTAAATAAAATTATTAAAAAAAAAAATTTAGGTCATAATATAATAATATATAGGTATAAAATAATTAAAAAATTTATAGTTTTTGCTGTAAAAAAAAGAATTAAATACATTAATTACAATAATAGTAAAATAATTTTAAACATGAATAATATTGCTTACATTTTTTGTTTTGGCCGCCTCCGCCATCTTTTTCGGGCCCTCCGTCCCACACTGAGCCTCTGCAGCCGTGCCTGGGGCCTCTGCAGCCGTGCCTGGGGCCTCTGCAGCCGTGCCTGGGGCCTCTGTAGACGTGCCTGGGGCCTCTCCAGGGGTCTCCGCCGCACCCGGTACCACCCGCTCCGGTTTATCTGAGCCCACCGCCGCTCCCCCAACGGGCTTTTTCGTTTTTTTTGATTTTTTGCCTGTAACACGTATATACAATTTAATATACTTAATACGAAAAGCACATGGAAAGTGAAATGTAATATAAATATATAATAAAACACTCACACTTGCGAGCAATGTGGCCGTAGCCGTTGCAGTTGAAGCAACCTGAAATAGAAAATTTATAGAATTTTTATTAACATTTTTACATGAGGTCAATTAACTTTCGATAAACTTACGGCGTACGGCCTGCTTCGTGGTTCTCGGGTTTGCAGGGACCGGTCGTGAATTACCGTAGTAATTCACCTGCAAACCCGAGCAATTGTTAATCGACCCAATATTAAGGTTGTCCATCCTAAAATAAATTATAATTAATTAAGACATATCATTACATTTTTATTCGAATAATTATAAAAAAAAAATCATATTTGAAAATTATTCGAATAATCATATTTGAAAATTATTTAAATAATTTTTATTCAAATATATTTTAATTATTTAGATAATATTTAGCCCAACTCTGATCTTAGTATGCATTAGCTCGAACCATAAAATTATAAATTAAAAGAAAATTGTTACTAAAAAAATTACTGTCTTATGAAAAACAGTACATGTGGTCACCATACCCTAACTTAACAATTAGCAAATATAATTAAATATCATGTACTCACGTAGTCGATGTGTCGATTGGAAATGAACGGCTTTCCCAATTTCACTTGACGATGTCAGTTATTTCGTATATAGCCGCCTTATAATAATAATAGATATAAAATGATGGTTATGACTTTATCAGCGATACCGTGTTTGAATGTCGATTAACGTGTTTACTATATAATTGCAGGTCTTTGGATGGCGTGATTTACAACACGGTCGGGGTGGGGTGGAAGGACGCGTCAACGGTCGAGCCGTTTGCCGAATTCTGCAGGCTACGTTCAACATCCGTGCTATACAGTTGTCGTAGCATTTTTTTTTGTTTTTGTTTGTTTTTTACTGGCACATCTATATTCATTGCATTTACTTATTTCATTTTTACAAATTCTCCAGTTCTTATTACTTATTCGTAAACTTATTTTTATATAATTGGGACTTTGGAGACCGAGACCGGTGAGTACAATTTTATTTTTCTACCCCATAACACGTGTGTAAACAAACCATTTGTTTGTTATTGATGCTATTACATTACGCGCACGAGTGCGGTATAAAATATTTTCAACTATTATTATAAACGTTTTACGCGTCAATGTTCAACGAGTCAGTCGCGTCTTTATACACAGGGTATGATAAATTATAATTAATCGTTCCAAAATTCATAGATTATGTCTTTTTGTGTTTGAGCGTTACTTATGAGTCATAAGTTATGACCATCGTAAAGGGCGCATACACGATGCCGGTGACATACCTTAGCGCACCTGTTTGCGTGTTTTTACGAACTTTGTCGTCGCGCAGGCGCAGCCATAGTATGTTACAAAATACGTTTGTTTAAATACGGAATTTCATTGCAATCTTTTAACGGTTTTAGTCTTTGACGAAGTAATGAGTTCAGATTGTTCGTACTTACTGTTTTGTATGTACATATTATATGCATGTTGTATATTATTAACGTATTTCCAATAATAACACGTAATAACTGTTACAGTATCATTTATACTGATAACAATTATTCAGATACTGTTTGTATTTAAACAATATTTTTTTGATATTCAGTTTGTTTATATATTATTATTATACATTTTGTGTTTTACAATAATTACTTTTTTCGCCTTTAAAAAATGTTTTTTTTTATAACTATGACGATCTTATAGATCACTATGGTCAAACGCTGTGTGATATGTGGAAACGTTGAAGACGTTCTTGGAGTTTCAGTGCACAAGTATTTATTATTTCACTACATGCATATCTTTACATACTATTATTATACCGCTATTATATTTTTCTTTAGCTTTCCATCGGATGCCGTGCGTCGAGATTTGTGGGTGCAATTTGTCGAGAATCAAGGGTTTCAAGTCAACCGAAACTCCAAGTTATGCTCAAGGCATTTCATACCTGGTGTTGACTTCACAGCAGGAAATCAACGCCGCCGTCTGACCAACACATCGGTGCCGTCAATAGTGAGTTTATTATGAAATATAATTGTACAGTACACACAACAGAAGAGTAATGGGTTTGAGTTTAATGTAGTTCCTTTGAATTGATTCATTCAAAATTGTACATAAACACTACTTAACAACCTACAAATGTGACATGGTCTTAAACAATACCACTGCATCACAAATATCTGTCTTGAACCTTATTTTAAACTTGCCAGTACTTAATAAATACATTAGACAAAATGGATACTGAAATATTGCGTTATTCGTTAAAATACTATTGTTATATTGAGCTTAATTAATTTCACTTATGTACCTTAATGTTAATTATTAAATTTAAATTGTATGGATCTTAATATCAAATAACTTGCATGTTTTGCAAATGTTAACCAATTATATAATACATTTAATATTTATATATTATACACACCACTTAATTTTATACAGTATTTTGCAATAATGCTTATACTCCACAAACTCACATATAACCGCCATGTAACATTCATAGATGTACTTAATGCCTACATTACTATTTGTTTTTCACGGTGGTTATAAATGTTCACATAGGTTTGTTTAACACATGTATTACTTATCATATATTCACGGGATGACATTGAGTTATATCTTGATTTTAACCATTGTTAAATTATTATTTATACACCATACAAAGTATAGGTACCTACAAGTTGTTTTAGCCTATTAAACCTTCTTTTAAATTTTCACTTCATTTATACTTTTATTCACTGCTTTTAATGATGTACAATAACTGTTACATAACCAGCTTATATTATTGTCAATATCAATTCCATCACGAGTACAAGTAAAAACAAATGAGATATGCACATGTGTAACAAAATGAACATTTTGAACATTGTTTTATGAATTTATTTATGTATATATTTTTTGTTTTATATTCTTATTTATATATTCATACATCGCTGGTATATAACATTCATAGAAATGCTTAATAATTTTTACACATGAATAAACCACCAATTATAAATTCTCTGGACAACAGTTTGTTTGTTAAATTACATTTTTTAGCTTAGAACATTGTCATAATTTATTACTTCCAATATGTAAAAATGTATGTTTCACTTTTAATATGTAACAATTGTTTTTATTTAAGTACATAATGCAGCACAATAATTTAGTTCTTAAGTCACTGTGTTAATGATATTTAATTTTCATGGTCACATGGTTACATTAATTTTAAATATTACATTAACACTACACTTAACAATTTCAGTTACTAAACCATCATGTATATAAATAACAACAAATGAAACATGTGATTTTATTAATATTTTTTTTATTATTTTTATTTACTTAAAGATAACTTAAATTAATTCTCATTTATTTTTTCTCATGTTACTACTGTGCAACACTCATAGAGGTTCTTAATAATTTATACACATGACTATTTATGTGTAATGTGGTGAAATGTGATATTTTATTAGCACACCAAATTATCAAAAATTCCCAGGAGAATGGTGTGTTACGTTTTATTCTTCAGCTTGGAATATTGCTATACTTTATTACTTTCAATCTATAAAAATTTACAATGATTTATAATTTTTTTTTTTGCCTAATTACTGGTAAATGTTTAAACATTATAAAGTACAACAACGTATAAACAATTATGTTGTCGATTCAAAACAAGTACGCTATTCTAATAGTGTTCATATTTCAATTGTTTAATTATTCATTATTGATTTATTCTATAGGTCATCAGACAAATTGACAACGCCGATGAACAAGGCGGCGCAGAAATCATTGAGGTCCAAATGGATGTCAATGACATGGAAGTCGTCGAGGTCCAGGTGGAAGATGACAATGTGGAAGTTGTCGAAGTCCATCTGGAAGATGACAATGTGGAAGTTGTCGAGGTCCAGATGGATGACGTCCCGATGGACGTGGAAGTGGAAGTCGTTGATGTTTTGCCGGCCGACGCACGGGCAGAACTCGAATTCGCAGACATCTTCGACTATTTACCTCCGGACGTCGACGAAGAGGTCAGTGAATAAATATTTCATATTGATAAAATAAAAAAAACCATATAAGAACCATTACAGTTTTATTATTCATATTGCAGTTCGAGCCAATTCCACTGGGTGTTCCTGTGGCTCAACGTTTGCCAATGAGAGACCGTCCGGCAGGTGTTCAACACCCACTCCCGGACCAACACAACATTGGAGCTTTGGACGCGGTTTGCAGAGAATGCAACGCCCGTCACTTCCACTGCGAACGCGCATCTAGAGGTCACTTCTCCACGTGCTGTAACAACGGTTAAGTGACCGCTACAGGACAGCGCGCACTGCTGCGAGCACCTATGCGTTTAACTAATTTGTTGATTGATGATTCACAGGAAGGTACCAACTTTCGAAGGGAGACTCGCCGGTACAACAACTCACTGGCGTTCGCAGCGTTTTCCAGCGACCTCAACCCCAGACGGTTGCCGGGTCGGGGACCAAGCATGTACACTGTCCACGGACAAGTGTACCGCAGGGTCAACAATGACGTCGTTGGCAACGAACACAGGCCACCGAGGTACTGTGAGTTGTACTTTGTCAACTCAGCCGAGGCCAACCAGGCCCGAATGCGACAACAAGATGTCGCAGACCGTCTTTTGGCAGGTTTGCTTGCAGACCTGGACCAAATGCTTCGGGAGATCAACCCATACGCTCAGGCTTTTAGGTAAGATGATCAATAAACTCATACACATACACTTTAGTAGTTATTAAACGCTTTTTTTTTTATCTATACACACTGTTCTTAATACATACAGGTAATATTTTAATTCATTTTGTACGATATACATTACACTACATATATATAAACAAACTAAATAACATAGACTACCGATTATAACCATTATATTTATTTTTATTATCCCAATGTGTATATTATAAGTATATGTATTTACAGGAACATGAGTAGGTTGTGGTTGGAGGAACAAGAAAGAGCCAATGCCAACCCTGAAGTGATGGGACCTAGGTCAGTGAGTATGCATTTTGTTACGGATGCAGCAAGGGACCAACGACGATACCAGCGACCGACCGCAAACGAAGTTGCGGCCGTGTTCGTTGGTGACGATGGACGACCACCGAGAGACCTCAATCTGGTAATTTTTAACAGGAATCCCGTTGACCCCCAACATCGAATGCAAACCATACCCGCGGGCTCATGTCACGCAGATCCCATGTTGTACCCTCTGTTCTTCCCGCACGGGGAGAGCGGTTGGCACAACAATGTGATGCAAGAGGGTAACCGCAACAACCAAGTTCGCAGTCGGAACACTATCCGGGAGTTTGTGTGTTATCGTATGGCAATTCGATATACAGGAAACAACGATACTGATCACGAAGGCATAAGTTTAATACATGGTGGTGGTTTTTTATTGCAGCAGTACGTGTGTGACCAGTATGTTCGGATGGAATCGAACAATCTCAACTATGCCCGTAGAAATCAGCAAGCGCTCCTCGCTGACGCTTATCAAGGACTGGTGGACCACGTCAACCAACAGCACCATTTGGGCGAGGCCAACCCGATGGCTGTCGGCCGTAGAGTCATTCTACCGTCGACATTCGTCGGGAGTCCGCGTTACATGAAGGGGTGTTATCACGACGCAATGGCTATTGTGCGTAAGTACGGTAAACCTGATCTGTTTATAACTTTTACGTGCAATCCTAGGTGGCCAGAAATCACACAGAACCTCGGGAGATGGTCTGCTCCAAACGACAGACCCGATCTCATAGCCCGGGTGTTTCATGCCAAACTCAAGGCCCTCATGCAGGACATAACAGTAAATCGTGTGTTTGGTTATATAGACGCTTATGTATACACTGTTGAGTTTCAGAAACGTGGATTGCCGCACGCGCACATACTGGTCATCCTCAGGGAAGACAGTAAGTTGCACACGGCCGAAGACGTTGACAACGTTGTGTGCGCCTCCTTGCCGGACCCGGCAACCGACAGGCGCCTGTTTGACTGTGTGACATCACACATGATTCACGGGCCGTGTGGGCAACTAAACCCCAACAGCCCGTGCATGTTGGACAACAGTTATTCAAAGAAGTATCCAAAAAAATACAGTGAAGAAACTGTCTACGCTTCCAACAACGGGTACCCCACGTACCGCCGACCAAACAATGGATCTGTTGCCTTGGTCAGACAACAAGAGGTGGGCAATGAATTTGTGGTCCCCCACAATCCATACCTACTGGCCAAATATGATGCACACATCAACGTTGAGGTGTGCTCTACGGTTAAGAGTGTCATGTATTTGTATAAATACGTGTACAAAGGCCATGATGCGGCCACTATGGAAGTTTGGGACGGCGATGAGATATCAAAGTAAGCAGATTCAAATTAATTATTTTCATATACCACTAAGTCTTTGCTATTGTATAAATTAATAACACTTAATGAACCATACACTACAATGTTTGTTGTAAGAACTGCATTAATTTGGTTCATTATAATGATTTTTGATTGTAGAAACTTTAGATACTAACAACACACTGCACATAAATTATATTAGACTCCAGCACTTTTGATTCTATTTTTCACTATACTTGGCCATACTCAATCTCAAGCAAATTGTTGTTGAAATAAAACATAAAAATCATTAAACTTTAATTCACAATTGACTAATGGTTTTATTTAAGCTACAATCTGATATACAAAATTTATTATACTTATAATATTATTGAATGGCTCGGGTATAATTGTTAAATTCAAATTGGTTGCACAAACCAACGAAATACTACTGTTTTAATTTATTTTAAACTCATAACTGTGTGATGTTAGATTACTATGTATAATACTTGGCCATGCCATTACTATACATGTGTATATAAACTTCACTCTTTTGGTGTCAACTATGATTTTGTCTATATATATTATTGTTATTATCTAAAAACTTTTCAAGCTCCAGCTTACAATTGACGATGACTTTAATTGAGTTGATTTAATTTAATTTATTCGAATAGCTCAGATATAGTTAACAGTTATTATTTGTTATAGTTATAACCTATAACTGAATTTTAATTGTTTACAACTGTTAATTTTATATTAAATTATAAAATAAAAATAAATAACATTTACAATATAACAATATATTAATCACATACTTTAAACACTATATTAATACACTTTTCCACGTCGTAATATGGGTTTTATTAACTATATACTATATACTTTTTTTTTTTAATGACTAATTTTATTTTACTCATGTCATTGATTAATATCACATGCAACGACACCACAAATAATTATAATTAATAATGAAAAATAATAAATCTAAGCATGAGACAAATCATTAATTATTTAAACGTTATGCTTGCCAAACCTCTTATACTTTATAGTAACATGTATTACATGTATTAATAATTAATTTAATATAAGTATTATTAATAAGATAACTTAATATCACTTGATATATTATAGTATATATTATATGTAATTATGATTTATGACTGTGCAACTTTGTTACTATTATGGTTTTATTATATGTGTGTTTTTTTTTTTTATTTCAGTTTCATCAATTCACGATACGTAAGTCCGCCAGAAGGGATCTGGCGGTTGTTTTCGTATGAAATGCACAAGAGGAGTCACACGATTGTTAGACTTCCAGTGCACTTGGAAGACAGACAGACCGTCTACTTTGCTCCTGGGCAAGCCCAAGAGCGAGTACAGAACGATGCCCAACGTCGTACGAAATTGACAGAGTTCTTCACGTTGAACGCAAACGACGTGGAGGCCAGACAGTACCTGTATCACGAGATACCGGTGCACTACACGTGGCAACAGGCACAGAGAAGGTGGGTGCGGCGACAAAGACAGATGAACAACGAGACGTTGGCTCGGATGTATGTCGTCAACCCACTGGACCGTGACCGGTTCCACCTGCGACTGTTACTTTTGCACCGGAGAGGCTCACAGTCTTTCCGGGACATGAGAACAGTCGACGGCGTGGTGCACGAGAGCTACGGGGCTGCCGCCATCGCGTTGGGACTCTTGGAGTCCGACCGCGCATGGCTGGCATGCATGGAAGAGTCTGCGTCGTTAGACACTCCCCGACAGCTCCGGTATCTCTTCGTTACGATACTGGTGATGTGCCATCCGGCGGAACCGCTGGCCTTGTTCCAAGCGAATGAGGCCAGCATGATGGAGGACTTCAATCGGCGTTTCCAAGACTTGGACCGTGCCAGAGCGGCAAGTCTTGACGCCATTGGAGACCTACTTCGTGCACACGGAAAAACGCTCGGCGACTACGGGTTGCCCTACACGGATGTCGGTCTATTGGAACCCGAACAGGACGACCAGTTGTTCGGGGCAATAGACGCGGCGGCGCGGTGGGCGCAACAAGTGGTCGACATGAACGACGAACAGCGTACGGTGTACGATCGGGTGATGGCGGCCGTCGACGACAACCGGGACATCCAAAAGGTGTTCTACGTCGACGGCCCCGGTGGCACTGGAAAGACGACGCTCTACGG
This sequence comes from Schizaphis graminum, assembly GCA_020882235.1. NCBI lineage: Eukaryota > Metazoa > Arthropoda > Insecta > Hemiptera > Aphididae > Schizaphis > Schizaphis graminum. Next base: position 29,742,125 of record CM037036.1, read on the forward strand.
ATGCCTCATTTGGTCGCTTCGCAACCGAGGACGGTCGGTGTTGTGCGTGGCGTATACTGGGATCGCGGCGTCGCTCATGGACGGTGGTATGACAGTGCACTCGACGTTCGGGCTGCCGTTCGGTACCCTTACGGACGAGGACACGTCTACCATCACCATGCAGTCTGAACGCGCTCAGAGGATACGTGACGCGGCACTGATCGTCTGGGACGAAGCGCCCATGTCACCGGGACCGCAACTCACGGTGGTCGATCGCTTGCTCAAGGACATCATGAGGTCGGAATCGCCGTTCGGCGGTAAACCGGTCCTGTTTGCGGGCGACTTCAGGCAGATACTGCCCGTTGTCCGCAGGGGAAACAGGAGTGCCGTCGTCATGTCGTCGATCAAACACAACTCCCTGTGGCAAAACTCGGAGAAGTTTGAACTGACGCGAAACATGCGCGCCGGCAACGACGCGGACTTCGCGGATTGGTTGCTCCGGCTCGGCAGCGGCCAACTGCCGACGGTCGACGGTGTTCCGGACACCGTCGAAATCCCGCGGGAAATGGTATGTGACGTTGCTGATTTAATTGATTTTGTTTACCCGCAGCACATGTCGTTGGCTAATGTCGACGATTTTGCTCGGAAAATCATTCTGTGTCCTAGGAACGAGGAATGCAGGCAAATCAATCGCACGGTGCTCCAACGCATCGAGGGCGCTGAAAGAACGTACACGGGCATTGACTCTGTGGTGATGGACGATCCCGACGAGGTAGCAAATTACCCGACCGAGTTCCTAAACTCACTAGAACTGAACGGCCTGCCGCCGTTCAGATTGACACTCAGGGTAGGTGCTATAGTCATGTTGCTAAGGAATCTCGATCCTAAGCGAAGACTGTGTAACGGTACAAGGTTAGTGGTCACCGAACTCCGGCGACACAACTTTAAGGCTAGGATGTTGTCTGGTAATGTTGATGCACAGGAGGACATCGTCATACCAGCGATACCCATGACTTCGGGTAGTGAGGACGACCTGCCTTTCGAAATGAGGCGGGTTCAATTCCCAGTTAGGTTATCGTTTGCTATGACAATCAACAAGTCACAGGGGCAGACGTTTGACCGAGTTGGATTGCTTCTGCCGGTGCCCGTGTTCACACACGGGCAACTGTATGTTGCATTTTCAAGAGTGAGGAACGCTCAATCTGTCAGAGTCGGCATGTACGATGATGGCAATGGGCGGTTTGTCACAAAGAACGTTGTGTACAGGGAAGTACTACCAACGGGGTAACAGGTATGTAGGCAACGGTGAAATTGTTCACAAAAAAATTATATCAGATTTACTATTTCTAATTACCATTAACTGTTAGCATTGTTTAATTTCAATAACAAATTTTCATCTGATATATTTTTTTTGAGACTTTCTAACCGGAGACTACAAAATAGTTTACATATATATATATACAACAATGTTGTATACCGATCATGGGTCTTATGATCCACCGGGCGTTGGCCATATCATGGATCTAATGATCCACCGGGCGTTGGCCATATCATGGATCTTATGATCCACCGGGCGTTGGCCACTTGAAGTACCTAATCCTTAGGGATCCGCACATTCTTAGGTACTTCATGGACAGTTGGGTTATTTCTACAGTCATGTAGCTGCTCCCGACTGTTCACTGAGGAGAGATAGTTCGACAACCTCCACGTGGTTCTCTCTGGATGCGAATCTGCTTCAATGCGGATTCGTAACTAATAGTCGAACACATTATTTAACATTTTTAGAGTGTATACCTATTTTTCTTTTTTTTTTAAACATATACTGTAAGATATCTGTAATATTGTAATTGTCAATTTGTTTGTAACACATAAAATTCAATTAATATGTGCAACACCAATTCAACTATTGTAATTAATTTTGTAAATTTTTTGTTTGTGTACATTTAACATGTCTGTCATCTAAACACCATGGAATTGTTTGTACTTTGGTTTTTTTTTTTATATATACACTGTGCATTGATTTATCTGTACAATACAAGGTGTTATTGGTTTCAATTTATTCAGAATGTACAAGTATATATTATAACAATATTTCTTATTTTTATTTGACTACCTATTGTATGCAAAGCTTTTACTTACTATAATGTATAACAATATTTGTATTTATTTTTTTTATCACAATATTTGTTCATTAACATTGTTGTGTTGGACTTAAGCGTTATAAACATAATATGTTATAAGTATATTATACATGTAAAATTCATACTCTCCTCTGTACACAAATTATGTAAGAAACATAAAATAATTAGATAATTATACCTATTATTTAAATTAATTATATTCCTAATGTTTTATATAATATCTACCTAATTATTAATTATGTTTCTATTGTTTAAAAAAATATCTACCTAATAAAATACATGTAATTGAATGTATTATTTAATTTTTTTAACACAATAAATTGCAAATTTAGTCATGTATTTTGTTTGTGTATTATATTTGATAATAATATATAATATTAATGAGTGTGTTGGCAGATGTTAGTATTTAATATTTAATTTTTACATACACATTAGGTGTATACTATTATGGTCACAATCAGATTGTCTACATAAGTGGCTTTATTACACGTAAACTGATTTATACCAGTGATCACTGATAACTAGACATTAAAAAGTCAATATTATAGATTTTAAAAAATTTTACTTAGCACAATTTTTTATTTTAAATACAATAAATGCATTGTTAAGATTTTCTTCCATATGTAAAGTTTGTATTAATGTGAATTACTCATTAATTAGTAATTAATTGGTATACTGTTGTCAGAGTGCAGGTATTGTACACTCAATAGTCAAAACATATACAATATACATACAATATTTCACCCATGCGCTAACATTGTCTGCTATCCGACGCAGTCGGATCGCCTACCTGGTAGGTATAATAGTTGCATATAAGTTTATTATAACAAGAGATTGCTGATTATTCAATGCTCAAACGACAACATTCGACTTTAACATTTTTTCCTACTTTCGACGCCAGGAGGTTAGACAATCCGCCGTAGGCGGATTCCCCAGCAAGGTATCGATTTACACCGGTCGAGGGCTGATAGCTAGACACTTAAGAGTCTACGTCCAAATCTCAACTTTCAAAAACTTTTCACATTCGAAAGGAGACCGCCAAACAATCGACACCACGAACGTCTTATCAATTCTCGAAAACACCCGCCTTATCATCATCATCCCGATAGAATATTTGCAGTACTACCAATCAGTGGTACCAACACCACGGACTTATTACCGCCAAATCTTCATTTTTTGAAAACTTACCACTTTCAAGCTCTTCCATCCGTCCTAGGGTATTCACTTACACCGAGTTTCACCCAAAGCGAGTTTCACGGGCCGCTAGTATAGTATAAAACGTGAAGGAGTTTGCCTCTAGTCCGCCAGGTGCGACGCAGCAAATAAGGAACGCCAATCAATAAATTCGATTTTTTTTTTATGTATCGCTTTTTCGAAGATGTCTATTGCTCTCAATAATATTTTTCAATCCCGTTTTTGCCGACCCGAAGGCGTTTTTCGACCCCGCGGTCGTGTTTTTCGCGTACGTCGCGTCTTTTAATGGCCGGTAGTGTGCCCGTTATTTACGTGATTGTTTTTTTGACGTCACGATCACGTTTACTCAGACGACCGACGTATGAGGTCTGTACTCAGTATATATATTGAAATGTTTTTCGATTAATCGTGCGGTTTTAATCCGATGTGTGTTTTATTTCTCTGTATACGTGTTGCAGTCCTCCCGTTCGGGATACAAGTCATTTCGTAGCCGTCGTTGCAGACTGTCGACGTCGGAGATTGCTTTTTTCCACGCATCAAAGACTGTCAAAGTGTGTATTTATTTAAATATCTCACTAATCTTTGTGTATACTACATTAGTCTGTTATCATATGTGTTGCAGGTTTATGTGGAATCGTCGTAAGAGCAGAGACATTCATTTCGCCGCGCAGCGTTGATTTACTACTTAATATAGTTAAATTATTACTGTTTTTGATTCAATAAATTGCATTTTATCATTTTATTTACATTGTATTATCCTTTGTAACTCAACCCTAACACCATTAGATTAATTTTTTACCTCAGGTTGTGCTCGGTGGCACGGAAGTGTTTGTGGACGATGGAGGCCCATTCGCATAGTACATTACTTATTATTATGGATATAATATGTGATTTAAAACTACAAAGGATTTTTTTTGAGGTAGTATATTTACATTCATGCAGCTCCAGATTGTTACATCTGAATCAAATGTATATTATACATTGTTGACTGTATAAACAATTACTACAGGTTAGTTAATAGTTTTTAGGTGATTTGTTGAGTTAAAGTAGTTTTATAAAGAGTAATATATACCACACGGTACTACACAATATGTATACAGTAATAATATTATAACATTAAAACATATTAAAACATTAAAATGAATATAATTAACTATACTTTTATATTGTTATATCTTTCTAATAAAATAAAAACTCTTATACTAATGTATCATGAATATATTATTATATACATTTTTCTAACAATGTGTATATTATATTTTTTTTTAGTAAAAAATATACAATACTAAACATCATATAACAGTATTAATCAGCAACTTTAAATTCAATTTAGTATATAAATACTTAATCAAATATATTATATACTAATAAAAAATAAGTTGTTGTTGTTACATATCTAATTAAACATAATACACGTATTAAGAGAGCATTAAGAAGCATTTGTTTAATGTATTTTGATAATAATATGGAATTATAATTAAAGAGGTGTGGTCATTAATATTTAATTCTTTCAATAAATTTGGTATCTATACCTATATTGTATCATAAATACATGTCATCATAAAAAATGACAATACAAACAAATATTCTAGACAAACACAATTCATATAAATATATCCGAGCCTCATTCCACACGAAATATACGAATTGCATAGGAAAAACGGTGCTCGACGCAAAATTCGTCGCGGGTCGAAAACGGTTTAAATGCTCGAGATTTTGAGGACTTCCACAACTCGAACTGTAGTCCATAGGTTTAGGCGTTAGGTCCCAATGTATAGGTTAGGCAGGGATATCAAGAACGAATCTCGCTCCGGCCGATTCGGCGGCGGCATGTGCTGATCATGGCCGCCCGGATTTTTTGCATTTTTTTTACGTAATTTTTTATTTTAAAATTATTATTTTATATTGAATCATAGCTGAACATTATAACAATGATTTTTTTTTTTCATAGATTATTGAACTATAATTCTCATCTCACACATCGCGTTGCATTTCGCATTACATAATGATTATTATACAATACCATATGCGCTGTAAACTTAATAAATAAAAATATATACCTTTATTATTATTATTATTGTTTATTATAATTTATTATTATTTATTTAAAAATCTAAAATGCATGGATCATCGTACGCTTTGAAAAAAAAAAAAAAGTAATAAAGTTGATTTCAATTTTATTTTACGTACGTATTTATTTCAATCGTCGCAAGTCCAATAATTTGTCGACAGCGATGTCAAAAAGATTAAAAGATTATCTTATCGTCGACAAATTATCGATGTAACATATTGTAAATCTATTTATTGTTTATTCATTGGTAAATTTGCTGTGACTATATATATACAACACGTATTTAATTTTTTTTGTACATTATTCAAGTCTGTTACATATAAAACCAATAGATATCATTGTAGGAAACACCTTATAACATATCGAAAATATTAAGGGCAAAATATAGTCAAACAAGATTGATGTATTAATATAATACATTATAAATATATGCAATAATGGGCAATGGGCATTGTACAAAATTTATATATAATGATATATAATAATAAAAATATGCAATAAGTACGAGGCAATGTTATTCTAAGAGACTTAACAAACATAGATACAATAATAAAATATTTAAAAACACGTGATATGTTCACAACACAAAATATTTAAATACAAAAACGTTTTTAAAAAGAAAGTGATTTTATGGAATTATTATTATACATAATGTAAAACAAAACAGTGTATAATAACATTTAACAAAATAGGTTTAATAGTTTACATATAATTTATTAATTTAAAATATAATATGTCCACAATATATAAGTGGGAAATTGTATAAATATTTATTATATAATATTTTATATTTGTGAGTGAGTGTGTGTGTATAAAAAATTAAAAATTTAAAAATATATATAAAATAATTTTAAGTAACAATGATAGGAACCTAAGTTAATAAAAAAAAAGCGGGTAAGTGAGTATCGGTCTGCTGTACATTAGGGGGTGGGGTAAACCTCGGACTATGGTAGGTTAAATTTGAATGCAATGATAGGTATCATTGTACCTATACGAAAAACGATTCTGAACGGAGATGATTTGTCAGTCTAGGATATATTATATTTAAATATTGGCATACATTCTATTTTGAAACTAATTCAAACATTTAAGTAAAAGTTTCAAGATCTTACGTTTAGTAATTTTTTAAAAATAACAAAAATCGAAAATTATTTATTAGTAAAACGTTATTTTACACGTGTATTTTTGATTTCAAATTAAAATTAAAACTTTAAAGACTTGTAAAATTTTATAAATTGAATAATCCTCAAACTTTTTTATAATTATTCTAAGCTTAACTTATGGACAGCATAGTATTAAATTTTCAATTCTTAGCTTTTGATAGTAAAATATTTATAAATTTTTAACTACCAAATAGTGAAAAATATTCATGATTTTGACGAATTTTTGTCAATATTTGAACTTCAAATGCTAATAAAAAAAAATTGTGCCTATATATTTTTATAATTTTCGAATGAGAGTTAGAACAAGTTATGTGGACCCTTCAATTAAATTTTCAAGTAATTTGTCCCAGCTAAATTTTTTTTATCAACATTTATAAAAAAAAATAAAAAAAAATTGATTATTTCAAATGCCTATAATTAGCACAAAAAAAGTCTAAATATTTTGAAAATCAAATCACGTAAAGAAAATGACAATTTTAATAACTGGTAAAATTTTCAAGTATTTACGACTTATACTTTTTGAATAACAACAAATATCAAAAATCGTTTGAGGCTAAATCGTTATTTAACGCGGTTTTGTGAAAATTTAAATTTCAAACACTCATAAAATTTTTTTGTCTGAATCCGGTAGAGTTTTTTTTACAGATATTTGAAGAAAAATGTATGGAGAACCTTGTACCAAATTTTCAAAATTTAGTTATAAAAGAAAAAAATTTTACGATTTTTTAACCACAAAATTACTTGCCAATTTTCGCAATTTTGACATATTTCGTATAAATTCGAACTTTAAGTACTTATAAAAAAAAATTGTGACTAACGATTTCGGATTTTTTTTTATCACTTTAAGAACAACTTATAAGAAACCTTGTATTAAATTTTCAAGATTTTCTGGCCGGCCAAAAAATTTTTATCGTTATTTTAAAAAAAAATACTAAAATAAATTAAAAATTTCAATTGCCTATAAATAGCTTAAAAAAAGTCAAAATTCTTTAAAAATTGAACTGTGTATTGAGAACGCTAATATAAACATTTTGTGATAATTTCAAGTGTTTACATCGATTAGTTTTTGAGTTACAGCAAAATAAAAAATTCGATTTTGTCGAAATCTGGTTTTGCGTAAAAATTCCCGTTTTTCTGTCACTTTTTTTTTGTTTTTCTCGATTTTTTTGAAAACTGTTGGAAAATGTTTACTTTTCACCTCTATAATGCACCAAGGATATCCAATTTGCCATCGGAAACCACCCCCAAAGTTTGAAATTAAAGCATTATTTCGACTAGTTATGCTGTACACAGACACAAAAACAAAAAAACAAAAAAAAAAAACACACATCATTGTAAAATCAATACATTCATCACTCCGTTCAGAATCTAAAATTTTAAATTTGGAGTTATTATTATACATAATGTACAACATCATAGGCGTGACTAGACTTCATCCGCAGTGGCAGCCTAGCTAATGACCGGCGCCACTTAATGAATCGAAAAATGCCCCATACCCATCTTAAATTAGTTAAATTTCTGTGGTGGGAAGGGGGTAGCTCCACTAATTTAATAATTAAAAAAAAGTCTGTATTATCTATTTAAAATATTAATAATATACCATATATTCAGTACCTTATAATATATTATTATATTGTACTATAACATTACCTATATAACCTTTATAATATAATTAGAATAATTAGATAATAAACAAAATATATGATTTTTAAGTGTATAGAATAACAACATTTTTTAAATAGTAAGTATATACCTAATGAGTTTAATAATAATATAACCAACATTTGACTTATATCAAAGAATAAGTCTTCTTTTTGTAGGAACATTTTTAAAATCATCAATCACACTTTCAACATTTATATTACTTACATGCTCTTGTTCTATAAATAGAAATAATAAAGCATTAAGCCTTTCTTGTGTTATTGTGGTTCTTAATTTGGTTTTTACTATTGACATTTTTGAAAAACTTCTTTCGCATCCATAACTGGTCACTGGTATTACCACAAAATATTTTAGGCAGCTATAAAATGTCTTAAAAGTATCTGATCTTCCTTCTATTGCTAACCAATCAAGCCACTTATATACATAATCAGATGATGTTCCTTTAGGTGTGTCCTTAATATTTTTTAAAAGCTTAATTTCTACAAAAAGATTTTGTGTTTGAATATTTAGTAAATTGTTTAGTATGTATACATAAGGTGAGTTGCAATTCAACTCTAAATTAATTAATTGTCCAATCACAGTTATCAAATCCGATGTTTCTTGTTTAAATCTATCATCAATTCCAGATAATAACACATCTAATAATGGAAAAACAACAGTTACTTTCATTTCTTCACTCTTTGTAAGACAAATATGCTGTGATGTAGAACACTGTAAATCATCTCTTTTTTTTGAAACTTTTCTATTTTTTACTGTTGGTATTTCAATATTATTTTCTTTACACACTTGTTCTGTATTAATAAATATAGACTGAATTTCTTGAGGTGAATTTCTTAACGAGTTTAATGAAGATCTTAAAGCATGTATAAGTGAAACAGCAGTAAAAAGTTCCAAGTTTGAAGCTTGTAAAGATGAACTTATTTTTAGTATCAATTGTAAAATTGGTTGCATTAAATTTAAACAATAAATAAACTCAAAGGTATTAAGTTGATGTAGAAGTCCATGGCATTTAGCTCTTGCTTCAGGTATAAAACATTTGGAATTTATTTCTTTTAACGTACTTATTAAAGCTTTGTAATTGTTTTTAACTGCGTTTACTGCCTCAGCGCGACAAGCCCACCTAGTTTGAGACATTGATTTCAATGTTTGTACTTTAGCACCTTCTAATTTGGCAAATCTTTCAAATACTGCGTGTCGTATTGGACTTCCATCAATGAAAGAATAAATAAATTGTACAGTCCCAAGGAAATCAAAGACACATTTATTTACTTCACTATACTTTGCATTAGCACAAACAGCATCCATTAAAGTTAAATTTAAGCAATGTGCATAACAATGCACATGCAAAATGTTTTTATTTTTGTTCTTGCATTTGGCTTGTACGCCGTTAACATTACCTGCCATAGTTGCTGCTCCGTCAAAACATACTGCAACAACATTCTTCCAATCTAACTTAAATTGACAAGTAATTACATCATTAAGTGCATTAAAAATTGATTCTGCATCTACAGACAACATACGTATTAAAGTAATAAATGTTTCTATTGGGCGGTTGGTTTTGGTATTAAAATAGCGAAAAACTACAGAAAGTTGCTCGTGGTGACCTACGTCACTGGTCTCATCTGCCATAACTGCAATATGAGTGTTTTGTAATTTTAATTTTAATTCTTGAATAATTACATTATGTATAGAATTTATAATGTCATTTTGAATTATATTGCTTGTATAAATAGTATTCTTAGGACCACTATCAATATGAGATTTTAAAACAGTATCATATTTGTATAGGATTTGAATCAATTCTAAGAACATACCTTTTTGATAACTGGTGTGCGATTCATCATGGCCACGGAAAGGCTTGCCACACTTAGCAAGACAAATTACAATATCAATTAAACGTTTCATTACTTCCCTGTTATTTAATCGTTCTACTTCCCTTTTACTTAGCAGTAAATTTTTATTATTGTCAATTACTTCGTCAATAGATTTATTTTTACAAAAATTATTCATATCAGTTTGACTGTTTATGTGATATTTTGACATTTGATGAGATTTTAATCTTTCAGTAGCCCTGTACCAACTATTAAATCCGGTTTTAGTTAAAACTTTTTCTGTCTGACCAATATTTAATTCATTTCCATTAAAACAACGACACGAAAAGCAAAATACTGCATCAACTATTGGACTATATTCTAACCAACTGTACATTTCATACCATGATTTTTGAAACGAACGCTGTTTCTTTCCTTGTAAAGTTCTTGGATAAAGCTTTAAAATTGGACGATATGGACCTTGATTAATTCTTTGATAAAATTCAAGACGATTGGTTGGTAACTTAACTGTTGGATCATTGATAGTAGTATTAAGCTCTGAAACAAATTTAAAATGTCTATACATACAGTATGGAATACTGATTAAAATATTTATTTTAATGAAATAAAATGCGGTATACATTATCTTATATCAATCAATAATTTAAAAATAATTAATATTTTTGTCATACAAAAAATGTATGATGCAAAAATAATTGAATAAAAGAAATTAATTCAAGTACCTATCTACTTTATGTATTATTATAAATATATTGTTTTTAATCTATATTTTGATAAACTTCATAAACTCTAATATTGTGGAATTTAAATGTTCCCAAAAACTATTTTATTTATTTTTGAAGTAGATACATAATAAATACAATTATTTATATGTATTTTTTGTTCTTTAAGACTTTAACTTTTAAGTATTTACCTGTGACATCATTAGTGACTTCTTTTGTTTGGTTTTGGTTGTAATTATGCTAAAAACATATTAAAGCAAAAAAAAAAAAATTGTCAAATTATGCTTAATATGGGTGGGTAATGATTAACTTACATCCGGTTCAATTTCTGATGTATTACAAAATACTAAATTTTCGCAGTTCTTTTCATTCTGTAAAATTAATAATATTAATGATAAAGTAAATAAAATAATACATAATATGGGTAAGTAATGATTAAATTACATTTGATTCAACTTCTGATGTATTACAAAATACTAAATTTTCGCAGTTCTTTTCATTCTGTAAAATTAATAATATTAATGATAAAGTAAATAAAATAATACATAATATGGGTAAGTAATGATTAAATTACATTTGATTCAACTTCTGATGTATTACAAAATACTAAATTTTCGCTGTTCTTTTCATTCTGTAGGTACAATTAATAATATTGTGACTTGTTGACTCAAAAAGGTAAAATATCAAATACCTATCGGTTATTTAATAAAATAAACACTTATATTTACCATGCATGAAGCAGGATCGTCAGGATCATCTTTGTTTTCATTATTTAATTTAAAAAAGTTTTTTATATTTTGACAAGATTTAGCAATTTCAATCAGTTTAACTTTTTTACGATCTCGTTCTCCAGCAGCTCCTCCTTTTTTCCTTTTAAAAATATCCATCCTCTCGGGACTTAGGTCTTAAATACAGCAAAAAAGTCAATACCGAAAAAGGCGAGAACAATTACGATTGAATGTTTACTGTTTAGTGATTACAATTTACAATTTAACGATCATATTATCTAGCTGGTCTGTGTGTTTGAGAATATTATTGTGACTATAGCGAGTTGATCAAAAATAATACATCAATATCTAATAATAGATGCGATTATGCGAACCGTACGTTATCGTACGACGTAATCGTCGTCTGACCATGTTAATCCGAAAACGGGTAGGGTCGTCACCACCACTCAGTGCCATGTCTACAGTAATTATTTCCCTTCAATAGTAATAAAAATAATTCATATTTTCCATAAATTGTATTTATATTATTATAGTTGGCGGATACCCATATTTTATTATTCCGAATTCCGATTTCCGATAAGAATCTTAAATGAATGAAGACGTCAATTCGACAATGCAATAAATTATTATTATAACAAAATAAACAATGCATGAAATTTTTTTTCTAAATAAAAATTGTAAACCACTTGATTTAAAACTCGGTTGTCTAGTCTTTCAAAAATTGCAGGGGCAGCCCAGGCACCCTAGGCACCCTATAAAATACTTACACTTATACCGAGCGATGTGGCCGTAGCCGTTGCAATTAAAACAACCTGAAACAGAAAAATTATAATACAATTATATATTTTAAAATGTTAGCAATAGGTCAGTTAGATAAACTTACGGCGTACGGCCTTTTTATTGTTCGGGCGCGGGTTTGCGGGTCTATTATCCGCGACACTGCCATAATAATTGACCCGCAAACCCGGGCAACGCTCAATGTGGATGATCTTTTCCATGCTGAAATAAATTATAATTAATTATTAAGACACATCGTTTTTTTCTTCCTAACGTAACGTGGTTACCAGATATACGAACATATTATTTTAATAATGTTTTCCTACATAATTTAACTTCAATAAAATTGATTATTTATTTAATATTTTATCCGAATAATTTTCAGTAACTTTATGACATGGTTGGTATTTTGAAAATTAAAATATTTACGTAATAAAAAAAAAAATAATAAGCATTGTATTTTAAGTTCACGATTTTAAATCTTTTTTTATTTAAAAAAAATACTATAAATTAAAAAAAACAGAGAACTATCTAAAGAAGAAACTAGACAGTAAAAAATTCGAATTGTATAATTTGTATTATGTTTGAAAATTATTCAATTACATTTTTATTCAAATAATTATAAAAAAAAAAATCATAGGTACTTGAAAATTATTCGAATAATCCTATTTGAAAATCATTTAAATAATTTTTATTCGAATATATATTAATTATTTAGATAATATTTAGCCCAACTCTGATCTTAGTATGCATTAGCTCGAACCATAAAATTATAAATGAAAAAAAAATTGTTAGTAAAAAAAATACTGCCTTATGAAAAACAGTACATGTGTACTCACGTCTTCGGTGTGTCGATTGAAAATGAACGGCTTTCCCAATTTCACTTTACGATGTCTGTTATTTCGTATATAGCCGCCTTATATTAGATAAAATGTTGGTTATGACTTTACGAGCGATACCGTGTTTGAATGTCGGTTAACGTGTTTACTGTATTATTGCACGTCTTTGGATGGCGTGAGTTACAACTCGATGGGTGGGGTGGAAGGACGCGTCAACGGTCGAGCCGTTTGCCGAATTCTGCAGGCTACGTTCAACATCCGTGCTATACAGTTGTCGTAGCATTTTTTTTTGTTTTTTTTTGTTTTTTACTGGCACATCTATATTCATTGCATTTACTTATTTCATTATTACAAATTCTCCAGTTCTTATTACTTATTCGTAAACTTATTTTTATATAATTGGGACTTTGGAGACCGAGACCGGTGAGTACAATTTTATTTTTCTACCCCATAACACGTGTGTAAACAAACCATTTGTTTGTTATTGATGCTATTACATTACGCGCACGAGTGCGGTATAAAATATTTTCAACTATTATTATAAACGTTTTACGCGTCAATGTTCAACGAGTCAGTCGCGTCTTTATACACAGGGTATGATAAATTATAATTAATCGTTCCAAAATTCATAGATTATGTCTTTTTGTGTTTGAGCGTTACTTATGAGTCATAAGTTATGACCATCGTAAAGGGCGCATACACGATGCCGGTGACATACCTTAGCGCACCTGTTTGCGTGTTTTTACGAACTTTGTCGTCGCGCAGGCGCAGCCATAGTATGTTACAAAATACGTTTGTTTAAATACGGAATTTCATTGCAATCTTTTAACGGTTTTAGTCTTTGACGAAGTAATGAGTTCAGATTGTTCGTACTTACTGTTTTGTATGTACATATTATATGCATGTTGTATATTATTAACGTATTTCCAATAATAACACGTAATAACTGTTACAGTATCATTTATACTGATAACAATTATTCAGATACTGTTTGTATTTAAACAATATTTTTTTGATATTCAGTTTGTTTATATATTATTATTATACATTTTGTGTTTTACAATAATTACTTTTTTCGCCTTTAAAAAATGTTTTTTTTTATAACTATGACGATCTTATAGATCACTATGGTCAAACGCTGTGTGATATGTGGAAACGTTGAAGACGTTCTTGGAGTTTCAGTGCACAAGTATTTATTATTTCACTACATGCATATCTTTACATACTATTATTATACCGCTATTATATTTTTCTTTAGCTTTCCATCGGATGCCGTGCGTCGAGATTTGTGGGTGCAATTTGTCGAGAATCAAGGGTTTCAAGTCAACCGAAACTCCAAGTTATGCTCAAGGCATTTCATACCTGGTGTTGACTTCACAGCAGGAAATCAACGCCGCCGTCTGACCAACACATCGGTGCCGTCAATAGTGAGTTTATTATGAAATATAATTGTACAGTACACACAACAGAAGAGTAATGGGTTTGAGTTTAATGTAGTTCCTTTGAATTGATTCATTCAAAATTGTACATAAACACTACTTAACAACCTACAAATGTGACATGGTCTTAAATAATACCACTGCATCACAAATATCTGTCTTGAACCTTATTTTAAACTTGCCAGTACTTAATAAATACATTAGACAATATGGATACTGAAATATTGCGTTATTCGTTACAATACTATTGTTATATTGAGCTTAATTAATTTCACTTATGTACCTTAATGTTAATTATTAAATTTAAATTGTATGGATCTTAATATCAAATAACTTGCATGTTTTGCAAATTTTAACCAATTATATAATACATTTAATATTTATATATATACACACCACTTAATTTTATACAGTCTTTGGCAATAATGTTTATACTCCACAAACTCACATATAACCGCCATGTAACATTCATAGATATGCTTTATATCAACATTACTATTGTTTTTCACGGTGGTTAAATGTTCACATAGGTTTGTTTAACACTTATCACAGAGGAAGTATTCACGGCACGACATTAAGTTATATCTTGATTTTAACCATTGATAAATTATTATTTATACGCCATATACAAAGTATAATAGGTACCTATAAGTTGTTTTAGCCTATTAAACCTTCTTTTAATTTTTCACTTCACTTATACTTTTATTCAATGCTTTTAATGAAGTATAATAACTGTTACATAACCAGCTTATATTATTGTCAATATCAGTTCCATCTAGAGGTCCCTATTTCACGTGTATTTAAAAACACGGATACCCGTGTTTTTAACAAAAAGGTGTTAAAGTCCGTGTAAATAAAATACACGGGTAAATGAATATTGAAATCCGTGTACCCGTGTATTTGCTTCAGTCCGTGTATTCGTGTGTTTGCATTAATATTTGTACATAATATAATTACAGTAAAATCTACCTTAACGGATACCTTCTAACAGCGGACAATATCTTAGGAGAAATTTTTATTACTTTTCAATGTAAATACATCCAAATAGTGGATTGTAGAAATAATTTATCATGCAAAATTTCGAAAAAAAATTCCATTACCGGTCTATATGATTGTTTTATTCATTTTTAATCTGATTTTAATAAATAAAGTTTTTTTAAGTAATAAATAATAATACAGTTTACATACAACATTAATAAAAATGTTAAGGAAATAATTAAATATGACAATATGCTCGATGATTTCACACAGTATATAAATCAAAGAAATATTAATTTTTATAGCATTTTAAATAACCTAATAAATATATAAATAATAATATGTTTAACGGTGAATAAGAAAACAAAATTCTCGATACAAAAAGGAAAAACAAAAATAGTTACAAGTATAAATAATTAACAAAATATATCTCTACAATAATTGACGGTTTTGGTACAAAAATACTAATAAGTTAACATTTTCTGTTGATAAACAGCTTCTTTTAGGTGTGACGACATTTCCAGCAGTAGAGAAACAACGTTCCGAGCTAACCGACGTTGCTGGTATACATAGATATTTTTTTGCTATTTGAGCGATTAATGGATATTTCTTTTCATGAGATTTCCACCATTCAAGTGGGCAGAAATCATATCTGAGTAGTGGCTCTCCTAAATAATTCTGATACTGCGCCGATGCATCATTTATATTATTTTCTTCCTGACCATATAAAAACTCGAGTCCACTAGTAGTCTTTTTGGTTGCAGATTGATCAGTTTGTGACATTTGTGTACCGTTGTCATTAAATTGAAAAGTAATATCATGAATTAATTTTTTGACTTTTTCTAGAATATTTTCTCTAACTTCGATTGTTTCATATTCCAAATTTTTGTACCTAGGATCAAAAAATGGGGCAACTTTTCTTACAGATATGACACTTGGTGATATTACGCGTTCATTTAATTTAAAACGTTCAGTAAGTTGTTCAATTACAGTTTGTTTAAATTTTAAGCTAATTCCATCATCATTTTCTTTTATTTTTAAATGTTTTTCAATTAGTTTGAACATAAGAGGTCTAACCATCGATACTGGTGAATGTTTTTCACTCGAAAGTACAGTCGTAATTATTTGTAATGGTTTCAGTAAAGTAACCAACGTTTCGATTTTCATCCAATCACTTTCTACTATTTCAAATTTTTTTGCCATGGCCGATTTTGTAACTGTACGGTCAGCTAAAACATTTGCTATTGCACATCTATTTGTGTAAAGGCGATTCAACATCAAGTATACAGAATTCCACCTAGTTGCACAACTTTGTATTAATGTATGTTCAGTTAGTCCAAGTTGGATTTGTTTATATTTTAATGCGTGTTTAGCTAAATTTGAATGTTTAAAATGGCTTACTATCTTACTACATTGTGTTATTAATAAATTAATATTATCTTGCTTTAATCCGTATTTCACCGCAAGTTGTACGGTATGAGCTGCACATGTCAAATCATTTGTTTCCGAGACATTAGACAGCATTTGTACAGCGTTTAATACATTTTTTGCATTATCAGTAACAACTGTAATTACTTTTTGGTCAATTTCCCATTTTTCAAAAGTATTTTCCAATTGATATGCAAGATTTGAAGCCGTATGAGACTCTTCCATTTTATGAGTTGTAAGCGTATAAGACATTGGACACCACTCATCATTAATCATATGTGCAGTAATCGTAATATAACTATCCTGTGATAATGATGACCAACAATCAGACGTACAAGCTATATTGTTAGCACTTTTTAAATCTCTCTGTATAATATCTTGAATTGATAATTTCAATGATTTTAATCTTTTTTTAATTGCTTCTTCTTTGCATATTTTATAGTTAGGTTTCACTATGTTCATAAATTGTTCAAACCCAGCACTTGAGCAGAATGATATAGGCATTTGATTCATGGCTATCATTTTAGCTAGTGCCTGATGTATAAGTTCCGTTTCTTCGGAATTACAAAAGTCATCGTTTTTTCTATTGGCATAAGTCCGACGACGTTTTCTAGGTTGACGATGATTGTTATCAGTAACTTGTGATTCAGAAGTGCTTTGAGTCGAGGTGGATGTTGAAGCACAGAACATTTCAGGATTATCGATTTCATGACGACTAGCATCTCTATAGTTAGATTAAAAAAAAAAGTGAGTTACGCGTAGATTTTCGATTTCGTGAAAATTAAAATTTTAGAAACGCGTAAAAATGTTTATATCAAATTTGCAAATATTCATGATGTTTTCAATATTTAGAATTCCAAACACTAATAAAAAAAATTAAATTTTAAACTAAGTTTGTACATACCTTTTTGATTTAGAATTATTGGATAACGGCTGTATATTATGAATTGTTGCTAAGTGTCTTCCTAAAGACCCCGTGGATCCACCATTACAACAGAACTCATTATTTTCATTTTCAGAACATAAATTGCAATATGCTTTATTTTCTACCCGATTAGCATACTGCCATACCCAACTTTTGCGATTACTATTCATTTTAATTATCTTATTTTAATTACTATATAAAATAGAAAATAGAAAAGAACACGGTTTTTAAAATAATGTAAAATAAACGTCGCGTTGAAAGGAAATGCGAAACTTTTCTTTTTGTTAATGACAATCAAAACTTTATCTAGGCTTAAATTACGCAATATTCATGATAACAAAATTGAACGAGACAAACACTAAGTCACAGTAATGACTAATAAGACAACGATAAACTTTAAACGCATTTAAAGTTATCTTTTAATATAACATATACTATTAGTATAATATATATATTTTATATACATTTATAAGGTCATAATCATAACAGATTACGGTCATTACATAACTCATAACAAATATGGGTTTTTAGATTTACCGTTTAACTATATATTATTGTTAGGATATAGATAGAACAACCATGGAATTTATACTTGCAGCCCATAAGTTTTAAATATAACAATATTATTTAATACAAAATTTAAATACACGTGTATTTAAGATACACGGACTCTCGAATAATTATACGTGTATCAATACACGTGTACCCGGATTTGAATTACACGGTTATTAATACGTTTAAGATACGTGTACACGGCACCCGTGTACACGTGTTGGTTAATACTCGATCAAAATCGCGAGCTCTGTTACATAACCAGCTTATATTATTGTCAATATCAGTTCCATCACGAGTATAAGTAAAAACAAATGAGATATGCACATGTGTAACAAAATGAACATTTTGAATATTGCTTTATGAATTTATTTATGTATATATTTTTTGTTTTATATTCTTATTTATATATTCATACATCACTGGTAGGTATATAACATTCATAGAAATGTTTAATAATTTTTACACATGAATAAACCACCAATTATAAATTCTCTGGACAACAGTTTGTTTGTTAAATTACATTTTTTAGCTTAGAACATTATCAAAATTTATTACTTCCAATATGTAAAAATGTATGTTTCACTTTTAATATGTAACAATTGTTTTTATTTAAGTACATAATGCAGCACAATAATTTAGTTCTTAAGTCACTGTGTTAATGATATTTAATTTTCATGGTCACATATGACATAGTTACATTAATTTTAAATATTACATTAACACTACACTTAACAATTTCAGTTACTAAACCATCATGTATATAAATAACAACAAATGAAACATGTGATTTTATTAATATTTTTTTTATTATTTTTATTTACTTAAAGATAACTTAAATTAATTCTCATTTATTTTTTCTCATGTTACTACTGTGCAACACTCATAGAGGTTCTTAATAATTTATACACATGACTATTTATGTGTAATGTGGTGAAATGTGATATTTTATTAGCACACCAAATTATCAAAAATTCCCAGGAGAATGGTGTGTTACGTTTTATTCTTCAGCTTGGAATATTGCTATACTTTATTACTTTCAATCTATAAAAATTTACAATGATTTATAATTTTTTTTTTTGCCTAATTACTGGTAAATGTTTAAACATTATAAAGTACAACAACGTATAAACAATTATGTTGTCGATTCAAAACAAGTACGCTATTCTAATAGTGTTCATATTTCAATTGTTTAATTATTCATTATTGATTTATTCTATAGGTCATCAGACAAATTGACAACGCCGATGAACAAGGCGGCGCAGAAATCATTGAGGTCCAAATGGATGTCAATGACATGGAAGTCGTCGAGGTCCAGGTGGAAGATGACAATGTGGAAGTTGTCGAAGTCCATCTGGAAGATGACAATGTGGAAGTTGTCGAGGTCCAGATGGATGACGTCCCGATGGAAGTGGAAGTGGAAGTCGTTGATGTTTTGCCGGCCGACGCACGGGCAGAACTTGAATTCGCAGACATCTTCGACTATTTACCTCCGGACGTCGACGAAGAGGTCAGTGAATAAATATTTCATATTGATAAAATAAAAAAAAACATATAAGAACCATTACACTTTTATTATTCATATTGCAGTTCGAGCCAATTCCACTGGGTGTTCCTGTGGCTCAACGTTTGCCAATAAGAGACCGTCCGGCAGGTGTTCAACACCCACTCCCGGACCAACACAACGTTGGTGCTTTGGATGCGGTTTGCAGAGAATGCAAAGCCCGTCACTTCCATTGCGAACGCGCATCTAGAGGTCACTTTTCTACGTGCTGTAACAACGGTCAAGTGACCGCCACAGGACAGCGCGCACTGCTGCGAGCACCTATGCGTTTAACTAATTTGTTGATTGATGATTCACAGGAAGGTACCAACTTTCAAAGGGAGACTCGCCGGTACAACAACTTGCTGGCGTTCGCAGCGTTCTCCAGCGACCTCAACACCAGACGGTTGCCGGGTCGGGAACCAAGCGTGTACAGTGTCCACGGACAAGTGTACCGCAGGGTCAACAATGACGTTGTTGGCAACGAACACAGGCCACCGAGGTACTGTGAGTTGTACTTTGTCAACTCAGCCGAGGCCAACCAGGCCCGAATGCGACAACAAGATGTCGCAGACCGTCTTTTGGCAGGTTTGCTTGCAGACCTGGACCAAATGCTTCGGGAGATCAACCCATACGCTCAGGCTTTTAGGTAAGATGATCAATAAACTCATACACATACACTTTAGTAGTTATAAAACGCTGTACTTAAGCTTTTTTTTTATCTATACACACAGTTCTTAATACATAAAGGTATTATTTTAATTCATTTTATACGATATACATTACACTATATATTATATTATATAAAAAAAAACCGTGGTTCTTCCGGATAAACTAAATAACATAGACTACCGATTATATGCATTATATTTATTTTTATTATCCCACTTTCTGGTGTTTTTACAATGTGTATATTACAAGTATATTATGTGTTTACAGGAACATGAGCATGTTGTGGTTGGAGGAACAAGAAAGAGCCAATGCCAACCCTGAAGTGATGGGACCTAGGTCAGTGAGTATGCATTTTGTTACAGATGCAGCCAGGGACCAGCGACGATACCAACGACCGACCGCAAACAAAGTTGCGGCCGTGTTCGTTGGTGACGATGGACGACCACCGAGAGACCTCAATCTGGTAATTTTTGACAGGAATCCCGTTGATCCCCAACATCGAATGCAAACCATACCCGCGGGCTCATGTCACGCAGATCCCATGTTGTACCCTCTGTTCTTCCCGCACGGGGAGAGCGGTTGGTACTTCAATGTGATGCAAGAGGGTAACCGCAACAACCAAGTTCGCAGTCGGAACACTATCCGAGAGTTTGTATGTTATCGTATGGCAATTCGATATGCAGGAAACAACGATACTGAACACGAAGGCATAAGTTTAATACATGGTGGTGGTTTTTTATTGCAGCAGTACGTGTGTGACCAGTATGTTCGGATGGAATCGTACAATCTCAACTACGCCCGTAGAAATCAGCAAGCGCTTCTCGCTGATGCTTATCAAGGACTGGTGGACCATGTCAACCAACAGCACCACTTGGACGAGGCCAACCCGATGGCTGTCGGCCGTAGAGTCATTCTACCGTCGACATTCGTCGGGAGTCCACGTAACATGAAAGGGTGTTATCATGACGCAATGGCTATTGTGCGTAAATACGGTAAACCTGATCTGTTTATAACTTTTACGTGTAATCCTAGGTGGCCAGAAATCACACAGAACCTCGGAAGATGGTCTACTCCAAACGACAGACCCGATCTCATAGCCCGGGTGTTCCATGCCAAACTCAAGGCCCTCATGCAGGACATAACAGTAAATCGTGTGTTTGGTAATGTAGACGCTTATGTATACACTGTTGAGTTTCAGAAACGTTGATTGCCGCACGCACACATATTGGTCATCCTCGGTGAGGAAAGTAAGTTGCTCACCACCGAGGATGTGGACAATGTTGTGTGCGCCTCCTTGCCGGACCCGGCGACCGACAGGCGCCTGTTTGACTGTGTGACATCACACATGATTCACGGGCCGTGTGGGAAACTAAACCCTAACAGCCCGTGCATGGTGGACAACAGTTGTTCAAAGAAGTATCCAAAAGAATACAGTGAAGAAACTGTCTACGCTTCCAACAACGGGTACCCGACGTACCGCCGACCAAACAATGGATCTGTTGCCTTGGTCAGACAACAAGAGGTGGGCAATGAATTTGTGGTCCCCCACAATCCATACCTAATGGCAAAATATGATGCACACATCAACGTTGAGGTGTGCTCTACGGTTAAGAGTGTCATGTATTTGTATAAATACGTGTACAAAGGCCATGATGCGGCCAATATGGAAGTTTGGGACGGCGATGAGATATCAAAGTAAGCAGATTCAAATTAGTTATTTTCATATACTAAGTTTTTGCTATTGTATAAATTAATAACACTTAATGAACCATACACTACAATGTTTGTTGTAAGAACTGTGTTCTTTTGGTTCATTATAATGCTTTTTGACTATAGAAACTATAGATACTAACAACACACTGTAAATAAATTATATTAGACTCCAGCACTTTTGATTCTTTTTTTCACTATACTTGGCCATACTCAATCTCAAGCAAATTGTTTAAATAAAACATAAAAATCATTAAACTCTAATTCACAATTGACTAATGGTTTTATTCAATAGCTTTGTAGCCAATCTGATATACAATTTATTATACTTATTATTGAATGGCTCAGGTATAGTTAGTAATTGTTAAATTCAAATTGTTATGGCGTTGCACAAGCTAACGAAATATTAATAAATACAAATAATACAATGTACTTTTATGTAAATTTCAAACACATGCATACTTAAAACACTTTTTTTTATTAACTTAGTAATACTACTGTTTTAATTTATTTTAAACTCATATCTGTGTGATGTTAGATTAATATGTATAATACTTGGCCATACATTACTATACATGTATTATATATAAACTTTACTCTTTTGGTGTCAACTATGATTTTGTCTATATATATTGTTACTATCTAAAAACAAATTATTAAACTCCAGCTCACACTTGACGATGGCTTTAATTGAGTTAATTTATTTTAATTTATTCGAATGGCTCAGATATAGTTAAGAGTTATTATTTGTTATAGTTATAACCTATAACTGAATTTTAATTAATGTACAATATAACAATATATGAATCACATACTTTAAACAATATATTAATACACTTTTCCACTTTACTTTTTTTTTTAATGACTAATTTTATTTTACTCTACTTATTTTATATCACATGCAACAACACCTCAAATAATTAATAATGAAAAATAATAAAATCTAAGCATAAGACAAATCATTAATTATTTAAACGTTATGCTTGCCAAACCTTATAGTATTACATGTATTAATAATATATCTTATATGTTATACCTACATATGTAATTATCTTAACAAACATCACTTGATATATTATATGATATATATGCAATTAACCTAATATCACATTATACATTAGTTGCAGCAACTTTGTTACTATTATGGTTTATTATATGTTTGTTTTTTTTTTTTCAGTTTCATCAATTCACGATACGTAAGTCCGCCAGAATGGATCTGGCGGTTGTTTTCGTATGAAATGCACAAGAGGAGTCACACGATTGTTAGACTTCCAGTGCACTTGTCTGTCTTCCAAGTCTTCCTGGGCAAGCCCAAGAGCGAGTACAGAACGATGCCCAACGTCGTACGAAGTTGACAGAGTTCTTCACGTTGAACGCAAACGACGTGGAGGCAAGACAGTACCTGTATCACGAGATACCGGTGCACTACACGTGGCAACATGCACAGAGAAGGTGGGTGCGGCGACAAAGACAGATGAACAACGAGACGTTGGCTCGGATGTATGTCGTCAACCCACTGGGCCGTGACCGGTTCCACCTGCGACTGTTACTTTTGCACCGGAGAGGCTCACAGTCTTTCCGGGACATGAGAACAGTCGACGGCGTGGTGCACGAGAGCTACGGAGCTGCCGCCATCGCGTTGGGACTCTTGGAGTCCGACCGCGCATGGCTGGCATGCATGGAAGAGTCTGCGTCGTTAGACACTCCCCGACAGCTCCGGTATCCCTTCGTTACGATACTGGTAATATGCCATCCGGCGGAACCGCTGGCCTTGTTCCAAGCGAACGAGGCCAGCATGATGGAGGACTTCAATCGGCGTTTCCAAGACTTGGACCGTGCCAGAGCGGCAAGTCTTGACGCCATTGGAGACCTACTTCGTGCACACGGAAAAACGCTCGGCGACTACGGGTTGCCCTACCCGGATGTCGGTCTATTGGAACCCGAACAGGACGACCAGTTGTTCGGGGCAATAGACGCGGCGGCGCGGTGGGCGCGACAAGTGGTCGACATGAACGACGAACAGCGTACGGTGTACGATCGGGTGATGGCGGCCGTCGACGACAACCGGGACATCCAAAAGGTGTTCTACGTCGACGGCCCCGGTGGCACTGGAAAGAAGACGCTCTACAGATGCCTCATTTGGTCGCTTCGCAACCGAGGACGGTCGGTGTTGTGCGTGGCGTATACTGGGATCGCGGCGTCGCTCATGGACGGTGGTATGACAGTGCACTCGACGTTCGGGCTGCCGTTCGATACCCTTACTGACGAGGACACGTCTACCATCACCATGCAGTCTGAACGCACTCAGAGGATACGTGATGCGGCACTGATCGTCTGGGACGAAGCGCCCATGTCACCGGGACCGCAATTCGCGGTGGTCGATCGCTTGCTCAAGGACGTCATGAGGTCGGAATCGCCGTTCGGCGGTAAACCGGTCCTGTTTGCGGGCGACTTCAGGCAGATACTGCCCGTTGTCCGCAGGGGAAACAGGAGTGCCGTCGTCATGTCGTCGATCAAACACAACTCCCTGTGCCAAAACTCGGAGAAGTTTGAACTGACGCGAAACATGCGCGCCGGTAACGACGCGGACTTCGCGGATTGGTTGCTCCGGCTCGGCAGCGGCCAACTGCCGACGGTCGACGGTGTTCCGGACACCGTCGAAATCCCGCGGGAAATGGTATGTGACGTTGCTGATTTAATTGATTTTGTTTACCCGCAGCACATGTCGTTGGCTAATGTCGACGATTTTGCTCGGAAAATCATTCTGTGTCCTAGGAACGAGGAATGCAGGCAAATCAATCGCACGGTGCTCCAACGCATCGAGGGCGCTGAAAGAACGTACACGGGCATAGACTCTGTGGTGATGGACGATCCCGACGAGGTAGCAAATTACCCGACCGAGTTCCTAAACTCACTAGAATTGAACGGCCTGCCGCCGTTCATATTGACACTCAGGGTAGGTGCTATAGTCATGTTGCTAAGGAATCTCGATCCTAAGCGAAGACTGTGTAACGGTACAAGGTTAGTGGTCACCGAACTCCGGCGACACAACTTTAAGGCTAGGGTGTTGTCTGCTAATGTTGATGCACAGGAGGACATCGTCATACCAGCGATACCCATGACTTCGGGTAGTGAGGACGACCTGCCTTTCGAAATGAGGCGGGTTCAATTCCCAGTTAGGTTATCGTTTGCTATGACAATCAACAAGTCACAGGGGCAGACGTTTGACCGAGTGGGATTGCTTCTGCCGGTGCCCGTGTTCACACACGGGCAACTGTATGTTGCATTTTCAAGAGTGAGGAACGCTCAATCTGTCAGAGTCGGCATGTACGATGATGGCAATGGGCGGTTTGTCACAAAGAACGTTGTGTACAGGGAAGTACTACCAACGGGGTAACAGGTATGTAGGCAACGGTAAAATTGTTCACAAAAAAATTATATCAGATTTACTATTTCTAATTACCATTCACTGTTAGCATTGTTTAATTTCAATAACAAATTTTCATCTGATAAATTTTTTTTTGAGACTTTCTAACCGGAGACTACAAAACAGTTTATATATATATACAATGTTGTATACCGATCATGGGTCTTATGATCCACCGGGCGTTGGCCATATCATGGATCTTATGATCCACCGGGCGTTGGCCACTTGAAGTACCTAATCCTTAGGGATCCGCACATTCTTAGGTACTTCATGGACAGTTGGTTATTTCTACAGTCATGTAGCTGCTCCCGGCTGTTCACTGAGGAGAGATAGTTCGACAACCTCCACGTGGTTCTCTCTGGATGCGAATCTGCTTCAATGCGGATTCGTAACTAATAGTCGAACACATTATTTAACATTTTTAAAGTGTATACCTATTTTTTCTTTTTTTTTTAACATATACTGTAAGATATCTGTAATATTGTAATTTTCAATTTGTTTGTAACACATAAAATTCAATTAATATGTGCAACACCAATTCAACTATTGTAATTAATTTTGTACATTTTTTGTTTGTGTACATTTAACATGTCTGTCATCTAAACACCATGGAATTGTTTGTACTTTGTTTTTTTTTTTTTTTTAATTCACTGTGCATTGATTTATCTGTACAATACAAGGTGTTATTGGTTTCAATTTATTCAGAATGTACAAGTATATATTATAACAATATTTCTTATTTTTATTTGACTACCTATTGTATGCAAAGCTTTTACTTACTATAATGTATAACAATATTTGTATTTATTTTTTTTATCACAATAATTGTTGATTAACATCGTTATGTTGGACTTAAAGCGTTATAAACATAATAGGTATGTTATAAGTATATTATACATGTAAAATTCATACTCTCCTCTGTACACAAATTATGTAAGAAACATAAAATAATTAGATAATTATACCTATTATTTAAATTAATTATATTCCTAATGTTTTATATAATATCTACCTAATTATTAATTATGTTTCTAATGTTTAAAAAAATATCTACCTAATAAAATACATGTAATTGAATGTATTATTTAATTTTTTTAACACAATAAATTGCAAATTTAGTCATGTATTTTGTTTGTGTATTATATTTGATAATAATATATAATATTAATGAGTGTGTTGGCAGATGTTAGTATTTAATATTTAATTTTTACATACACATTAGGTGTATACTATTATGGTCACAATCAGATTGTCTGCATAAGTGGCTTTATTACACGTAAACTGATTTATACCAGTGATGACTGATAACTAGACATTAAAAAGTCAATATTATAGATTTTAAAAATTTTTACTTAGCACAACTTTTTATTTTAAATACAATAAATGCATTGTTAAGATTTTCTTCCATATGTAAAGTTTGTATTAATGTGAATTACTCATTAATTAGTAATTAATTGGTATACTGTTGTCAGAGTGCAGGTATTGTACACTCAATAGTCAAAACATATACAATATACATACAATATTTCACCCATGCGCTAACATTGTCTGCTATCCGACGCAGTCGGATCGCCTACCTGGTAGGTATAGTTGCATATAAATTTATTATAACAAGAGATTGCTGATTATTTAATGCTCAAACGACAACATTCGACTTTAACAGTTTTTCCTACTTTCGACGCCAGGAGGTTAGACAATCCGCGGTAGGCGGATTCCCCAGCCAGGTATCGATTTACACCGGTCGAGGGCTGATAGCTAGACACTTAAAAGTCTACGTCTCAATCTCAACTTTCAAAAACTTTTTACATTTGAAAGGAGACCGCCAAACAATCGACGCCACGAACGTCTTATCAATTCTCGACAACACCCGCCTTATCATCATCATCTCGATAGAATATTTGCAGTACTACCAATCAGTGGTACCAACACCACGGATTTATTACCGCCAAATCTTTATTTTTTGAAAACTTACCACTTTCAAGCTCTTCCATCCGTCCTAGGGTTTTCACATACACCGAGTTTCACCCAAAGCGAGTTTCACGGGCCGCTAGTCTTATAGTATAAAACGTGAAGCAGTTCGCCCGTTGTCCGCCCCGGCGCTACCAGTACTTTAGCAGAAAGCCAATCGAAAATTAGAATTTTTTTCCCGACCCGTTATCACCGTTTTCCGTTATCGCGCTATCTCGAAGTCGACGTTTAGTTATTACTGTATATATCGGTTTTCGAAAACTTTTCGACGTTTTAACCCCTTTTTTGTAATTTTTTTGGCGTTTTACGGCCCCGACGTCGTGTTTTTCGAGTACTCCATGTATTTTTACGCCCGGTACAGTGCCCGTTTTCTACGTGTTTGTTTCGCTGCGTTCGCAGTCGTGTTAACCGAGACGGCCGCCGACCCACGTTCTCCCCGATTTAATTTCGACTTTTTCAGTTTTCGTCGTTCTTTTCACGCTTTTCTTCGACATTATGGTATGGTTTTTCGTGTACCCCGCGTCCTTTAAACGCCGTATGTTTGCCCC
This sequence comes from Schizaphis graminum, assembly GCA_020882235.1. Lineage (NCBI taxonomy): Eukaryota > Metazoa > Arthropoda > Insecta > Hemiptera > Aphididae > Schizaphis > Schizaphis graminum. The sequence continues at coordinate 29,770,423 of CM037036.1, forward strand.
GTTTGTACGTGAAAATGTGAAATATGTTAGTGTGATTGGACGGAACGATTAAAATCGCCAAACGACGTATGAGGTATATACACCCAGGTATATGTACGTCCTGCCTACTCGGTATTATTTTAATTATTTGAATCAACAGTGCAGACTATTTTTTTGGATATCAAACGTCCTGACGGTGTGTATTTCTTTAAATATCGAATGTGTGTGTACTGCATTAGTATCTATTATCATATGTGTTGCAGGTATATGGTCTATGTCGCGGACCATTGATGTTCGTATGTTCGCACAGTGTTGATTTACTCATATATTATATAATATAGTTAAATTACTGTTTTGGATTCAATAAATCGCATTTTATCATTTTATTTACATTGTCTTATCCTTTATAACTCAGCCCTAACACCATTAGTCCAATGTTTTACCTCAAGTAGTGCTTTGTTGCACAGAAGTGTTTATCGACGATGCAGGTTCATTCGCAAAGCACTGTCAGCATGTACTCCAACAGAGTGAATTGAAGCTACACTATGTTTTTGATATAATTAAATAGTTACTTTTACTCAGGTGTTATATATATTACCAGCATAAACAGATTAAAACATACGGAAAATGTTAATAGTTCATAAGTGAGTTGTTGAATTAGAGTAGTTGATTAACTATGTATCGTGTGATTCTTATATTAAGCTGAATAAAAAATAAAGTAATCTACATATTATGATACTTTAATTATTATTGTTCAACTCTACATATTATTTAGTATTATGTAATTAAGTAATTTTATACTACAGATAAACACATGCATAAAGTATAATACATACTACATGTTTTCGCATACATCTAAAAATAAATTTTATTAATTAAATATAAAATATTAAACTATCGACATCGTTATAATGTATTGTATGATATAATTTAAACAATATGAAGCATTTGGTAAGTTCAAAAGAATTAATTAGCAACCATGAGTATTTTTAATTTAATAGCCATCATAAGTTTCAGACAAAAATTAATTAAATAGTTTTATAAATATTTTAAATTATACAATTTAGTATATTAGCAATCTATACAATATTTAGCATATTAAAATAAATTTTATAAATTTTACTTTTATTGTACAATTGTTTTTTACCTAATAAAACAAAAACAGATGATTATTGATGTGTAGGTATTATATACATTTTATTATATTATTTTATAATCGGTAATGATGAAATCAAATTATAATAAAAATTTTTGATAAATAATATTAATAATAACAATAAATAAGTTTAGGTTTAACATTAATGTATTGCCTGAAGTTTTTATATAAATAATCTAGATTATATATAGTTTTAGAGGATTTAAATTTTTGAATAAATTTGGTTAATCCAAAAACTGTATTCTTTACTAATGTATTATTAAATTAATATTACAATTGAAAGTAATACACGTAAAAAATTACAATATGTCAAAAGATATTGTACATGCATGTAAAAGACAATTAATAAGAATATCCATCTCTCATTACCTACGAAATATATTAATTGAATAGGAAAAACAGTGCTAGATAGAAAATTCGACGTAGATCGAAAACGGCTTAAATGCTCGAGATTTGAAAATATTCTTCATCTCAAACTTTAGTCGATAGGTTAAGGCGTTAGGTCCCCATGCATAGGATAGACAGGTATAGCAAGATCGAAACCCGCTCCGCCGGAATTAGTGGCGGCGCATGCTGTTATATGGCCGCCTGGCTTTTTTGCATTTTTTTCTCGATTTTTTCACGAAATATTTTGTTTAATATTTATTTTGAATAATGTATTTAATGAATACACGATTAAATTTACTTCCGTGTTTACAGTTACTTTTTCTGTAAATTAATAGAATAAATTACAAATTGCAACTCCCGTGTTACGAATGTTGTTAATATTGTATATTCAATACATAATATACAGTTCAATACAATTTCAACTATGCGCCCACATTGTCCGCGATTCGACGCAATCGGATTGCTTACTTGATTACTTTAGTTGTGTATCATAACTGATTTTCCCCGTTGATTGCTGACTATTAAAATTCAACACGCGATTTACCTCTGACTTTTTTACGAGCATATCAACATCCGACTATCGACTTCCGGGGGAACATGACAAAATGTTTAAAATACATTTGTACACAACATATTTCGAAATGAGAGTTAATGAAAAGTTCCTATTATTTCACCAATTCCGCCCACAATGTCCGCGATCCGACGAAGTCGGATTGCCTACCTGGTAGGTTTATATGCGTGTAAACTGATTTTTACCATAAATAACTGATAAAGTATTTAACATTCAAAATCTCGCTTTAACTTAAAATATTTTACGAACAAAACAGCATCCGCCTATCGATTAAAAAGTCAATAACATTGCTTTAAAAAACTTTTACTTTGCACAATTTTTTTATTTTAAATACCTACATGCAAATACAATAAATTAATGGATAAGATTTACTTCCATATAAATAGTTTGTTTTACTGTGAATTACTGATTAAATAATAATACCAGACACCAGTGTCATAGTGCATGCGTTGTACACTCATTATAGTCAATTCATATAATACTTGATCCATGCGCTGACATTGTCTGCGATCCGACGTAGTCGGATTGCCTACCTAGCTGGTTTAGTTTCCCTTAAAGCTTTTTGTAATTTGAGTTCATATAAAATTCTGATTTCATTTATTGCGCCAATATAGGTAGTCCGCGATCCGACGTAGTCGGATTGCCTACCTGTTAAGTATAGTTGCATTGAATTTATTTTCACAAGTGATTACCGATTATTCAACGCTCAAACGACAACATTCGACTTAAACATTTTTTCCTACTTTCTATGGCAGGAGGTTGGACAATCCGCCGTAAGCGTATTCCCCAGCCAGGTATCTATTTATACCGGTTGAGGGCTGATAGCTAGACACTCAAAATTCTACGTCTCAGCTTTCGAAAGAACACCGCCAAACAATCAAACGTTTTATCAATTCTCGACAACACCCGCCTCATCATCCCGATAGAAGACTCGCAGTACCACCAAATCTTCCTTTTTTAAAAACTTTCTCCTTTCAGCTCTTCCATCCGTCCAAGGGTTTTCACTTACACCGAGTTTCACCCAAAGCGAGTTTCACGGGCCGCTAGTCTAATAGTATAAAACGTGAAGACTTTTCCTTTTGTCCGCCAAGGCGCTGCCAGTACTTTAGCAGAAAGCCAATCGAAAATTAGAATTTTTTTCCCGACCCGTTATCACCTTTTTGCGTTATCGCGCTAACTCGAAGTCGACGTTTTGTTATTACTGAATACATCGGTTTTCGAACACTTTTCGACGTTTGAACCACTTTTAGATTCTGAACGGAGTGAAGAATGTATTGATTTTACAATGATGTGTGTTTTTTTTTTTTTTTTTTTTTTTTTTTTATTTTTTTATTTTTGTGTCTGACGACAACATTTGGAGCAGTAAAAATGCTTCGATTTTGGACTTCAGCCCCTCTTTGAAAAGGAAATCGGATCTAGTTGGTACTTTGGGGGGTCAAAAGTTAAAAATTTTCAATATTTTTTAAATGAATCGGGAAAAACCCTAAAAAAATGACAGAAAAACGGGAATTTTTACGCAAAACTAGTTTTCGACAAAATCGAATTTTTTATTTTGCTATAACTCAAAAACTAATAGATGTAAATACTTGAAATTTTCACCAAATGTTTATGTTAGTGTTCTCTATATACTGTTAAATTTTCAAAGAATTTAGACTTTTTTTGAGTTATTTATAGATAATTGAAATTTTTAATTTTTTTTAGTATTTTTTTTTAAAATAACGATAAAAATTTTTTGGCCGGCCAGAAAATCTTGAAAATTTAATGCAAGGTTTCTTATAAGTTGTTCTTAAAGTGATAAAAAAAAATCCGAAATCGTTAGTCACAATTTTTTTTTATAAGTGCTTAAAGTTCGAATTTATACGAAATATGTCAAAATTGCGAAAATTTGCGAGTAATTTTGTGGTTGAAAAATCGTAAAATTTTTTTCTTTTATAACTAAGTTTTGAAAATTTGTTGCAAGGTTCTCCATAAATTTTTCTTCAATTATCTGTAAAAAAAACTCGACCGGATTCAGACAAAAATTTTTTATGAGTGTTTGAAATTTAAATTTGTACAAAACCGCGTTAAATAACGGTTTAGCCTCAAACGATTTTTGATATTTGTTGTAATTCAAACTGTATAAGTCGTAAATACTTGAAAATTTTACCAGATATTTATATTGGCATTTTCTTTACGTGATTTGATTTTCAAAATATTTTGACTTTTTTTGAGCTATTTATAGACAATTGAAATTTTCAATTTTTTTTTATTTTTTATTTATAAATGTTGATAAAAAAAATTTAGCTGGGACAAATTTCTTGAAAATTTAATTGAAGGGTCCACATAACTTGTTCTAACTCTCATTCAAAAATTATAAAAATACATAGGCACAATTTTTTTTTATTAGCATTTGAAGTTCAAATATTGACAAAAATTCGTCAAAATCATGAATATTTTTCACTATTTGGTAGTTAAAAATTTATAAATATTTTACTATCAAAAGCTAAGAATTGAAAATTTAATACTATGCTGTACATAAGTTAAGCTTAGAATAATTATAAAAAAGTTTGAGGATTATTCAATTTAAAAAATTTTACGAGTGTTTAAAGTTTTAATTTTAATTTGAAATCAAAAATACACGTGTAAAATAACGTTTTACTAATAAATAATTTTCGATTTTTGTTATTTTTAAAAAATTACTAAACGTAAGATCTTGAAACTTTTACTTAAATGTTTGAATTTGTTTCAAAATAGAATATATGACAATATTTTAATATAATATATTAATATATCTTAGACTGACAAATCATCTCCGTTCAGAATCGTTTTTCGTATACAATGATACCTATCATTGCATTCAAATTTAACCTTCCCTAGTCCGAGGTCCATCCCACCCCCTAATGTACAGCAGAGCGATACTCACTTACCCGCTTTTTTTTTGTAATTTTTTTGGCGTTTTACGGCCTCGCCGTCGTGTTTTTCGAGTACTCCGTGTTTTTTTATGCCCGGTAGAGTGCCCGTTTTCTACGTGTTTGTTTCGTTGCGTTCGCCGTCGCGTTAACCGAGACGGCCGCCGACCGACGTTCTCGCCGATTTTATTTCGACTTTTTCAGTTTTCGTCTTTCTGATTCACGCTTTCGTCATTGTGATATGGTTTATCGCGTACCCCGCGTCCTTTAAACGCCGTACTTTACCGTTTGTATGTGAAATCTGTTAGTGTAATTGGACGGAACGATTAGAATCGCCAAACGACGTAAATGTACGTCCTGCCTACTCGATATTATTTTAATTATTTGAATCAACACTGCCGATAATTTTTTTTGGATATCAAACGTCCTGACGGTGTGTATTTCTTTAAATATCGAATGTGTGTGTACTACATTAGTATCTATTATCATATGTGTTGCAGGTTCACTGTTCGCACAGTGTTGATTTACTCACATACTACATAATATAGTTAAATTACTGTTTTGGATTCAATAAATCGCATTTTATCATTTTATTTACATTGTCTTATCCTTTATAACTCAGCCCTAACACCATTAGACCAATGTTTTACCTCAAGTAGTGCTTTGTTGCACAGAAGTGTTTATCGACGATGCAGGTTCATTCGCAAAGCACTGTCAGCATGTACTCCAACAGAGTGAATTGAAGCTACACTATGTTTTTGATATAATTAAATAGTTACTTTTACTCAGGTGTTATATATATTACCAACATTAACAGATTAAAACATACGGAAAATGTTAATAGTTCATAAGTTAGTTGTTGAATTAGAGTAGTTGATTAACTATGTATCGTGTGATTCTTATAAGCTGAATAAAAAAATAATGTAATCTACATATTATGATACTTAAATTATTGTTGTACAACTCTACATATTATTTAGTATTATGTAATTAAGTAATTTTATGCTACACATAAACGCATGCATAAAGTGTAATACGTACTACATGTTTTCGCATACATCTAAAAATAAATTTTATTAATTAAATATAAAATATTAAACTATCGACATTGTTATAATGTATTGTATGATATCATTTAAGTAATATGAAGCATTTGGTAAGTTAAAAAGAATTAATTAGCAACCATAAGTATTTTTAATTTAATAGCCATCATAAGTTTCAGACGAAAAGTAATTAAATAGTTTTATAAATATTTTAAATTATACAATTGAGTATATTTGCAATCTATACAATATTTAGCTTATCAAAATAAATTTTATAAATTTTACTTTTATTGTATAATTGTTTCCTACCTAATAAAACAAAAACTGATAATTATTTATGTGTAGGTATTATATACGTTTTATTTTTTGAATCGAGAACACAATATATAAATTGAAAACGTTAAAATTTTGTAAGAATGTTGTTTTTACATCTTATACTAACCATTTACAATGTTCAACGACATTTAATAGTATTATTCATTTATTTTGTGCATATTTAATTAGAATATAAATAGTTTATAAATTATTTTAATAATAATTAATTACTAAAAATAAGTATGTGTTTGACTATACTTTAAAGGCTCAACTTTTAAAAGTATCATATTGATCATTGATTCATGATTTTATAGGGTTTAAAACGTTGAATACCTCAATTAAATTTTTTTATTTATATGATATAATTTATGCAATATCAAACATTTGGTAAGTTCAAAAGAATTGATTAGCAACCATAAGTATTTTAAATTTTTTAATTTAATTTAATAGCTACCATTTAAGTTACAGAAGAAAGGTAATTAAATAGTTCTATAGTCTGATAGTAAATATTTTAAATTATACAATTGAGTATAGGTATTTACAATCTATAAAATAATTTATCTTTAGTTAAATTTAATGAATTTTTCTATTATTGTATAATTCTTATCTACCTAATAAATCAAAAACTGGTAATTAAATATTGATGTGTTTATATAAAAATTTTATTTTTGAATCGAGAACACAATTAATAAATTGCAAACATTAATGTTTTGTTAAGACTGTTGTTATCATGTCTTTTGTAAGTATTATTCATTTATTATATGCATATTTAATTAGAATATAAACAATTTATAAATTTATTATATTAATAGTAATAGGTACATGACAAAAAATAAGTTTTACTATACTTTAAAGGCTTTTAAAAATATTATATTGATCATTAATTCATAATTTTATACAATTAAAAACATTGAATACCTACCTCAATTTTATTTTTTTATTTACATAATATCTAACACGATAGATGTATTTATAATAAAAATATGTATAATAAAAATACAATGAAAAATAATAAACATAAATAATATAACTATACAAATATAAATGGTAATTATACCTATGGCAATATTTTAAATTGAATTTTTTTTTATTTATAAATAAACACTTCGACCACATAGGTCATTGGCCTAGAAAAGAACAAAAGTAGTTATATAAATTTTATTTGTAACATGCATTTTGTATATAATTTGGAATTATAGTGATCAGGTTCCTATAAGAATTGAGGTACATTAAATTAGTGTATACACTATAGTATGATAAATATATTAAATATGTCATCACACACAACCAAGGTGTTGTGTATTGCTATATATTGCATGTTATGTACAATTTGCATTTTGCCATTCGACTTTGTTATTATGTTTATGCATACAATATGCAGTAGGTAATATGCTATAATAGTAGTAATCAGTCACGATGACATCAAATTAGAATAAAAATGTTTGATAAATAATATTAATACTAACAATAAATAAGTTTGAATTTGACTTTAATGTATTGCCTGGAGTATTTATATTAATAATGTAGACTATTTAAGTAAGTTTTAGAGGATTTAAATTTCTGAATAAATTTGGTTAATTCAAAAATTATATTATTATATTATTAAATTAATATTACAAATGAATGTAATGCACGTAAAAAATTACAATATGTCAAAAGATATTGTTCGCAAATGCATGTAAAAGACAATTAATAAAAATATCCAACTCTCATTACGTACGAAATATATTAATTACACAAGAAAAACAGTGCTTAACGCAAAATTTGTTGCGTATCGGAAACGGTTTAAATGCTCGAGATTTGACAGATTTTAACAACTGAAACTGTAGTCGATAGGTTTAGGCGTTAGGTCCCCATGATTAAAATAGGCAGGTATAGCAGGAACGAAACCCGCCCCGGCGGAATTAGCGGCGGCGCATCACCAACATGGCCGCCCGGATTTTTTGCATTTTTTTTCTCGATTTTTTCAGAAATATTTTGTTTTATATTTATTATGAATAAATACACGATTAAATTTACTTCCGTATTTACAGTTACTTTTTCTGTAAATTAATAGAATAAATTTCAAATTGTAACTCCCGTGTTACGAATGTTGTTAATATTGTATATTCAATACATAATATACAATTCAATACAATTTCAACTATCCGCCCAAATTGTCCGCGATTTGACGCAATCGGATTGCTTACTTGATTACTTTAGTTGTGTATCATAATTGATTTTCCCCGTTGATTGCTGACTACTAAAATTCAACACGCGATTTACCTCTGACTTTTTTACGAGCATATCAACACCCGACTATCGACTTCCGAGGGAACATGACAAAATGTATAAAATATATTTGTATATAACATATTTCGAAATGAGAATTAATGAAAAGTTCTTATTATTTCACCAATTCCGCCCACAAAGTCCGCGATCCGACGAAGTCGGATTGCCTACCTGGTAGGTTTATTTGCGTGTAAACTGATTTTTCCATAGATAACTGATAAAGTATTTAACATTCAAAAACTCACTTTGACTTAAAATATTTTACCAACAAAACAGCATCCGCCTAACGATTAAAAGGCAATAACATTGCTTTAAAAAACTTTTACGTTGCATAATTTTTTTATTTTAAATACATACAAATACAATTAATTAATGGATAAGATTTACTTCCATATAATCAGTTTGCTTTACTTTGAATTACTGATTAATTAATAATATCATTGTCATAGTGCATGCGTTGTACACTCAATAGTCAATTGATTTAATATTTGATCCATGCGCCGACATAGTCTGCGATCCGACGCAGTCGGATTGCCTACCTGGTAGGTATAGTTCCATTGAATTTATTTTCACAAGTGATTACCGATTATTCAACGCTCAAACCACAACATTCGACTTAAACATTTTTTCCTACTTTTGAAGGCAGGAGGTTAGACAATCCGCCGTAGGTGGATTCCCCAACCAGGAATCTATTTATACCGGTTGAGGGCTGATAGCTAGACACTCAAAATTCTACGTCTCAGCTTTCAAAAAACTTTCACTTTCGAAAGAAGACCGCCAAACAAGCGAACGTCTTATCAATTCTCGACAACACCCGCCTTATCATCCCGATAGAAGACTCGCAGTACCTCCAAATCTTCCTTTTTTAAAAATTTTCTGCTTTCAAGCTCTTCCATCCGTCCTAGGGTTTTCGCTTACTCCGAGTTTCACCCAAAGCGAGTTTCACGGGCCGCTAGTCTTATAGTATAAAACGTGAAGGAGTTCGTCCGTTGTCCGCCCGGGCGCTGCCAGTACTTTAGCATTAAGCCAATCGAAAATTAGAATTTTTTTCCCGACCCGTTATCACTGCTTAATTCACTATGAAAATAAAGAACCTTTATCCATATCGTCTGGTCCCAAAATCAGAGCCAGTAGAGAGTTTATTACTTCCAAACTTGCAGCGGCACTTGATAAATGTAAAATAACAGATAGAGAAGCAGTACATTTATTAATATCTACCGTAGAAGCTTTAGGACTTGATGTGAATGATTTTATAATTAATCGTTCTTCAATACATCGCTACAGAGAACGTTTTCGATCAGAATTTAATAAAGAATTACGAAAAAGTTTTTCACAACCATTGACAGCTGCAGTAGTACATTGGGATGGTAAAATACTACCTGCATTAACAGGAAATGAATATGTTGATCGTTTACCAGTGCTCATAACGAACAACAACAGTGAATATCTTTTAGGAGTTCCTAAATTAGAGTCAGCAACGGGTAAAGAACAAGCACAGGCAATTTTTCACGCACTTCAAGACTGGGGTATTAAAGATTCTGTCAAAGCACTTTGTTGTGATACAACAGCGTCAAATACAGGTTAGTAAAAATTTTAAATAATTATAATTGTATTGCATTGTCATTTTTTGTCTGTATTTTGTTATTATTTTTGCTATATTGGATTGTTTAAAGGTCGATTAAATGGTGCTTGTGTTATCCTAGAGCAATTACTTGAAAAGGACTTACTCTACCTTCCGTGTCGACACCACATATCTGAAGTAATACTAAAAAGTGTTTTTGATGTTAAGTTTAGAAGCACTTCAGGTCCAAATGTACCAATTTTTAAACGTTTTAAAGATTATTGGTCAAAAATAGATACAACTAAATTTAAATCTGGGATAGATATTATGCAGGCTAGAAAACTATTAGATGATGAAGTAGATACAGTATTATCATTCAGTTTAAACTGTTTAAAAGTACAACAGTGTAGAGAAGATTACAGAGAATTTTTAGAACTAACTGTAATCTTTCTTGGTGGTATTCCTGTACGCGGGATATCATTTCGTGTCCCAGGAGCCATTCACCATGCAAGATGGATGTCCAAAGCCATTTATAGTTTAAAAATATGTTTATTTTCTGAACAATTTAAATTAAATTCTAAAGAAAAAAATATAATTTATGATATTTCTATTTTTATAGTACGAATTTATGTAAAATACTGGTTCTCATCACCCGTTGCTGCTTTTGCTCCCAGTTTAGACTTGGAGCTTTTTAAAAATCTTATATTGTATAAAAAAATTGACCCTGACATATCAAACATAACAATAAAAAAATTATCAGGGCATTTATGGTATTTAACATCGGAAACTGCAGCATTATCATTTTTCGATAAAAATGTATCAATTGAATCAAAAATAAAAATGGTACAATCAATACGAAATAATAATTGTGATACTGAAGAAACAGTAGTTTTAGTAATTAGTACTAAGTAATTAGTAGTAAGTAATTTTATGCTACACATAAACGCATGCATAAAGTGTAATACGTACTACATGTTTTCGCATACATCTAAAAATAAATTTTATTAATTAAATATAAAATATTAAACTATCGACATTGTTATAATGTATTGTATGATATCATTTAAGTAATATGAAGCATTTGGTAAGTTAAAAAGAATTAATTAGCAACCATAAGTATTTTTAATTTAATAGCCATCATAAGTTTCAGACGAAAAGTAATTAAATAGTTTTATAAATATTTTAAATTATACAATTGAGTATATTTGCAATCTATACAATATTTAGCTTATCATAATAAATTTTATAAATTTTACTTTTATTGTATAATTTTTTTCTACCTAATAAAACAAAAATTGATAATTATTTATGTGTAGGTATTATATACGTTTTATTTTTTGAATCGAGAACACAATATATAAATTGAAAACGTTAAAATTTTGTTAAGAATGTTGTTTTTATATCTTATACTAACCATTTACAATGTTCAACGACATTTAATAGTATTATTCATTTATTTTCTGCATATTTAATAAGAATATAAATAGTTTATAAATTATTTTAATAATAATTAATTACTAAAAATAAGTTTGTGTTTGACTTTACTTTAAAGGCTCAACTTTTAAAAGTATCATGTTGATCATTGATTCATGATTTTATAGGGTTTAAAACGTTGAATACCTCAATTAAATTTTTTTATTTATATTATATAATTTATGCAATATCAAACATTTGGTAAGTTCAAAAGAATTGATTAGCAACTATAAGTATTTTAAATTTTTTAATTTAATTTAATAGCTACCATTTAAGTTACAGACGAAAGGTAATTAAATAGTTCTATAGTCTGATAGTAAATATTTTAAATTTTTTAAAATAATTTATCTTTAGTTAAATTTAATGAATTTTTCTATTATTGTATAATTCTTATCTACCTAATAAATCAAAAACTAATAATTAAATATTGATGTGTTTATATAAAAATTAATGTTTTGTTAATAATGTTGCTATCATGTCTTTTGTAAGTATTATTCATTTATTATATGCATATTTAATTAGAATATAAACAATTTATAAATTTATTATATTAATAGTAATAGGTACATGACAAAAAATAAGTTTTCTATACTTCAAAGGCTTTTAAAAATATTATATTGATCATTAATTCATAATTTTATACAATTTAAAACATTGAATACCTACGTCAATTATATTTTTTTATTTACATAATATGTAACACGATACATGTATTTATAATAAAAATATGTATAAAAATAATACAATGAAAAATAATAAAATATATAAATAATATAACTATACAAATATAAATGGTAATTATACCTATAGCAATATTTTAAATTGCATTTTTTTTTTGTCATTGACCTAGAAAAGAACAAAAGTAGTTATATAAATTGCATTTGTAACATGCATTTTGTATATAATATGGAATTATAGTGATCAGATTCCTATAAGAATTTATAGAAACATTAAATTAGTGTAGGTCCTACACTATAGTATGATAAATATACTAAATATGTCATCACACACAACCAAGCAAACTATTACTACATGCCTATTGCATATTATGTACAATTTACATTTCACCGTTCGACTGATATTATGTTTATGCATACAATACCTATTTATTGCGCCAACATAGTCCGCGATCTGACGCAGTCGGATTGCCTACCTGGTAGGTATAGTTCCATGGAATTTATTTTCACAAGTGATTATCAATTATTCAACGCTCAAACGACAACATTAGACTTAAACATTTTTTTCTACTTTCGACGCCAGGAGGTTAGATTATAAATTTGAGAGAAATTTAGAGAATAAATTTGGTTAATCCAAAAATTATATTATTATATTATTAAATTAATATTACAAATGAATGTAATGCACGTAAAAAATTACAATATGTCAAAAGATATTGTTCGCAAATGCATGTAAAAGACAATTAATAAAAATATCCAACTCTCATTACATACGAAATATATTAATTGAATAGGAAAAACAGTGCTGCATAGAAAATTCGTCGCGGTTCGGAAACGGCTTAAATGCTTGAGATTGGATAATATTCTTCAACTCGAACTGTAGTCGATAGGTTTAGGCGTTAGGTCCCCATGAATATAATAGCAGGTATAGCAAGATCGAATCCCGCCCCGGCGGAATTAGTGGCGGCGCATGCCGTAACATGGCTGCCCGGATTTTATGCATTTTTTTTCTCGATTTTTTCAGAAATATTTTGTTTTATATTTATTATGAATAATGTATATAATAAATACACGATGAAATTTACTTCCGTATTTACAGTTTCTTTTTCTGTAAATTAATAGAATAAATTACAAATTGTAACTCCCGTGTTATGAATGTTGTTAATATTGTATATTCAATACATAATATACAATTCAATACAATTTTACCAATGCGCCCCCATTGTCCGCGATTCGGCGCAATAGGTTTGCTTACTTGATTACTTTAGTTGTGTGTCATAATTGATTTTTCCCATTGATTGCTGACTACTAAAATTCAACACCCGACTATCGACTTCCGAGGGAACATGACAAAATGTATAAAACATATTTGTACATAACATATTTCGAAATGAGAATTAATGAAAAATTCTTATTATTTCACCAATTCCGCCCACAAAGTCCGCGATTGCCTACCTGGTAGGTTTATTAGCGTGTAAACTGATTTTTACCATAAATAACTGATAAAGTATTTAACATTCAAAAACTCACTTTGACTTAAAATATTTTACCAACAAAACAGCATCCGCCTATCTGCCTTTTACGTAGCACAATTTTTTTATTTTAAATACATACAAATACAATTAATTAATGGATAAGATTTACTTCCATATAAACAATTTGTTTTGCTGTGAATAACTGATTAATTAATAATACCATTGTCATAGTGCATGCGTTGTACACTCAATAGTCAATTGATTTAATATTTGATTACGCAGTCGGATTGCCTACCTGATAGTTATAGTTGCATTGAATTTATTTTCACAAGTGATTACCGATTATTCAACGCTCAAACGACAACATTCGACTTAAACATTTTTTCCTACTTTTGAAGGCAGGAGGTTAGACAATCCGCCGTAGGTGGATTCCCCAACCAGGAATCTATTTATACCGGTTGAGGGCTGATAGCTAGACACTCAAAATTCTACGTCTCAGCTTACAAAAACTTTTCACATTCGAAAGTAGACCGCCAAACAATCGAACGTCTTATCAATTCTCGACAACACCCGCCTTATCATCCCGATAGAAGACTCGCAGTACCACCAAATCTTCCTTTTTTAAAAACTTTCTACTTTCAAGCTCTTCCATCCGTCCTAGGGTTTTCACTTACACCGAGTTTCACGGGCCACTAGTCTTATATTATAAAACGCGAAGAGGTTGACCCGGTTGCCACTTGAGTTCACTTGCTGTACTCGCCGCGGTTCCTAAAACGGAAAAAAGAATGCGCTCCGGTCGCCGCGGCCCGCCGTTATCGCGCCCGTCCGGTTATCAAACCTACGACGTTGGACAACTACAAGGTTTATAGATTATACAGGTTGCCTCATTTCGCATTTTTGAAATTTCGGGAGTGGGGGAAGCCATACCGTGACGTCACCCGAAGTATAAACTGTTTCGTTATTCCCATATAACACGGGTAAAATGAACACGATTTTTAACTTTCCCAAGCTCCTACAACTTCAATATTAAATTTTTTAATTTGAAAAAAAAAATGGTATAGGCTCAAGGTATAAATGAATATATTAGCATAAAAAAAAAAAAAAATGAAATTTAACCATAACTTGATTAAAAAAATATAGTAAGTGAATGATCTAAGTCATCACATTGAGTTTCGGGTGACATGGAACAGTAAAGTTTTTTTTAATGTTTTTGAGCATTCTATTTGGAACTCAAATAAGGTTTTTAAAAACACCTTAGTACATATGATAATTTAAAGAACTCAATAGGTAACCTAAATATTAAATAAAAAAATAAATAAAATACCTACATTCTTGTTAATGAAACATAATTTTTTTTTTCTAATAAAGTTAAGTAGTTTAACATAGAAAACATTTTTGTAACATTTGCTTTAACAATATATAAACATAAAAAAAATTATAGAGCATCTTTTTTAACAACATATAAACATTATAATCATAAAAAAATTATACGTTTTTGTATGTTTCAAGCGACTTATTGTTTTAATACTAAAAATAAAATCATTCTTAAAAAATCAGATTATGAATATTTTTAAATAATGTTTGGACTCATTTTGTAATATTTTGTTAGAAAAATAAAATTAAAATTGAATATTTGGAAACAATATAGAAAAATAACGTTTTTCAAAACCTTGATCAAAAGCGTAATATTCGTAATAATTAAAAACGTTTAAAAACAAAACTGTAAAAAAGACATGGATTTATTTTTGTATATTGAATAACATTTTCAATGTTACAAAAAATGCATTACAAATGTAATGCAATTAATAAAATTTAAAAAAGTTAAAAAAATAATTAAAATAGTTTTATTGTGTGAGCAATAGTTGTCAAAAATTTATCTAGTGTCCGTTGAGTTAAGCTACCATTAAACTTGGCGTGCGTTTCCTACAACCCTAAAACTTATATAATTTGTCTTGAATGTTTCCCCTTGGACCCCCCTCAGATACGACTTTGAATTAATCTGTAATGTACCTACTCTAAATATCATCAAAAAAATAATTACACACATCATATAAATATAATATACATTTCTATTTTATTAAGTAATAGCTCAAATAATAATAGTCAAACTTTTTAGTACAGTTAAAATAGTTAAATTACAATTTTGGATCAACAAAAAAATTTAAGTACAGGAGTAGCTGCTTATAATTTCATGTAACTATAACTGGATGTCTATACACGATTTGTAAAATTTAAAAAAATAGTTAAATATATTATTATTATATGGGTGTTGTTAAAACCTGTTCAAAAGAATAACGAAAAATAATGAATAATTACATATTTAGCGTATTATTAAGTAATAAAATACATTATTCAATAATAATACATCGATATTTAATAATAAGCAGTAAATCAATTAGGTATAATAAAAAATAATAGCATAAAAAAATAAAAATACATACGTTCACATGCATTTTTAATACGCCGCCGTAAATTTTATACTTCGGGTGACGTCACTAGATAAGGAATGGTGCGGGGTGATCGAAATATTTAGGGGACTATGAAGCAACCTGTATAATCTATAAACCTTGGGACAACTATACGATTATTACTACTATTACTAGCTGAATTACCCGTCGCTGCCGGGTTACAGGAAAAATAATAGGATAGAAGAATATTTTTATTTATTTATATATAAATAATATATACCTATATCAATATTTAGTTATAACTTATAATAATGCTCTAATGAAAATTTCTATGAATATGTATATTAAATATTAATAATAGGTATAGAATTCGAAGTTTAAAGAATAACAATGCTCGTATTTAAACGATAAATTACCCAAATCATAGGAAGTAACATGAGATATATTATAAGATAAAGATTTAAGCACTGCTCCAACAAATTACTTCGTTCTGATCCATTTAGCCCAGCAACAAGAAAATATCCAATTGGCATTTTCCAGTGGCCATTTATACCTACGGCCATAAAAACAAATGCGTTTTTTGCATGAACTGCGTTATCATTTTCCGTTTCAACATTTGTACCCATATCAACAAACCCATGCATTTTTGTTCCGTCCCAGTCAGTTTGTTCTCTAATAGACATTTCATCAAGTACAATATTGCATATAACAGTCTCATTTTTGGCTTTGTTTTCTATGCATTTAAATGCTTCGTCAGTAAAACCGGGGTCGCCATTAACAACTTTATACCATCTACTAATGCTTCTGGGATGAGGAAGCACATTATTAAAACTTTTCCTTACATATTGATATGCCTTGGTTGAATAAAATTGTAATGTTATAGCAAATTTTCTTAGTTCAGACGAATAAGGCAGTTTTTGACCTTTCATATTTCTTTCTATTAAAGAACGCAATGATTCTGAACCAATAGACTAGAAAGAATAAAATATAATTAAATGCTTATGGTAATTTAATATTTTATTACAAACCCTTAAACCATCAATAACAAATTGAGTTTCTCACATATATTATCATAGGCATTAGATACAAGTTTTATTGCCTTATTTTATTATACTGTACACATATATTCATTTAAATTACTTACACCCCTACTCAAGTACCTACTTTAAAATCACATGCATTTTTTTAACATAGTTTATTATTAACATATAACTGATAAATAAAACAGCGTACTTTGGCAAAAATCAACAATATATATTTTAATAAATACAACTTATATATTATATAAATTAATACAATTTTAAGCTTATTAAGTTGTTCATTATAATTCTTCATCTATTTCTTCACTTTTTTTCCCAATCACATCCACTCAAACAGGTTTTCCAAACAATTAAACAAAAAACACAAATTAAACACAAAATTAAAAAATGAAGAAATAAAATATTACCTTTAGATGAACAGATGCATTTTCAGATATGAAATTTTTACTTTTCAGTTGAAGAATAAGGTCATCATATATTTTGAGCTTGGTCTGCAGTCTCTTCACCTGCTTTTTCAAATTTACATTTTGGGTTTGTTTTTGGCTGAACTTATATTTGACCATTTCTAAATTCTTTTTAGCTTTCCCTGGTGTATTAAAGTGACTAGGCGATAAATCCCCAATCGTATCTGGATTAAATCTTTTTCGTTTTTGACTTGAACTTTGAAATAAAAAGACCAATATTTTGTTCATAAATATAAATAATCAATTACTGTGAATATGTAAAAAATGTAATAATGTAATAAATATGTAAATAATAATGTACCTCACATCAGGCAATACACTAGAACATCGCCTTTTTGGAGTAACACAAATACTATTTTTTGATACGATTGTGATTTTTTCGGGCGACAGAGTTTCTTGAGAAGTTAACTCAAAAACTGCAATTTTGAATTACAACAAAATTATTTAAAAATAAGACTTAAATGTTAAGATTTAACTGTAAACTATTATTTATTATTTACAAAATATAAACGGTAGATACCTGTATTTGTGGATTCTAATAATTCTGGCTGTTTAGATTTTATATTTTCTGGAATAGCAATACTTGTTAAGTAACCATTTGGTAAAAAGTCTTCATTAGAAAAATGAGCCTCACAAACTCTATATGACGGTAGATATAGGCTAATTCCACAAGCTTTTAACCACAACTTCTTGCGACCTTCATCCTTAGGAAAGCTGAAATAAAATTAATAAAAAATAAAACTATTTATGTATATTTAGTTGTAATAGTTGAGCTATAATTCTTTAAATATTGGTAGCTAATAAAAAAAAAAGTATTAAAACATATATTTAGAGAAAAATATTTTTATAGAACAAACCACGAAGGTACACATGAAAAATATAAGGAAACTATTATGACTATTATGTTAAAATATGATTATTTTAGTTACGAATAAAATGATTGGCCACCACTTCTTTCATAAACATTGCAAATGATACACTTCCTAGGCATCTTAGTACAAATTTGAAAGTTGAGACTATATTAAACAATACAAATAAGGAAAACCGGCAAAACTCAAGAAAAACACTTGTTGAAAGAATTGAAAATTTCAAATCAGAACCAGAAATATAATAATAAATAACAGTAATATACTATTGTGATAGTACGCGGTGTGTTGATAAGTCGCAGGCGCAACAGAATTAAAAATTATTGTACAATACGATGGGCCTTGTGCGCATGTGCGGAGTGCGGGCGTGCGTCCTTGATCAGCGCCCTCACGCTTGGACGCCGGAATTACAACCACGTTCCGTCTATGAGTATAAGGTCTATGCCACTACCGACGATGACGTAACAGTACTGCAGTAGCCACTAAAGTAGTGGGGGTTCTAAAGATGTGTGTGAGTGTGTGTGTGCGCGGCAAGCAACGCGCATCGCTATGTATCATACGGCAAACTTTATGCTTCTAATATCTACTTAAGTAATTATTTTTTTGGACTTTTCTCTTTTGGTGGCTCATCTACACACCGAGTACTTTCGTTTAAAAAATCGTGAAAATCGGCCCAGTAGAACTTCAGATAAAACTGTCACAAGGAATCGCCTCACGTTTTAATAATATATATAAAGATAAAGATTATTTATTAAGAGGCCGTCGTGGTAAAAGTGAAACGCATACAACGTTCAAGAGATGGCGTTGAATTCCATATCGCCGCCGTCGCGGTAGGCCGTAACCACGCCCATCGTGTACGCGACGGGGTCCGCGTGTTCAGCAGTGTTGCCAGGTTTGAGGATTTTTCCTTTTTCTGGGGATTTACAACTCCCTTGAGGAAAATGTTGGTGATTTTCTTTTTTCTGAGGAATTCTGACAATTTTATTTTTTTTCAAGTTTTGTTAACTTTTTTTTAGGTATTTCATCTTCATTGACTATGAACTGATAACACTGAGATAAATAAGAATATCTTATCTATCTCAGTGATTAATAGGGTTGATAACACGGCTATAGATAATATAGTATCTAATATAATCTAAGACCGTGGTACTATATAGTATCTATTCTATAGCCATGGCTATAGAAACAATTTTTGTACGATGATTTAATCTCCTAAAAAAATATTAGCAACATTTTAAATAGTTTTGATTAGTGAATAGTGAAAATGTTATGTATTTACAGTTATTTGTTTTTGAAATGCAACAAAATAAGAAAATCCCTATATAAGAAATCGAGTGAAATATCCAATGTTGTAATAATATGAACTTCATACCCTCATAAAAACTTAAAGTGACTCTTTCTTGTAAACATTTTTTTTTTTTTATGGTAAAGGTAGACAACTTATGAGGAATCTTGTATTACATTTTTAAATCTCAGATTTAAAAAGAACATTTTTAATGAGTTTATAGCTCAAAATAATTTGCAAATTTTTTTCTTTATTACGTATTTTGTTAATATTTTAACTTGAAATGCTTATAAAAAAAGTGACTGGATTTTGAATATTATAACAAATCAAAATATTTTGAAAAATTTTTCATATATAGAAAAGACTAGTATAAACATTTAGTGAAAAATTTATGTATTTATGATCATTTGTTTTATAGTTACACCAAAAATAAAAAACGATTTTATCAAAAACCCATTTTTACTTTATTTTTATTTTGTTTTTCTGGGCGTTTTTGAATACTAGGTATTGGAAAATTAAAATTTTGACCTCCCCCTCATAAAAAAAAACCATAATTGTAAAACCAATACATTCATTGTTCCGCTCAGAATCTTAAATTTTAAAATTTAGAATGTTCGTAATCAACTATTAGAAACGAGTCAAAATATATTGGAAATGTTATCAAATATAGTAATTGGTAAATATACATATGGTGTACATTCCAAGTGTCTATAAAGTCATTCTTTTTTGAAATCAAGTGAATATCTTATTTCGTAAAAATTTAATTTGACTTTCCGGTAGAGATTTTTGTTTTTGATAAAAATAAACAAACTTAAGAGGAATCTTTAATTAAATTTCAAATGTTAGATTTAAAACGTAAAATTTTTATGAATTTCTAATTCGAAATAATTTGCACATTTTCGTTGTTTTTATGTCTTTTGTAAAAAATCGATCTTTATAAATGCTAATAAAAAAATAGACACTGTATTTTTAATATTTTTTAACTGATATTCTAACAATATATAATATATAAGGAGCCTTGTATTACATTTGCAAGATTTTCGATCCAACGAATACAATTTTATTGACATTTATAAACAAATAAAAAACTAAAAAAATTTAAATTTGAAATTGTCCGTAAATAGCTCAAAACGAGCCAAAATATTTTAAAAATATTATTGTGTTTAGAAAATGAGAATATAAACATTTACTTAGTTAAATTTTCAAGTAATTTCAGTTATTTGTTATTTTGAATTACAATAAAATAAGAAAATCGCTACGTGATAAATGATGGAGTGAATATCCCATAGACTTATATTATAAGTCTATGGAATATTTAATGTCGTAAAAATTTGATTTCGAACACTCATAAAAATTCAATTTGAATTTCCAATAGAGATTTTTTTTTATAAAAAATTAGACGAATTTACGAAGAATATTATATAACATTTTCTAATCATAAATTAAAAAAAAAAAATTTTTAAGAATTTCTAACAAAATAATTTGCACATTTTTTTATTTTTTACGTATTTTATATTTGTAAATTTGAACTTAAAATACTTATAAAAAAAAATGACTGAATGTACTATTTATATTTTTCACCTACTATAATAGGAGTCTTTTATATTAAATTTTCAAGCTTTTTTACACAACAAATAACATTTTAATATTTTATTGAAATTTATAAAAAAAACCTAAAAAGTTGTAAACTGAGTATATCCGAAACAGTTCAAAACCAATTAAAATATTTTGAAAATTTTATTGTGTAAGAAAAATTATATAATATAATATTACAGTGTACTCTCGCCTCTCGGTGTACTCAAATTTCACGGGAAAAAAAATAATTCGTCTAACTAAAAATATTTCTAATTATTAAAATTTTAATGTATAGAGGCGTAGCCAGGGTTTTTTTTATGGTGGGGGGGCTAAATAATTTTAAATTGAGTTATTGAAAATCAAAAACAACAATAAAACAAAAATATTGATAATATATTAACGTTGATTTATCGTTAATATATTTACTTTTTTAAATAATTAAAATTTGTAAGACAATTTCCATATTTAAATTTAAAAAGGGTGGGAAAGTGAGTATCGCTCTGCTGTATAGTAGAGACGGAGAGAAGATTACTATAATGAATGTATTAAATTTGAATGTAATGACAGGTATCATTGTATACAAAATGATGGAGATAATTTGTCAGTCTAGGATAATTAGTAAGATATATTATATGTATTATAAGCTATAGATTTAAATTGCAATATATCGTTATTATTTTACGCAATTTCGTAAAATATTTAATTTCACACGCTCATAAATTTTGTTCTGCATTGTCACTGCAGTTTTTTTTTTTACAGTGATTTGAATAAAATGTTATGGAGAACTTTGTATTGGGTTTTAGATATAAATCACATATAAAAGTCACTAAAATTGTGACTAACAATTTTTGATTTTTTTTTTTTACTACGCTATAAGTGCAACTTATATAACTTATAAATCTTACATTAAATTTTAAAATTTTTTTAAAACGCCAAATTTTTTTTATCGGCATTTCAAACAAAAAACTTAGATACATCAACAATTTCAATTGTCAATAAATAGCTTAAAAAAAGTCAAAATATTTAGACTTGATGAAAATTTCTAGTATTTAAAATGATTTGTTTTTATTAGCATTTGAAGTTCAAATATTGACAAAAATTAGTTAAAATCATGAATATTTTTAACTATTTGGTAGTTAAAAATTTATAAATATTTTACTATCAAAAGCTAAGAATTGAAAATTTAATACTATGCTGTCCATAAGTTAAGCTTAGAATAATTATAAAAAAGTTTGAGGATTATTCAATTTAAAAAAATTTATGAGTGTTTAAAGTTTTAATTTTAATTTTAAATCAAAAATACACGTGTAAAATAACGTTTTACTACTAAATAATTTTCGATTTTTGTATTTTTAAAAAAATTACCTAACGTAGGATCTTGAGACTTTTACTTAAATGTTTGAATTTGTTTCAAAATAGAATATATGACAATATATAAATATAATATATCCTAGGACCTAGACTAACAAATCATTTCTGTTCAGAATCGTTTTTCGTATACCAATGATATCTATCATTGCATTCAAATTTAACCTACCCTAGTCCGAGATATTAGAATTTTCTTAACACAATAACATTTTAAAAATATTTAAATTATTTTTTAACAATATTTACATTTTAAGTTTAGAATTTTTTTTTTTTCTATGAATGTCAATAAAATGTTATTCGTTGGGTAAAAAATGCTTGAAAATTATTAATACGAGTCGCCTAATATAATAGTTGAAAAATATTAATAATATATTTTATACATAGTCAGTAATCGCATTTTTTTATAAACATTTAAAGTTCGAATTTTGACAAAATAGAAAATACGTAAAAATGAAGAAAATGTGCAAATTATTTTGTTAGAAATTCATAACAATTTTTCTTTTTTTTAAGATTTAAAAATTTAGTACAAGATTCTTCGTAAGATCGTCTACTACAATACTTGATACAATTTTCAAAACATTTTCATTCTTTTTGATCTGTTTACGAATATTTTTAATTTTTTTTTCTATAATTGTTGATAAATTATTAATTAAATTTGTTGGGTCAAAAAACGTGAAAATTTAATTCAAAGCCCCTACAGATTAGGTTACAGATGTTTTTTTAAATAGCAGTTGAAAAATATTATAAATCAGTGAGCACACGTTTTTTTATATAACTATTTAATGTTTGAATTTTGAAAAAATTTGTCAAATTTTAAATTATTTTGTAGTTAAAAATATATATTATAATATATCGTAGGCTGACTCTCCGTCTTCGCTAAGATTCATTTTTCTTATACAATATTTATCACTGAATTCAAATTTAACACAATCCAGTAGGTATGTAGTGACTCACTTGTAACCTACTGTAAAGTAGAGCGACACCCACTTTCCTACCTTTTTTTTACTTATACAGTTATACTCTTATATTAATTTAAATTTAAAAAAATTCGTCTTGAATATCAATACGCTAATTTTATAGAAGAATATAAGTAGTATGATTTGGGGCATTCTGGAGCCTGAGCCCCTGACCCTCTGACCATTGCCACACCATGAGCCACTGACCATTGCCACACCCCCTGAGCCGCTGAGCCTTACCCCTTACCACCACCCGGTCCAACACGTACATGACGTATTTTTACCCCCTGCCGCCACACCACCCGCTCCCACACGTACATGACGTATTTTGCACGCGCCATATTATTGTACACGCAACATATTATTGTACATGCAACATATTATTGTACACATACCATATTATTGTACACACACCATATTATTGTACATTCAACATATTATTGTACACACACCATATTTTTATGCACGCGCCATATTTTTGACTCCCATTGCAATACATAATTTCGACAGGAATATACTTGCAACAACATATCTATTGTTAATCAATGACCTTAGTAAAGAAATACTTACCGATAATCCTCAATTGTTTGTCGGCATCACGTTTTGTACACCCAAAATTATGAGTCACATATCCATCCTTTGTCATAGAGGAATTTACCCCTACCTATTATCGTTTTCCCACCTAATAATTTCTCAAAATCGACAGACACTTGACTCTGCAAGAGCCGACATACAATCAGTCTGTCTTCAGTCTTACACACTTGTAATTCACCTCCGCGTTTCAACAAGTCTTTATAATTAGTCTTTTTTTTCAACGTTTACTAACAAGTGATTTAATATGGCCGGTTCAATCGAAGACAACAAAGCGTTATACAAGAAGCATACCTTTACGTATGTACCACCAAAACCTCCGACCGAACTCATCGAATCTACTAGCTACACACTAGACTTTGCAGCCCGTAAGTTTGTACATATTGGTATTGATCCGAGTGAAAAATTACAAGTCGTTGTTCATTTATTAACTTCTTCACGGCACGTGCATATTACTACAGATTTTTTGAAAAAAATATTCTCGTACATGGGACATATCTTGTCGTTCATATTAGACACACCACAAAAATATAAGCGAGTTATATTTTATGAAGACGAAAAAATGAAACTATCGAGTATGATGTACAGCGGAGAAAATGTGTTGGTGATCGAAGCAAAAAATCGTGATGGATGCAGAGTACTGTTGAACCGGGCGGATCTTATACGTCTTCAATATCTCGAATGCTCTATTTTCGAAAGCATCGTGCGAAAAGAAGTATTCACCGCTCCGTTGGTTATAAAACAATATGAAGAGATTGTCGTATACCTAGACAAGAAATGCACTCAACATAATTCACCGCTGAAAAATGTTGACGAGATGATAGTTTTCATTAAGAACATACAAGACGATCGAGTCGTTAAGTCTATACCAAATTTCACCAATCAAATACAGATGTGTGCAGCCGAACAATTAGCTGAATCACTGTTGAACCAGAGGGCGAACAACTCACATAAGGTAATTCAAAATTATATTATTCCTTAAACAAAAATATTAAATAATTTATTTTATTTTAGATTTTCAACGAAACCATGGCCATTTCACCATTATCATTACCTACACCAATGTCACCACCATCTACACCGTCTACACCGATATCACGATCTCCTTCACCGAGTCATATTATACCAAGGTGGAGCAGAGCAGCCGATGAAAATGATGGACCAAATTTTTTCAATACGTCAGCGTCAACACAGAACTTCGATAGCGCTGTATCGGAATTTTATTTCATACCAAAACGTAAACTCTTTTAATAATAAATACATAAATGTAAAAACAATTTTCATATTTGTAAAATAATTTTGTGTAAAATAAAAAAAGACGTGATATTTAAAAACAATTTTTCATTTATTAAATTAATATTAAGTTTTACAAGGTTCTCACTTTCCCGTTAAACGGGTTATAAGTTATAATTTGGTCATGTAATATTAAACAATATGCTGAAGTGGAAGCTGGAAACGCTTCGTCGGCTTCGAGTTCAATTCTGAGGTCCACTGTCGACATTTTCACGTTGTCGTTCTGCCGGCTCATATCAACGACTATGATTGGAGAAAGATTTTTGAAATCTGTGCGGTTCAACAGGGGTGTCACATCATCGCGTCCGTAGTAAGATTTTTGGAACTCTGCGTACGCTTGGTATAATGTAGCCATCGGTAAAGTCGCTTTGGAAATCTTCATAGGGAAACACTTCACTGTTTAAATAGACCTTCAAGTTTTTAATTTTACAATGATCGAAATATGACATTGCTTTGTTCGAGCTATTTTTTCTATCAGTTTGAAATCCGATTATGACATATCTAGGTTTTTACAATTTGTTAGATGTCTTTACTTTCCACGAATGTGAAGTGTTTTGCGGTAAAAATGGATATTCACACAACTCCCACGATCTAAATGCACATATGTGGTGAAAATGTGTTGGTAATAGAATCTAAAATTTAAGACGACAGCAGCTACAATAATTAAAATTGTCGATTTTTGAGACAGTCGTACGAAAGTCTACAATCATGAATTCCACTATTTTAAAACAATTTAAAATGTTTTATAATTATATTGATCGAAAATTGACTACAAAGAAAACGAATGAAATGAACAGGTTTATATCGAATCTCCAAAACAATCATATTATCGCAACTTTTCCAAAATATGAAGTTAAAGAAAAATAGTTTGGTAATACGTCAAAAATATAGAGAACGTAGTTAATTATGTTGAATTTATCCGCTCACTCGAGCCCGAGTTGAAACAATTATTGAAAACACGATTACAGGAGCATCCAATAAAATTTAATTTGAAGCTAGAGGCTACCTACAGTCGGTCAAATGTGACTAATTCATTGGAGAATAGAGCATTTAAGACATCAGTGGTTGACATTTTAGCGAAAAGTAATATAACAGAAATTATCGAGAGAGCGTTTATAAAGTTTTTGAGTGAACGGGAGACTTATGCGAGCAGAGTGGGGCGGATTTACGATAGAGTCGATCGACGGGTTATTGCTGGGTGTATAAAAATACTCTCCAATGTCCGGTTCGTCATACATACAGTTACCTGCGTTTTTCGAGTGGAAACGGACGGCTATCAACCCACAGAACGTAGACCGGTACTATTTAAAGTGGGCGATTCTCGCGAGGCATGTGACGGGACCGACGGTATTCCGTGTCGATGAAAATAATAAGCAGCACGAAAACAAGTATAATTTCGAGAGTATTTCATTCCCGACACCGATTTCAGACATAACCAAATTCGAAAAAAATATTCAGTTCGTGTCCGTAAATGTTTACGGACTTCAAAAAAAAAAAAATTCCAACCGCCGAAGAAATACCCGACATATGAAGTTTCCCCATTACGTATCGCTGACAGTGAAAAATCCAACCATTTCGACCTGTTGATGTTGGGAGACGATAACGGCCAACACTACGTGTACATTTTTAATTTTTACCGGCTCACACGATCGCAGAAAACAGCTCACAATGAGAGAGTCGTATTTTTGTAAGCGTTGTTGTACAATTTTTCGACAATAGGCAGCATACCTAAATTTAAGTTTGAGTGGGCGCGAGGCGTTGGAGCAGCATAAGTTAATCTGCGGGGGACATAGCTCCATCTTACACATAATGCCTAAAGAGGGAGGTTGTGTGCAATTCAAAACATGGAAAAATACTGTCCGACATCCATTTGTAATCTATGCCGATTTCGAGGCAATATTAGCGAACACAGATGAGAAGAAGGGTGAAAATACACAGATATTTCAAAAACGCGAGGCCATGAGCTATGGGTTTTTAGTGAAGGCGAGCGATGACGTACCGGCAGAGCTATTAGATGAACATGACATACCGACAGGACCGGTAATATATAGAGGCGGTGAAGAGGTTCAAGACGTAGCGAAACATTTTGTTGCGGTGATAGTTGAAGCGAGTAGGAAAATCGATAATTTTATGAAGACTAACATTCCTTTATTAATGACCAAGGACCAAGAAAAAACACATCAAGAGTCTATTATATGTAATCTGTGTAAATGTATTTTAACCGGAGGCGATAAAGCTAGAGATCATGACTATCTGACGGGTAAATGTAGGCAGACTTGGTGCTCATAGCGTAACTTGGAGTTACAACAGCCTAAATATGCACCCGCATTTTCTTATAATCTAAGCAACTACGACTCGCATTTCATAATCACCGTACTTGGTTATGATACCTAACCTATAACCGTTATTCCGAACAGTGAGGATAAATTTATATTTTTCTCGAAATATATAAGTAGTAACTTTACTGTACGGTTTATCGATACGAACAGGTTTATGGCGTCGAGTTTATCGTCTCTGGCTGAAAACTTACGATTAAATTCGAAAACTTCCGTGAGACAGCTAAACATTTTGTCACCGGAGATATGCCGTTTGTGTCTCGTAAAGGCGTCTACCCGTACGAGTACACAGATAGTTGGAGTAAATTATACATTACTCGAAGAAAAATACAATTTTACTGATTTAACGTTCTCAACACCCATCGCAGAAATAAAAATATTCGAAAAAAAAATAGTATACGGTAAAATAAAAAAAAAAAACCCCTAACAAGAGTGAAAAACATATTATTTATCCACTTAACGTCATTATGAATGAAGAAGAAAAATATAATTTTGCTCAATTATTACTAATTACCAACGGGGGTAATAAGCCACTATACTTACATAACGAAATTTCACGGCTTATCTGATCACAAAAACCAGAAAATCACGGCAGTGCTATATTCTGCAAACGGTGTTTTACTTGTTTTGACGACTTAATTTTGGTGAAAAACTACATTTTGTGGGCAAACAGTATACAAACCGATATGTGGAGTATACAAATCAATTTTACCTTGATGCAGGCTCCCCGGTACAGTGTTAGAGTTCGATGGCTGGAATAAGACTCTACGCCATATAATAGTTATATATACCGATTTTGAGACAATTCTTGTTAAATGTAAAGAAAGAAAAGGTGAAAAAACATCAGATTTTCAAAAACATGAACCGATGACTACGCACGGGTTTGTCGTAAAGACTACAGAAAGCGCCCCGTTTGATCTGTTGGAAAAGTTTAATTTGCCGCAATAACACATTATTTCCCGTGGTAACAAGCCTCATCAAGACGTACCCAAAAAATTCGTGAATGAAGTGATAGATATCGTAATAAGAGTTCAAGATTTGCTTAGAACAAATAAACCCATCATAATGACCAAAGAAGAGCAAACAACACATATGATGACAAATACATGCAATTTATGTAATTTTTCCAACAAAAAGTGGTAGATCGTTACCACTTAACGAGAAAATGTACACAAACATGGTGTAATACCCTCAACTTCAAGCTTAAAATACCGAATTTCAGATCACTGTCAATTAACGAGCAAATTTACACAAACATTGTGTAATACCTACAACCTTAAGCTTCAAACACTGAATTTCATAGGTACCATGTTTTCTACACAATTTATCAAGTTATGACGTACATTTTATCGTAACCGAGACAGTTTACGAATCCAAAACTAATCCAGTCATTCCAAACAGCGAAGAAAAATGCATTTTATTTTCAAAACACGTGACCAACAACTCTTCAATACGAATCATTGTCTACTGCCGTTTTATGCCATCGAAACTAACTACACTTGCAGAAAATGTAATAACACCCAGATTCGAGAAGTTCAGAGAGACGACAAAACACTTTTTACCAAATACATGCAGCTCGTTACTTGTAAAGGTTGGGACTCATACCATTATGAATTTATGAATATACAGATAGTTGGAACAAGCTCGAAAAAAAAAATAAAAAAATAATACACGTTACATGATGTATCATGTCTTCATCACCAGCCGTGATAAATATCGCTATATTATCCAATGTTTTTTTTCATTTAGAATGGAATCATGCAGTATTCGCGTGTTTATATTCATTATCCTCTATATTTGACGCTGTTAGTGTACTATAATTTTTTTTTTTTTTTCCGGTAAATTCGTTTTTCGAGCTTGTAATGCGAGTCGTAGTTGCTTAGATTATAAGAAAATGCGGGTGCATATTTAGGCTGTTGTAACTCCAAGTTACGCTATGAGCACCAAGTCTGCCTACATTTACCCGTCAGATAGTCATGATCTCTAGCTTTATCGCCTCCGGTTAAAATACATTTACACAGATTACATATAATAGACTCTTGATGTGTTTTTTCTTGGTCCTTGGTCATTAATAAAGGAATGTTAGTCTTCATAAAATTATCGATTTTCCTACTCGCTTCAACTATCACCGCAACAAAATGTTTCGCTACGTCTTGAACCTCTTCACCGCCTCTATATATTACCGGTCCTGTCGGTATGTCATGTTCATCTAATAGCTCTGCCGGTACGTCATCGCTCGCCTTCACTAAAAACCCATAGCTCATGGCCTCGCGTTTTTGAAATATCTGTGTATTTTCACCCTTCTTCTCATCTGTGTTCGCTAATATTGCCTCGAAATCGGCATAGATTACAAATGG
Source organism: Schizaphis graminum (assembly GCA_020882235.1). Taxonomy (NCBI): domain Eukaryota; kingdom Metazoa; phylum Arthropoda; class Insecta; order Hemiptera; family Aphididae; genus Schizaphis; species Schizaphis graminum. The sequence continues at coordinate 29,800,758 of CM037036.1, forward strand.
ATGTCGGACAGTATTTTTCCATGTTTTGAATTGCACACAACCTCCCTCTTTAGGCATTATGTGTAAGATGGAGCTATGTCCCCCGCAGATTAACTTATGCTGCTCCAACGCCTCGCGCCCACTCAAACTTAAATTTAGGTATGCTGCCTATTGTCGAAAAATTGTACAACAACGCTTACAAAAATACGACTCTCTCATTGTGAGCTGTTTTCTGCGATCGTGTGAGCCGGTAAAAATTAAAAATGTACACGTAGTGTTGGCCGTTATCGTCTCCCAACATCAACAGGTCGAAATGGTTGGATTTTTCACTGTCAGCGATACGTAATGGGGAAACTTCATATGTCGGGTATTTCTTCGGCGGTTGGAATTTTTTTTTTTTTGAAGTCCGTAAACATTTACGGACACGAACTGAATATTTTTTTCGAATTTGGTTATGTCTGAAATCGGTGTCGGGAATGAAATACTCTCGAAATTATACTTGTTTTCGTGCTGCTTATTATTTTCATCGACACGGAATACCGTCGGTCCCGTCACATGCCTCGCGAGAATCGCCCACTTTAAATAGTACCGGTCTACGTTCTGTGGGTTGATAGCCGTCCGTTTCCACTCGAAAAACGCAGGTAACTGTATGTATGACGAACCGGACATTGGAGAGTATTTTTATACACCCAGCAATAACCCGTCGATCGACTCTATCGTAAATCCGCCCCACTCTGCTCGCATAAGTCTCCCGTTCACTCAAAAACTTTATAAACGCTCTCTCGATAATTTCTGTTATATTACTTTTCGCTAAAATGTCAACCACTGATGTCTTAAATGCTCTATTCTCCAATGAATTAGTCACATTTGACCGACTGTAGGTAGCCTCTAGCTTCAAATTAAATTTTATTGGATGCTCCTGTAATCGTGTTTTCAATAATTGTTTCAACTCGGGCTCGAGTGAGCGGATAAATTCAACATAATTAACTACGTTCTCTATATTTTTGACGTATTACCAAACTATTTTTCTTTAACTTCATATTTTGGAAAAGTTGCGATAATATGATTGTTTTGGAGATTCGATATAAACCTGTTCATTTCATTCGTTTTCTTTGTAGTCAATTTTCGATCAATATAATTATAAAACATTTTAAATTGTTTTAAAATAGTGGAATTCATGATTGTAGACTTTCGTACGACTGTCTCAAAAATCGACAATTTTAATTATTGTAGCTGCTGTCGTCTTAAATTTTAGATTCTATTACCAACACATTTTCACCACATATGTGCATTTAGATCGTGGGAGTTGTGTGAATATCCATTTTTACCGCAAAACACTTCACATTCGTGGAAAGTAAAGACATCTAACAAATTGTAAAAACCTAGATATGTCATAATCGGATTTCAAACTGATAGAAAAAATAGCTCGAACAAAGCAATGTCATATTTCGATCATTGTAAAATTAAAAACTTGAAGGTCTATTTAAACAGTGAAGTGTTTCCCTATGAAGATTTCCAAAGCGACTTTACCGATGGCTACATTATACCAAGCGTACGCAGAGTTCCAAAAATCTTACTACGGACGCGATGATGTGACACCCCTGTTGAACCGCACAGATTTCAAAAATCTTTCTCCAATCATAGTCGTTGATATGAGCCGGCAGAACGACAACGTGAAAATGTCGACAGTGGACCTCAGAATTGAACTCGAAGCCGACGAAGCGTTTCCAGCTTCCACTTCAGCATATTGTTTAATATTACATGACCAAATTATAACTTATAACCCGTTTAACGGGAAAGTGAGAACCTTGTAAAACTTAATATTAATTTAATAAATGAAAAATTGTTTTTAAATATCACGTCTTTTTTTATTTTACACAAAATTATTTTACAAATATGAAAATTGTTTTTACATTTATGTATTTATTATTAAAAGAGTTTACGTTTTGGTATGAAATAAAATTCCGATACAGCGCTATCGAAGTTCTGTGTTGACGCTGACGTATTGAAAAAATTTGGTCCATCATTTTCATCGGCTGCTCTGCTCCACCTTGGTATAATATGACTCGGTGAAGGAGATCGTGATATCGGTGTAGACGGTGTAGATGGTGGTGACATTGGTGTAGGTAATGATAATGGTGAAATGGCCATGGTTTCGTTGAAAATCTAAAATAAAATAAATTATTTAATATTTTTGTTTAAGGAATAATATAATTTTGAATTACCTTATGTGAGTTGTTCGCCCTCTGGTTCAACAGTGATTCAGCTAATTGTTCGGCTGCACACATCTGTATTTGATTGGTGAAATTTGGTATAGACTTAACGACTCGATCGTCTTGTATGTTCTTAATGAAAACTATCATCTCGTCAACATTTTTCAGCGGTGAATTATGTTGAGTGCATTTCTTGTCTAGGTATACGACAATCTCTTCATATTGTTTTATAACCAACGGAGCGGTGAATACTTCTTTTCGCACGATGCTTTCGAAAATAGAGCATTCGAGATATTGAAGACGTATAAGATCCGCCCGGTTCAACAGTACTCTGCATCCATCACGATTTTTTGCTTCGATCACCAACACATTTTCTCCGCTGTACATCATACTCGATAGTTTCATTTTTTCGTCTTCATAAAATATAACTCGCTTATATTTTTGTGGTGTGTCTAATATGAACGACAAGATATGTCCCATGTACGAGAATATTTTTTTCAAAAAATCTGTAGTAATATGCACGTGCCGTGAAGAAGTTAATAAATGAACAACGACTTGTAATTTTTCACTCGGATCAATACCAATATGTACAAACTTACGGGCTGCAAAGTCTAGTGTGTAGCTAGTAGATTCGATGAGTTCGGTCGGAGGTTTTGGTGGTACATACGTAAAGGTATGCTTCTTGTATAACGCTTTGTTGTCTTCGATTGAACCGGCCATATTAAATCACTTGTTAGTAAACGTTGAAAAAAAAGACTAATTATAAAGACTTGTTGAAACGCGGAGGTGAATTACAAGTGTGTAAGACTGAAGACAGACTGATTGTATGTCGGCTCTTGCAGAGTCAAGTGTCTGTCGATTTTGAGAAATTATTAGGTGGGAAAACGATAATAGGTAGGGGTAAATTCCTCTATGACAAAGGATGGATATGTGACTCATAATTTTGGGTGTACAAAACGTGATGCCGACAAACAATTGAGGATTATCGGTAAGTATTTCTTTACTAAGGTCATTGATTAACAATAGATATGTTGTTGCAAGTATATTCCTGTCGAAATTATGTATTGCAATGGGAGTCAAAAATATGGCGCGTGCATAAAAATATGGTGTGTGTACAATAATATGTTGAATGTACAATAATATGGTGTGTGTACAATAATATGGTATGTGTACAATAATATGTTGCATGTACAATAATATGTTGCGTGTACAATAATATGGCGCGTGCAAAATACGTCATGTACGTGTTGGACCGGGTGGTGGTAAGGGGTAAGGCTCAGCGGCTCAGGGGGTGTGGCAATGGTCAGTGGCTCATGGTGTGGCAATGGTCAGAGGGTCAGGGGCTCAGGGGCTCAGGCTCCAGAATGCCCCAAATCATACTACTAATATAGTCTATAATTGAAAAAAAAATTGTTTAAATCGTAGTTTTCTAGCTGATTTGTGATAATTTTACCATATTATAATGTAGTTCCATTTTGCGTAAAACGCGGTAATAATCGGAATACGAATTATAACATTGAAAAATAAAATAATATTATTCATTGACAAAAATTATTATTTTTGTATCGACGTCTTTGACTATTTATAACCCGTGCGCGGCTGCGATAAATAACCAGTTTTGACCTATGGTGCGGTACGGCTGCTTATGCTAGCGGGGTGGTGGAAGAAGTACTATTTCAGAACGCTGCCGCTATAATCGCTTTAGCAGCACATGACGACGGCAAATTCGTAATTTTTTTGCCAAAAACATGCTTTCGTACTTCCAATAGTACTCAGGCCTCGTTGATCGTAGAAACATGATTTTGGTATCAAAATAATCACGAGAAGTTGTATAAGTACGAAAGCATGTTTTACGGTCGATTTTTTTCTACTGTGACGGCCTCTTAATTTTTCACTTTTCTGTGGCTTTATAGCTTTTTCCGTATTCGCCTATAATCCGCGTCACGAAAAGTGGCGGGTGGCCGCCGCAGTACCCCGAACCTCACCAACCGCGTAGACAGTGGTTCTCATGCTATTATTGCTTATTAATAATATATGCTTATTAATTAGCGCGGTAAATTATATTGTTGTTTGATAACCACTAAAGCAAATAGTCCGCTTGGATCGCGACGGTCACCCGCCACTTTTCGTGACGCGAACTATAGTATACGTTATTATTATACGTACCAAAATTCTGTCGTGTTATCACGAGGAGCGTTTGGGTGTAAGACAAAAGTCGTTTAATACATATGCATATATATATATATATATATATAATAATAATAATAATAATAAATATTTTATTTATATTTATTATTATTCACACATAAAATGGATATTGATTACAAATATATTCAAAAGAAAATTAACAAGAATGTCTGTGTGTGTGTAATGAAATACGAATTAAACGAGTAAACCGATGTATAACGCAAATTCAGTGACGGTTCGGAAACGGTTTAATTGCTCGAGATTTGACATCAATTTTCAACTCGACAACTAACAGTAGTCGATAGGATTAGGCGTTAGGATAGGATAGGATGTAGGCAGGTGTAACCAGATCGAATCCCGCTTCGGCAGTATTTCCGGCGGCTCTTTGATTAACACTGCTAATCATTTTTTGCATTTTTTTTTCACTTTTTTTTCTCGAGTTATTCTAATTATTATTTTTCCAGCCCGTTAACAAATAAATAAATTAATTAATTAATCACCTATGCTCCTATTGTATAATATTTACCTAACTAATAAAAAACAATATATTTATATATAGTTATTTGCTACAATATTTCAATATTAATGTACTAATTTTCTTTTTGAATCAAACACATAATATATTGCAAATGTTAAATATGTTTTGGTATCAGCTTTGTTATTATGTTTTTATGTAATAGTACTTATTAACTATCACTGAGTATGTTAAATAATAATAATTAATAAGTTTTAATTTATGGTCTCAATTATTTCATTAAATTATATTATTTATTTGAGTCCAGATTTTAAATTTTTGAAAAAATGTTATTATATTTCTATATTATAATATATTATATTGTAAAAAAGATTGGTACCTACCTAATGAAACACAATACGTGTATGACGTATGTATGGAATACTTAGATAATATTATAAGAACATTATTATTAATAAAAACATCCAAGCTTCATCAGGGTTTTATGCAAAATTATTATCAAAACTTTCAAGTTTCAAGAAAAAAAAATATAATATTTTTTCAACACGGTGTAATAAATGTATTGTGGATTATTTCACTTATAACACTCACAATATTCACATTGTCCGCGATCCGACGCAGTCGGATTGCTTACCTGAGGGGTATTAGTAACACATAAAGTATATTCAATTTTTAGCAAATAAAAAATTCAGATTTCATTAATTGCGCCCACATAGTCTGCAATTCGACGCAGTCGGATTGCCTACCTAAGTGAGTTAGTTGTGTATAAATCGATTTTCTCAAAATATAAGGCGTCAAAATTTCGTTCGACTTCAACTTTTTCTCCTACAATACAACATCAGACTTACGACGTCAGGAGGTATAACAATCCGCCGTAGGCGGATTGCCCAGCACAACTATCGATTCGCAATGGTTGATGACTAATTGCTAGACCCTCAATTACCATCATTTTATTTATTTATTTTATTCTCATGCAAAAAAGCACCGGGCAAACGTTACGATATGTATCCAATCCATAATTGCTCAGCCAGGTATATATTTGCCCAGGTTGAGGACTGATAGCTTGACGCTCAATTACAATTTTTTATATGTTATTTTTTTTTTTTACATGCAAAAAAGAACCGGGCAGGCGACGGGAAGCGATATTACACCAAACGATGACTGATAGCTAGACACTCAATTACCGTTTTCGGTACACATTTATTCTTATTGATTTCAAACAAGCACCGGGCAAGCGTCAATACAAACTTTTACACCGAATGATAACTGATTATTGATATCTCACACTCAAGAGTAATCAACTCTATGACAATTTTAGTGACCGATTTCTAGACACCCGACTATCATTTCCAACCGATTTTTACTCGACCCCCTCGAAGGCGCCGGAGTCAGTTTCTACAAGCCTGGAATCGAGGCACACCAGCCGCTAGTCTTACCCAGACAGCAATTTATTAACATTGATATTTTAATAACATTATAATTGGATTACATTTATAATATTTATAATGCAACGTTACTGTATTATTAATAAAAAGTTATATTAGAAATATTATACACAAAATATTTTCTAAATATTACACATTGATTTATTGTATAACATTATCCAGTTAATAATCTTAAAATATTTTATAAATATTCAAAAAGTACCTTAAAATAATATTATTTTCATAACATTTTTTACATATTAATGTTCATTAATTTTCTAACATTATATTATTAATTACGTAACAATATTTTAGAAATGTAAGTTGCATAAGAACTTTTTATTATAATAATAATAATAATAATAATACTTATGTTCATTAATATTATTCTTGGTTATTTAATATTTATTTTTTTGTCATTGTTCAGTTGCACTCAAGTTCTAGTCTGACGACGGTGATAACGATATAAATTTGACAATAAATTACTTATTATTAAATTATTATTAGTGTTACTTAAAATTTAAATATATGTAGTATATATTATAATAGTGCGCGACGCGCGTTTGGTTGGCCAAATGTACTACAAGACAAGTGTACATCACATCGGTTCATAATAATAATATGCTGTTTAGGCAATTAAAACTTATTTTTTTTTTTAAATTTAAAAAAAATAGTGCGTCTGATTTATTTAATTTACTTCTGCATTTATATAGTCTATATTTTACAATCAATTTTGCAGTGACTGCTATTTCTACAATAACAGTAATATAATAACATATTTATTAAGTACATAACCCGTCACTATTTTTGTCTGATTCAAGCCCGTGATTTCGGTGGTAATACCGCAACACCGCGTTGAAAATTCCGTGACGTATTTAAAATGAATAAAAGAAATCGTCCAAACCAGTATAAAAGTATTGGCATATTATACTATAAAGTATAAATAGTTCTAAATTTGTTCATAATTCGTATGGTGCTATGATTAGTGGAAATATGTGTCTATCTTTATAGTTAAGTCTATAATATAGTATATTCGGATATTCCATATAAATGTAAAATGTTCGTTTAATCGCTTTCGCGCAGACACAATATTATATTATATATAATGTAATATTATAGTGCATACTGCATATAGATTACAGTCTACTGAGTACAAATTGAGCTGAAGGAACGTTCAGATTTGGTGGTCTGTAATAATATTAGTGTATTGGTCGCACTCGCTGATAGTAAAGTTGGCAACCAAAGTTATTCATTATCGACGACCGTCACCGGCCACCGCCGTGTATACAGACTACAGAGTATTACCGAAATAAAATAGTTTTTAATAATGTTATCATAATTTTATGTCTTTTGATAATGCAATACGAATACAGTAATATTATTCACTACTTCATATAATATTATACTGTGTGGTTTCCCCGTTCCCGACGCGCGACGTTCAAATGTTCGACGGCTGTAGTAATCAGTTGTCAATATAGCATAATATGGGTATTCCAATATTTCTGTCCTTAAAATAGATATTATCAGTAAGGAAAACAACAACGAATCATACTTCCCCGTTCTCCCCGTTACACAATAACCGACTAATCTAATGATTTTGATTACCAACACCATCGCTGCACGCCGTGTCGTCTTTAGACAATTAATATGTTAGTTTACGTAATACGTATAACCGTAATCGTTTGCGTCTTTGCGATCAAAATGTCTAACATTGCTTTTGACTTTTGTATACATTTGTTGTGAAAAGTGAATTGAACAATATTGTTAATTTTTATATTATATTGTGCTTTTTTTTATTAATTAATCATTTCAATATTCGAATCCTGGCTGAACTGAAGTTTTAACGTAAGTATCCACAATATTATATTATTTGAAATATATTTTATTATAGTACCAGATTAACGATTATATTTTATTATGCATTTAGACAGCATAATATTTAAACAAATCTCTTTTCATATGAAATTAGGTACCTTCATTAGTTTATAATGTAGGTAATAAGATTTAGGTTCTACTATCGCTTATTAGTTACCTATTAAAGTGAAGTGAATTTGATATATAATCCAGCTTTTGGAAGAAAAACAATTTTGTTATAGATATTTATAATAGGTAGTTGTAGGTAACATAATATTTGTTTTAATTATTTGATACCTATATGGCTATATCCAAATGTATAATTTCTATTTAATATCCATTCAGCCTATATTATAATATAAGTGTTAATTTATGATTATTGATTTACCATTGTAAACATAGTTTATCAAACGGTTGAAGTAATTTATTATTGGCAATGGTATATAGTCGGCATATAGAAGTAGTTATTACTTGTTTATTTATTTAATTATATATAAGTAAATATTAATAATTGGTAGGTAGGTAGGTATGTTAATTTTGACTAATATTTTAAGAACTTGAGCAACTTATATTTTTCCTGCTTATAAACCATAAATTATTAGATTCCAAAAAGTTACAACAATAAATAGGTCTGTTATATTATAGGATCATTAAAAAAAAATTATCTTAACTATTACTACTAATTAAATATTTATTTTAGGTATATTATTATAATAATAATTCTGATATCAACTATATTATTGTTTTAAAAATGTCACTTTTATTGTTGGTTAATATTTAACATTTTTTTTCTTAGATAAATATACCTAAAATGATTAAAAGTCAACGATCTAAAAGAAGAAAATTAAAACATGAATTAAATTTTATTTTTGATCAGTCTCCTTTTTTTAATAATGCTTCTAAGTCAGAAGAGAATCTAAATTCAGTTCCTTGCAAATTGTCTATTGACACTGGAAGTTTATCTCATCCAACTACATCTAAAGATACAATTGAATCATCAACAAAAGCTCCATCAATTTCAACTTCGGATACTATTTTCATGCCTATAAATAATGAACATATTATATCTTTAGAAAATTCCGAGGAAAATGCTAACTTATTTTCAAATGAAATTAATTCATATGTAAAATCTGAAAATTCTACTTCTGAAGTATTTTCAATAAAAAACTTTTTAAGACATTGGGCTACTGAGTACAACGTCACTCATGTCGCTCTTAACGGACTATTAAAAGGTTTGAAAAATCATGTTTGTTTCAATGATCTTCCTGTTGATAGTAGAACCTTACTAGGTACTCCAAAAAATGTCTGCAATAATATTCGTAATGTAGAACCGGGTATATATTATCATTTTGGGTTGGCTGCAGGTATTTGTAGATTTATTCCAAAAAATGTAACAGATGTTAAAGTATCAATAGGCATTGATGGGTTGCCATTATCAAAGAGCAGTAATGGACAGTTTTGGCCAATTTTAGCATCTATAATTATTGATTCTCATTTGCCCAAAATAGTTTTTCCTGTCGGAATTTACTACGGGTCAGAAAAACCAAAAGATAGTAATGATTTTCTTTTCGACTTTATAAATGAAACAAAAGAACTTATTATGAATGGAATCATTGTAAATAAATTAAAAATATCTGTTTCAATCCATGTTTTCTGTTGTGATGCCCCAGCTAAATCATTCATTCTGAAAGTGAAAGGACATACTGGATTTTCTTCATGCACTAGGTGTAGTATTGAAGAGGAATATTTAAATAACAGAGTTTGTTTTCCTTATTCCCATTTAAAACCAACAGAAAGAAGTCATCAAGCTTATTTATCAAAATTAGATGAAGATTATCATACTTCTAATCAATCACTTACACGTCTTATTGAATTACCAGGATTTGATTGTGTTAAATCATTTTCACTTGATTACATGCACCTTGTATGTCTTGGTGTCATGAAAAAGTTATTGTTTATTTGGATTAGAGGACCATTAAATGTTCGCCTTCCTTATAAAAAATAGAAGAGTTATCAACTACTTTATTAAGCTTAAAACCATTTATTTCATCTGATTTTGTTAGAAATATAAGAGGAATTCAAGATTTAAATCGCTGGAAAGCTACCGAATTTCGATTATTTTTGATTTATTTAGGAACAATTGTATTAAAAAATATTTTAAAAACTGATTGTTACGTACATTTTTTGTCATTAAATATTTCAATGCTAATACTCTTAAGTCCAGATCGTGGTCATATGTTAGATTATGCAAGACAGCTTCTTGATTATTTTGTTAAACGTTTTGAAGTATTATATGGTAAACACTATGTGTCCCATAACATTCATGGGCTTTTACATATATGTGATGATTATGAATTATATGGGCCGCTTGATAACTGTAGTATATTTAATTTTGAAAACTACATGAAAAAGTTAAAGTCATTGCTGAGAAAAACCTTTACATCAAATAATAAATCGAAATATTGAGATACATAATAATTATGCTACTGGAGGCTTTGATGATGAAATGAAAAACTTATCTATTAATATTAATCAAAATTATGATAAACCACTGTTAAAACAACAACATACAAATGGTCCTACTATGGAAATTACAGGACTTCAATATTATGTTTTATGCTTTAATAACATTAACATTAAAATAAAATATGAAAAAGATAGTTATATTCTAACCAAAGACCAACAAATTGTGAAATGCTTAAATATTGTGATGCAAAAAAATAGTGAAACTGTTATTATTGGGAAGAGTTTTAAATTTAAATCAGCATTTTTTGATGATCCAATTGATTCAACTATACTTGATATATTTATAGTAAAAAATATAGCTAAGAAAATAAATTATTGGCCAATCTCAAGTATAAAAAAAAAAATGATGATATTAAACCATAATAATGGGCAGCTTATAGCTATGCCCATTATTCATACATCAAATTAAATATTTCAGATAACTGCCTCAATGCCCATTCAGATTAGGTAATGATTAAAAAAACTTTTATACCAAATATTTCACATGAAATGTTAAACTGTTTCGCTCAATCCAACATATTGTACATCCAGTATAGTGACATACTGAATGACTACATAATACTTATTCATTTTCATATTTATTTCAGCTGATGGCTTTCTGGGATGTTGTTCATTTTTTAAATGATGATAGTGTTGAGGCAGTACCACATATGTGGTTTAAAAACAATAAATGTGCTTGGCCTAAAAATCCAAAACAAATAAAAAAATTCATTGAAAAGCGTAAAATACCAAATCTGAACGAATTTGTTTTTTATCCTGCTAGGAAATTTAAAGACAAAAGTTATGGTATGTTTTTTTTTAATGTTGAATTTATTTTTATATTTGTAATTAATTCTTTTAATTCCTAAAACATTTTAGCAAGTTTATCAGAAGCTAGATCAAAATCAATTAAAGCCGTACTTAAGTCTGATTTATCTACCACAGAAGATGATAGAGTTAAACATAAACGTTTAAGAAGACGAAAATGTTCAAGTGTTTCTCCAAACTTGAAAAGAAAAATATCAAAGTCATCACATAGCATAACAGATACCTTTCCGCCAAGATACAGAGTGGTAAAAGGTAACTAGATATTTCATATTTAATTATTATATAATTTAAAAATTAAATCCATTAATACTTATTTAATTGGTTTTATAATAATTATTATGCACTCCAAATCACTTTTTTTTTGTTAAGATTATAAATTATTCTGTTCTAACATTCCATACCTATTATGTATTATATTGTTATAATTCTTTATTATTGCCTAAATATAATAACTTTTTTTTAGAACATACTCCAAAAAAATCAGAAGAAGTTAAAGATTATGTAGATAGTTGTGGAGATGATTCTGACAAAGATTTACATTGGAAACCTAAAATAATTCCATATTTGATAAATGTAATTTGAATAATTTATTATAGTTAAGCACTAATACATTTTAAATCTATATTTTAAAATATTATTGATAATTAAATATTGGTGTTATTATGTAATTTTTAGTTTCTGATAACGATGATGGCAATGATGATTCAACTGGAATTAAGTACTTGTCTCCTGCAAGTGACAATTTTAAAATTGTATCTGATACCAATAAAATAAATTCAAATAATTTTGAAATTCAAGTCATCAATTCTCCTGTTGGCAAATGGAGTGTAGAAAAAAATGATGATACTACTATGATATATGAAAAAAGTATTGATGGTAATAGTCTACATATAAAAAGAGTATTATTTTCAAATGATGAAGACAAGAAAAATGAGAAATTAGGTATAATTTTAAAATTAAATTCCTTATTATTTCATTATTTAAGCATTTAAATTGTTAGATTCTACAAGCAACCTGATGAAATCAAAATTTGGTTTAGGAAACAGTAGTGTCATTAATGATAATAATGGACCACTTATTAAAGAAACAGCTAGTAAGTTTATAATTTGTATATTCAATTTATAAATATTTATTATTTCATTTACCTATTTAATATGATATACATCACAATAAAATAATTATAATTGTAATTATTAATTTATTATTGAATAGATATTGATGGACTTCTAAATTATTTGGCTCTCGACATAAATAACCCTCATATATAAATAATCATAATCATAAAAATATAATACTCATACTAATAATATTTTATCAAATTTAATGTTTCAGATGATTTTCAAAAATTTGTCATGAATAATTTAATAAATTTGAAATATGAAATTGGATTAATGAGTACTATGGTTCGGTCAAATTATTCAAACATTGAAGTTTTAATGAATAAAATTAGTAATAATCATCTTAATTCAACATCATCATGTAATGATGAATTTAATATTGACCAATTATTGCCAGTTAAAAGTGAAAGTGAATTAAAAGCCTTGGAAGATAATCTCAAAATTAATGATTTTAAAACATCACTGGTAAATTTAAATAATTCAATAAAAAAATTTTTTTTTAATATTCATTTTTAAGAATACTCATGAAATTTGTTTTTTTATAGGTTACTAAATTGTCTGTTTTAATCGATAACAATGACTTGGGCAATAGTGTTCGTAGAATAGTTGGACGCATGTTTGATGATAACATTTTGTCATATTATTCATTATTTGGGTTCAAACAAAAACTTTCATTTTCAAATCTTTTGAGTTATCGTGTGATAATAGGTGAGGAATTAGTATTGAACTATTTCCATAATTTATTTTTTACATTTGTACTGCCTATAATTATTATTATTAATATAATTAATTGATGTTAATTATATCATGATACTTATTTAATTATTGCTTGATAATTTGTAATATTATTTTTCTTAAACATTTTATGTTGATTTTTTTTCAGATTCAATCAGGAAATCAGTTAAATATAACAGTATTCCAGAAAAAGATATAGATAGCTGTTTGGGTATTTGGCTGTCTCATGCACCTTTTAGAATTAAAAAAAAAGAATCAAAAAATCTCAAATAATTATATTTTTATCAATAAGTATTATGTTTTTCTATGTTTTCTCTAAAAAAAATTAACCATGTAGTACTTGTAATAATAAATATCTATTATTTTAATGTAATGTTTTTCATATTATATTATATTTTAAAATAAAGCATAATTTAAAAAAATATCATAGTTATTATTTCCTTTTTGAAATGAAAAAAGGGTATCTGGTTTAATTTAATATTTATTGACACTGCTTAAATCTATAAAAATTATTTATTGTTATTCAACAAATGGATAAATAATATTTTAATAATTATGTCAAATAATATTATTATATAGTTTTACATTAAATTAACTTAATTAAGATAATGTTTTTATAATATTTTTATATAAGGTTTTGGAAACCTTAATTTTGTGGCCAAAAAAGTTTGTGATAACGTTTTAGTAACATTTTGAAATTTTTTGACAATATTTTGGTAACATTTACTATAATATTACCATTATTTTTATAATGTTTTGATAATATTTTTACAATATTCAATTGCTGTCTGGGATATTATATAAAATATAAATGTTGACGCGGCCCGCCGATCGCTGCGCTGCCTGTACCTATAAGACCGGCCAATCGAAAAATTAGAATTATTTTCCCGACCCGTTATCGCCTTTCGTCGTTATCGGCTTATCGCACCGTTTTGGCTTCGTCGTTTTGTTATTACTGTATATATCGTTTTTTCGAAATTTTTCAACGCTTTTCGACTTTTGAAGCCATTTTACGCGGATTTAACGGCGTTTTTCGACCTCGCGGTTGTGTTATTCGCGTCCGCCGTGTCGTTTTACTGCCAGTAGTTCGCCTGTTTTTTACGTATTTGTATTTTTCGAGTCGCTATCGCGTCGACGGCGACCGACGTTCTCGGCGATTTCGTTTCGCCTTTTTACGTTTTCGTCGCCCCGTTTCGCGATTTTCGAACCGGGGATGGTGTTTTTCGAGTAACGTGCGTCTCTTAGACGCCGTACGTGTGCCGTTTGTACGCCAATTCCGTCATCAAATCAAAAATCAAACGTCCTAGAGCAGATGAGACATTCAGTGTTGATTTAGTCATGTTCAATACTATATGGTTAAATTACTGTTTTTGAATCAATAAATTGTGTTATATATTTACATTGTCTTATCCTTTGCTCAACCCTACTCCATTAGATTAATATTTTACCTCGGGTTGTGCTGGGTGGCACAGAAGTGTTTGTCGACGATTAAGGTCCATTCGCACAGTACAGTATTATTGTACTTTTATGGACAGTGTATTATCATATCAATAAATATAAGTGATTTTTTTTTTTTTTTTTTTATTTTCATTAATAAATACACAATCTGTACACAATAAGGCACAATAAGAGTATGGGCTATATAATATATATACAAGGGAAGAAAATCTTGAATGAAGAAGCCACCCATTGATGACACTTTCGTCTTTTAATTATGTTATTAGATTAAGGGTTTAGTAGGTCTCTGCACCATTGTCGTTTAAGGCGCCTGGGAGGGTTACCAGGGATGGTTAGTACAGCTAGATTTTTTATAAGTGCGTTTGGATGTGTGTTAAGGTGTAGGTGGAACCGTTTATAAAAATTTTTTGCCTCTTCTTGGATTGTTTTTATATGTAGGTGTTTGTGCAGGGTGTGGTTTGATACATATGGTGGTGAATTGGTGATTTTCCTTAATGCAATATTTTGGAACCTTTGAATTTTATTTAAATTAGAATTTTTTGCATTGCCCCATAGCTGTAGGCCGTAAGTCCAAATTGGCTTTAAGAGGGATTTGTACATAAGTAATTTAGTATTTAGTTTTGTATGTTTGTTGTTGACTATTAGGGTTTTTAGCATTCGTAAGCGGGAGTTTAATTGTAATCTTTTAGCTTTGATGTGGTGAGCCCATGTGAGACGGCGGTCGAGAATTAGCCCAAGATATTTAACAATTGGGGATGGGGGGATTTGGGTACCAAAAATCGTTACTTCTGGACATGGTGCTAATTTAAGTGTAAATGTAGTATGTACAGATTTGGATTGGTTTATTTTAAAACGCCACTTTTTGTACCAGTCTTCTATTAAAGAAAGATGGTTTTGTAGGTTTATGGAGGCTATAGTAGGATCTGGACTGGATGATAATATGACTTTGTCGTCCGCATAGTCTGCTACTAATGTGTTGGGCGTGGTTGGTTGGTCAGATGTGTAAATATTGTACAGAATTGGAGAGAGGATTCCACCTTGCGGAACACCTGCCGCAATTCCTGCTATGTTAGAGTCTGAAGAACCAACATGGACCCGGAAGTATCGGTCTGAGAGATATGATTTGAGTATAATGTAGTATGTTGGGTGTAGGAACTTTTTTAATTTATATAGCAGACCTTCATGCCACACTCTATCGAAGGCCTGAGATACGTCAAGGAATGCGCAGGTGCAGTAACATTTTTTTTCGAGGGCAAAGGAGATAGCGTCAACAACTCTATGGACTTGGTGAATAGTCGAGTGTTTAGCACGAAAACCAAATTGATAGTCGGGTAAGATTTTTTTATCAAACATGATAGGAAGGATACGTTTAAGCAAAAGTCTTTCCAGTATTTTGCCGAAAAACGGCAATAAACTGATTGGTCTATAAGAATTTAAGGAGTCAGGTGGTTTATTCGGTTTAGGGATTAGGATAATTTTAGAATATTTCCAGAGAAGGGGGAAGTAAGAGAGTCTTAGGGTAGCATTGAAAATATGAGTAAGTAGAGTGATGGCACGTTTTGGTAAGCATCTGGCGACTTCCGCTGTAATTAAATCGAATCCTGGGGATTTCCTAAGTGAGTATTTTTGTATTGTAACTATACGTCACTAGGCGTAAAGTGTTTGACTGGTAGAGATATAGGGAGAGGAGAGTCTAGATACATTTGTACAGTGTTTGTAGTAGCTGAGAATGTTTCAGGGTGAGGTTGAAAAATTTCATGAAGATGATTTTTAAATAGTTCTGCTTTTTCAGCATCGGAAGAAGCAAGACTACCGTCTGGATTTTTTATTGGGGGCGATGAGGCTTTGTATTGAAGAGCTTGTTTTGTTGCCTTCCAAAGACTCCCATCCTTGGTCGAGAGGTTAGTTAAGTGGTTTGCAAATGAGATATCTTTATTTTTAGATAAAACTTTCTTGAGTGAGTTAGACAAGTTATTGTATTTTTGTTTAAGAGATGGGAGACGGTTTCGTTGGTACAGGGCTCTTGCTCTCCGTTTTTCCACTATAAGTGTCCGTATATGACTCGGTAAAGAAGGTTGATATGAAGAACAATGATTTACTACAGAGGTGGTTGACCATGCCGCTGATTGAATTATATTTGTGAGACTATTTACTGCTACGTCAATATCATCCGTGGATTTTAATTTGATATTAAGTTTTACTTTTTGATTAACAAGATCATGAAATTTATACCGATCAGTTGTGACATTGAAGAGTTTAGGAGGTTTAGGGTGAGTTAATGGATATGCATTGAGTGTTAGTATGACTGAAGAGTGGTCTGAGTTTAAGTCTAAGATATTATCAGTAGAGTGAAATAGGTTAGATGGGATTTTTGAAACAAATATGTCAAGTATATCTGGCTTTTTGCGAGCAGAAGTTGGCCAGTAAGTTGGGCCAGGGGGAGCAAGTATTTTAAGTTTTTTTATATTTGCGAAGTCACGTAAGACAAAACCACGTGGATTATTCATACGACATCCCCAACTTTGATGTTTGGCGTTAAAGTCGCCCCCAACTATAAAATTGTTACCAAAAGTACAAAAATAGTTATTAAAGTCTGCAATTGTAATTATATGTTTTGGAGGTGAGTATAGTACAGCAATTGTTACAGGGATATTATTTATGTTAATTAAAACAGCACAGGACTGTAAGAAATTCTGACAGAAGTTTGGGAGAACTTGGAACGCTATGGTGGATTTAATTAGTATGGCAACTCCGCCGTGAGCCGTATTATCTGGGTGATTGGCTTTCAGTAATTTGTAACCTGGAATATGTACATTAGAGTATTGAGTAAAATGTGTTTCGGTAATTAATGCAATATCAATACGTTGGTTTTGTAATACTGATTGGATTTCAGTTACATGATTTCTTAGGCCGTTTGCATTGAATAATAAAATTAAAAGAGAATTGTTTGTGTGTGTGTTATTAATCATTTTTTGTTATCTAAGAGACTAGTTATTACTTTGGTAAGTAGAGATATTAGAGGATTTATTAGAGATTTGAAATCCTCTAGAAAGCTTGTTATTGTTTTATTGATATCAGCTGCCGGTGGGGGCAGATGGTGATTTGAGGATTGGCCTGAAGTAGCCTGTGCATAGGATAGGGTGGGGTTTGTGTTAGCGTCATTAGCAGGGTGGCTGTCTTTTACAATACGTTTCTTATCTCTAATATTATCTGACAAAAAAAAATTATTACTAGTGGCAGGTTTCTTACGTCGTTGGAGGTCCTTGTATACTGCGCATCCTTTATAACTGGCTGGATGGCTCCCTTGACAGAGTGCACATGTTGATGGAGTATCGCGTGGATTTGGACAGGCGGATGATAAGTGGTATGCGCCGCAGCGAACACATCTTGGAGGATAGCCGCAGTACGTTTTGGTGTGACCGTAGTTCTGGCAATTTAGACATTGGCTTATAGTTTTGGCTTTGAAAGGTTCCTCTACTTTAATTTTTGTATGTAATAGAGATGTCAATTTATATATTTCGTTTGATTGGGTGCTTGGTTCCAGATCGACAAAAAAAAGTGGTAATGGATGCTTATTTGTTTTGTGTAGAACATTGGTAATATTTCTTATTTCAAATTGACGAATTTCTAATTCAGATTTTATAAGACTAGTTGGCGTTGATGGATGGAGGTTGCGAATTACAACTCGGACAGGTTTATCTTGTTGAAGTTGGTAGGTGTGGTATTCGGCTTTTTCTTCCTTTAAATACCGTATTAGTGACCTATACGCGTCTGGAGTGCTGGTTTGAATTTTTAGTTTGTCTGTAGATGATTTACAGACAAAGTTATCAACACCGATTAGTTCTATAAGTACTGTGCATAGTTCCGGAAAGTCCTCGACGCCTCTTACGAAAACTGGGGGAGGAGCTTTGATTGGTAGGTCGTTTGTATTTGTATTTTCAGTCTGTGTGTTAGTGGCATTGTTTTTGGTAGTGTCATTGAGCGGGCTGTCGTTTATACCATCCATCTGATTTGAGTCCTGATCTTCGTTTGAAGCGAAAACCTCAAATCGATTTGCTGACGCGAATATTTTTTTTCTTGGTTTAGGTGGACGCTCATTTGGAGAGCTAGGCGTAGAATTAGAATTAGTAGAACTGGAGTGGTTTCTTTTAGTTTTTTGTTGTACGGTCCATCCTTCATCTTGTTGACTATTATTACTGAGGACGTAATATTTTTACCATTTATTTGTGTGCGGACTTTAGTTAAAATAGATGAAGAGTAAGAATGACTTAAGTCTATGTCACATATTTGATTAACCAGAAAGTGTGAAAAAAAATATATATAATATATACGAATTACGTTATTCGGAAAGACTAATTAGCTTAGAGCGCACTATACGCACGTGCGTACTGATCGGCGGCTATCGCGGAACTGATAAGTGATTTAAAACTACAGAGATGAATTGTTTTATTTGAGTTGGTAATATTTATATATATATATATATACAACTCCAGATAATTACATCCGATCAAATGTATATATATTGACCGTACAAACAACTATTGCAGGTTAAATTACAAACATACTGAAAATGTTGGAACGTTTTTAGCTAATAATTTTTAGGTGAGTTGTTGAGTTAAGGTAGTTGATCAGTAGTTATATATGTTACAGTAAAGGATGTTAAATTTATATTAACGTTATTAACTAGCAATTAACGTTATTAGATATTATTGAATATTTTACAAGGTTTATAACTTTAATTACTAAGGATTTACGTTAATTCCAAACAATATTAGTTAATCATGTTATTTGTATTTAAACTGTTACATTATTATTATTTATTTTCACATGATAATGAGCTATGACATTTAGAATTGCATAATTTCCCAACCACTCGACAGGTGCATTTATTGGTTTTGCACTTCATTTTACAGTGACATCTTTGATAGCCTTGTGTGCCCATAAGACTACTACATCCTGCTGCTTCTCGAAGTGTTATCTCTTTATCTTTAGATGATTCAAGCAGGGTTTTGAGATCAAGCAAAATTTCTTTGCATGGCACAAGTTGAGATCTCGTATATTTGTGTTTAAGAAAACCATTTTCGGTACCTAATTAAAATATAAGTACAATAATACCTATAAATTTCAATTTTGTATTTTATTTTACTTACATAATTTATAAAAGCCATTGTCAACATTAGCAATAACTGCTAATAAATTACGGGGGGATCCACGGGCTCTATCTACGTCAGGTAAGGAAATACGAACAGTTGTTCCAACTTCCAACTCTTGATATTTTTTGTTTGATTGGGTCATCATCCTTTCAGCTTGCTTTTTTAAACATTGAATTGAATTATTTCTTTCATTTGTAATATTTTCTTGACGTTTGTTAACTAAAATAAAACGTAATATTTAAAAATTTAAATATTTTTATCCTAATATTTTTTAAGATTTTTATTTTTTTGAATGACAACATAGACTTTTAATTTCATATTCTAAAGCAGAATAATTTTCTGAGTATTTTAATACAAAAATCGAATTTAGGGCGAGTAATTTATGAGTTATAAGTATTTTAAGTTTGATGCGTGAAGTTAAGTGGTACGGGGTTACCCCGCAAAATGTTTGTCCACTACTCCGCTTGTCTAAATTTTAAATACGTTTAACTCATAAACTACTTGTCCTAAATTTGATTTCTATGTATCAAAATACTTAGAAAATTATTCTGCTTTGGAATATGAAATTAAAAGTCTATGTTGTCATTCAAATAAGTAAAAATCTTAAAAAAATATAAGGATAAAAAACATTTAAAAATATAATTTTTTAATAAAAACGTTGTTTTTTTAACAACTCAAAACTACTGTAAAAAAATGCTTTCAAAAACATGAATACTTTTTAAAATAATAAGTGCTTTATGATAAAAGAATCACCCTGTATAGTCAGTTTTACTATCTAGTATACAGGGTATACCTGAAAGTTCGAGTTTAGATAATATTACATTTTCTATTCATTTTTAAGGTGTTTAGTTTTTTTTTTTACGAGCAATAAAGAGTTTTATTTTGCATATTTGTGAATTTTTTTTTAATCAAAATCGAACCGTCCCATATTAAATTGTTTTTATTTTCATTATAATACACAAAAAATAAATTTGAAAATTAAATTAAATTTAAAATTTAAAAAAAATTAACATACCAATACATTTCTCGTCCCTGATTTCATTGTTTTCATTATTATCGTCTCTGATCTCATTATCCTCATTGTTTTCGGGCTGTATCATTATTTTTTCAATATCCTCTTCCATATTTAAATTACAAATTTCGTTTATTGGAATGCCAACTGATGCTAATCCAACTCTTGCTTTGCAACCAAACATTGCCTCGTAAGGAGACCTTCCAATGCCTTTAAATATTTAATTAATATAAAATATAATATATGTATTACAAAATAATATTTATACCTGAATGCAATGCACGGTTTTTTTGAAATTGTATAAACTTTAACCCCGAAGGCCAATCTTTGCTTTTATTTTGTGCCATCCATGTTGCTAGCATGTCTTCGACGTCGCGGTTAGCTCTCTCTACAGACCCTTGGCTTTGGCTGTGTCTAGGTTTGCCATGTACTATTTTTACATCTGGCCACATGGAATGAAGCTCATTAATTATTGAATTAACAAATTCCCGGCCATTGTCTGAATGTAGAATGGCCGGTGCCCCGAAAGTTGTATAAATATCCAACAAATTGTGTGCGATCTCTTCCGCACGTTTACTCGATAAAGCTCTAAGTAACACGAATTTCGTAAGATGGTCTTGGTAATTTAAAATGAAGCGGAATCCATTATTATTTTGTGATTGCATATCAATTAAATCAATTTGAGCTCTTGAATTGAAGGTGGAATGTAAAATAGGTTTCGAAATTAAGCCTCTTTTAGGATTCGATGACTTTTTTTGACAATGTGTGCATAAATTTAAATATGCCATAATAGTTTCGTTCGTAATATTGCAATATTTTGATTTTAATTCAGAATCCATTCTACATCTTCCGCCATGGCCAATAGTAGAATGAGTCGAATGCAAAATATTGAACAACTCGTCAATTGTAACGTAATACAGTATAGTATCGTCATTTACAGGTTTAATAAGACGCTCTTTATTATTTATTGTTAAAATATCATACTTACGTACCATTCGGTAATCTTTCATAGACTTTTTTTCTCCTGGCGTTTTCAACACAAATTTTGAATGCTTTAATTGCTCAATACGAATATTGTACTCATCAATGGTTAGAAAGGAGTTATTATCACTACGTTTTTTTTTAATTATATCAGATATAATGTTGTTAAATTTGTTTTCCATTTCAAGTTCATCCATATTGAATTTTATTAATAAAGAAAATTAACACAATGTTTTACGAATATTTTAACATACAAAAATAATATGACGATATAATGGCGATGTCTATCCGATGCGTACCGTGAAAAACTGACAAAAATAATATCTATAATAGTTATCATATTTACAATAAAGTCCTACACTAGTAAGCCCCACTAAGCTTATTTATGCTTTATTTATATATTACCGAATATTTTAGTCCGAAGTTCTATCTACTGCAGCCATTGAACTCTATATGATAATATATATTATAAGATATATTATCATATAGAGTTCAATGACTGCAGCTGCAATATACTATCTAGTAGGTATCTAATACCATTAAGATAACATTATATAACAACATTTTCCATCGTATGTAGAAATTATCGATAATCAAACCTAAAAAATAATAAACCACGATAATCACTAATTTGTTAGGTAATTATTGTTATTTACTAGAAAATAACGTTATTTTGATGTTTAACATCATTTACTGTAACATATACATATACAGTACTTCACAATATGAATGCAAACCCATATGGTAATAATATTATATTATATAATTGATTATATCTATCTAATAAATATAATAAAATAAAAACTTAAATTTTTGTATTGATGTGTCATGAATATATAAATATTTAATTTTTTGAATCGAGAACACCATAATAAGTTGCAAACGATAAACATACATTTTTTATTTGTATATTATAATGTTTTTAGTAAAAAATATTTAATACTAAACATCATACAACAGTATTAATCAGAAACTTTACATTCAATTTAGCATAATATAAATATTTAATCAAATATAATATGAATAATAACAGAAAAAAAGTTTGAATCTCAACTATAAATTATAGTTTTTAAATATATTATACTAAATATTCATGTATAATTTTACAGGATTTAAAATATTAAATAAACTAATAAATATTGTTAAATAGATACCAACCTAATTATACATAATACGTGTATTTGTAATTAAAATATATTGTAATATTTTAAGAAGCATTTGTTTTGATAGATAACAATATGGAATTATATTGATAGGTGTGGGCATTAATATTTAATATTGTATGATAAATATATGTCATCAATCATCAACACATAAAAAATGACAATACAAACAAATATTCTGGACAAACACATAAAAAACAAAATTAATATGAATATCCGAGTTTCATTATACATGAAATATACAAATTGCATAAGAAAAACGGTGCTTTACGCAAAATTTGTCGCGGATCGGAAACGGTTTAAATGCTCGAGATTTGACAGTATTCAGCAACTAGAACTGTAGTCGATAGTAGGGCTTCATGATTAGGCAGGTTCGAATCCCGATCCGGCGAAATTGAGGGCGGCGTATGCTGTTTCTTGGCCGCCCGGGTTTTTTGCATTTTTTTCCTGTTTTTCACGAAATATTTTGTTTTAAATTTATTTAG
Organism: Schizaphis graminum; assembly: GCA_020882235.1. NCBI lineage: Eukaryota > Metazoa > Arthropoda > Insecta > Hemiptera > Aphididae > Schizaphis > Schizaphis graminum. The sequence goes on from CM037036.1 coordinate 29,824,328, forward strand.
AATTATTATTGTACATAATACGTTAAATACACGATTAAAGTGACTTCCGTGCTTATAGTTTCTTTTCCTGTAAATTAATAGAATAAATTACGAATTGTTTTTAATAATACTCAAGTGTTAACGATTTTTAATAATATTGTATATTTAATACATATAAGATTTCACCTATGCGCCCACATTGTCCGCGATCCGACGAAGTCGGATTGCCTACCTGGCAGGTTTAGTTGAGTGTAAATTGATTTATACTATTTATATCTTGGTAATGTATTTAACATTCAAAAACGTGATTCGACTTTAAATATTCTACAAACAAAACAGTGTCCGCCTAACGACGTCAGGAGGTAGGACAATCCGCCGTAGGCGGATTGCATTGCTGGGTATCGATTTACACCGGTTGATGATCAACGACTAGACACTCAAAACAAAAATTCGAATTCCACGTTTTTACGTATCAAACAATACCTGACTAATGACAACCGGTGGCACGTGAATATTGAAATAATATACCGTAATTTGAGTATTTACTATTTTTGAATAGATATTCAAAGTTGTTATTTCATATAGGTACTGCGTTCACATTGTCCGCGATCCGACGTAGTCGGATCGCCTACCTGTCAGGTTTATTTGTGCACTGTAAATTCAATTACACAGGTTGATGATTGACAGCTAGACATTCAAATTAAGGATTCTACTTTAACCTTTTCATTTACAATGCAGCAATAGGCTTTCGACGTCAGGAGTTAGGACAATCCGCCGTAGGCGGATTGCATTGTAAAGTATCGATTTACACTGGTTGATGATCAACTAGACACTCAAATTCTACTTTTTCGCGTTCAAAACCAGACCGCCAAAATATAGAGCAATCACATCAGTGGAATCATCTTCGCCAACACCGTTATCACACACCTTAACACAAAATTTAATTGGTGATTACTAGAATTTCTCCTAAGTCGTGTTTCCGTCCTAGGGTATTCACTTACACTGAGTTTCACCCGAAGCGAGACTCACAGGCCGCTAGTTATATTATAAAACGCTAATAATAGTTGCGTTCACTAGGGCGGGGAGCGTTTGCTGTACTCGCCGTAGTTGCGTTCGCTAAAAAAAGAATGCGCTTCGGTCGCCGCGGCCCGCCGTTATCGAGCCCGGCCGGTTATCAAACCGACGTTGGACAACTATACGATTATTACTATTATTATTATTATTTAATAATTTTTCAATTTTCTACGGATTGTATAGCTTTTTCCGAGGTTTTCCGTTTTATTATTATTTATTAATTTTTCCCTTTTCAATGGATTTTATAGCTTTTTCCGAATTTTTCCGTATTCGCGTAGTATACGATATTATTATACGTACCAAAATTCTATCGTGTAATCACGAAGAGCGTTTAGGTGTTAGACAAAAGTCGTTTAATACATATGTATAGATATTATATATATGTATAATAATAATAAAACGCATATTGATTACAAATATATTCCATAGAATATTAACAGGAATGTCTGTGTGTGTGTAATGAAATACGAATTAAACAGGTAAAACGAAGTATAACACAAATTCAGTGACGGTTCGGAAACGGTTTAAATGCTCGAGATTCGACGATAGTTTTCAACTCAAACTGTAGTCGATAGGATTAGGCGTTAGGATAGGATAGGATTTAGGCAGGTTTATCGAGTTCGAATCCCGCTCCGGCGGTTTTCCCCGCGGTGCTTTGATTAACAATGTGAATCATTTTTTGCATTTTTTTCCTCATGTTATTCTAATTATTTTATTGTATTAAGTATGAGGTTGACTTACCAAAATTAATTACTTTAATAGGTACATTGCCATTATTTATTTGATTTTAAATATTGTTCAATTTAGCACCGTTTTACAATTTATTTTAATTTCAATTTGCAAACATTATGCAGTACTACATTTTAATATGTGGAGGTAAACGGAGGTGTATTAGTATATTATTTATTTATAATTGATTAATATTATATTAATAATAATTATGTTGGTATATTATTTATGTGGATACAAATGTATGTATATCAATGTAGGTATATAATTAAACGATTCGTTAAATTAGGAAATAAGAATGTTCTTATGACTATTAGTCAATCATTCATCATGTTTATAATACTGTTATTATTCTATATTTTAAAACTGTAATAATATAATATACATAAATCATATATGTATGTGAAATATTAACCAGCATACCTCATATAATAATGTCTTAGACAACTATATAGTTATTTATCGTTATGTTAAGAATTATAGAATATATACATTTTTAGTGATAGACATTGATGGTAGTTGGGGTTATGGTGTGGTATGTACTAGGTATTGATAATACAGTATAGTATAATATAGTGTTTATATGAATATGATAAAATATATAGTTATTCTTTCCTAATATAATATAAATTACATGCTTTAGATAGTAGTGTATTATTTAATTTACTAATTCAGTGGTATATACTATAGAAGTATAGACATTGATTGTAGTGAAGTACCTATGGTGTAACATGATGTACATGATCATTGATCACGTACGTACCTACGCGATAGTAGGTGCGCTGGTGGAGTAGGTTGATTAGGGACTAGTACTCTACAACCTAACCTATGGAGGGTTTTAGTGTGGTATTATGTGTTAGACATTGATGGGATGGAGGACTAATAAGACGGAATGATATTCATTTGTGTACTGTGTAGTTTACGAGTGGAGACGTACTGACTAAATTAATAAATGCTGAATTAGACGATTATTAATTTCTAATATATTTAGATAATGTTAGTAGTATTAAATAGCCGATTCAGAAACCTCACCCACACACACACTCACCCAAACTCACCCGTGCCACCTGCCAACGACCAGACTCACCCCACCACCGCCTGCCGACAGACAGACTCACCCGCCGCCGTAATGCCCACCGCCGCCCGATCCGCTACGCAACCGACATATATATTTTCACGCATGCACATATGACAAGCATTTCTTATCATTTGCCGCATAGATAATATATACATGGATAGGACATCCCTATACTTAATACACACGGTATAATATGACCGAAGAGAATATTTGTTACCACACTGGTTACTTGTGGTTACATTAGTTTTATGATAAAACTATGTTATCAACACAGAGTATAAACATAGATAATACTTCACTTATCAATAATTAAAAAAATTTATAAGTTTATTATAACTTGTAAATTTTAATTTAAATAATTTAATATATTTTATAACTGTACTCTGTATATACTTTTGTATTTTTTAAAATGGTTTTTAAATGTTTGTACTGTGGATCATCATCGATAAATAATAATAAACTGTCTTTTCATTCGTAAGTAGCTAATTAAGAATTTAATAATTTAATTTGACATCATATTTATTTCTCAACATTAAAGGTTTCCCAAAGATCAAAGAAAAAACTTGTGGCTAAGTATATTAAACTTGGCAAGTACTGGCCAGTGGGATAAAATTTGTTCAAACCATTTTAAATCACAGGATTATTATGTACATGGTTCCAAAAAAAAATTAGTATATGATGCAGTACCAACTCAAGATGTTTTAAAAAAGTAAAATTATTATTCATTTATTTAAATCACAATATTTTAAACAAAATTATACATAATATATATATTTTTTTACAGTAAAGATGAAAATGATTCAAATCAGGTTCAATCACCAGAAACACCACTGTATCAATCTAAAAGGTACCTAACTGATAAATATGTAATTTAAATATAATACTTGTTTAAAACAATATTTGATTGTTAATCCTATATAGGAAACTATTTTCTAGCTCATCTGTATCCCCTAGAAAAGTATTCTGTTCTTCGTCAAGATTTGGTGACTTGACTGAAGTAGATTTTAGTACTCCTCGGAGATCGAAAAAAAATTTTCAATTTGTTCAAACAACAGTATCAGATCTACGACAAAAGAACAAATGTCTAGTTCAAAAATGTCATAGGCTTGAACAAAAAATTTGTGAATTGAATATGATAATCAAAGATCAAAATGACAGGCTATTACAAACTAATTCTGCAGCCGTTAACTGTAAAGTAATATAAAAATAAAATAAATATTCATTTTAATACTTGTTTTTAAACATAAATATACTATATACATAAGGTGATTCTAATTTTACAATTCAAGTACTACTTAATGCTGTGTTTTTCAAAAAAAGTAAAAATTTAAAAACTAATGAAAATAATAAAAATATCATTAAAAAAATGTTTTATAGCAATTTTAATTTCTGTAAACACTGAGTGGTTCATGATAAAAGAGAATCAACTTGTATATAGCATTAAATAATATAATATATACGTATGTAAATATTTACAATGCCTTAATATTTTAGCAACATCTATTTAAGCATATATTAACCTAATTTAATAAGTATCTCAAACATAAGATTTTTATATTAAATCAATGTATTTTTTTATGTTGTTATAAGTGTTAATTAGTGTTATTATACGTATATAATATATTATATTATATATTTGTAATTGTATTTTAATACCATTTGTTATTTTTGTTTATGTCTGTTAATCATTTGTCAATAAAACAATCGGGAGTGGAATCTTAAGGTGAAAAAACTTCAGAAAGACAAATACAAAGTCAGAACTGGAAAAAAAAACCTGTTTTATGTTATCCAATATATGTAAATCTAATATTAATAATAAAATATAATTTTGTGTTTCATAAATAATTACCTGTGAATGATTTATTTATTTGGGCATGGTCAATTAAAAGTTATTGTGTATTATGGTATGTTAATTATGTTAAATGAATATCTTTCAGGCATTAGGATCAGATATTCTTGAATATATTGTTGCTGGAAAGAGACCTAATACCTATAGTGAAGAAATTCGAAAATTTTCGGTTACTTTGCAATATTATTCGCCCAAGGCTTACATGTATGTTAGAGAAAAGTTTAATGACATATTGCCTCACCCAAGAACATTAAGTCGTTGGTATATGGCCATTGATGGCCAACCCGGGTTTACTAAAGAATCTTTTGATACATTGGCTGATATTGCAAAAACAAAAGAAATTCAATGCAATTTAGTAATTGATGAAATGAGTATACGAAAACAAATAGAAATGGATAGTAATCGAAATGTGTATGGCTTTGTTAATTTGGGTATCACAAGTACAGAAAATATGGATAAAAATATATTAGAGGCAAAAAATGCTTTAGTTTTTATATTAGTTGGAATAAATGGTTACTGGAAGTTGCCCATTGGTTATTTTTTAATTGATGGCTTGTCAGGTAAAGACAGAGCCAGCCTTCTGTTGAAAGCGTTGCAATTAATAAATGAAACTGGAGTAAATATAAATTCTTTAACTTTTGATGGTGCATCAGTAAATACATCAATGGTTTCAACTTTGGGAGCCGATTTAAATAACTCACCACAAATTATAAATCCACATACAAAAGAACCAATTTATATTTTTCTAGACGCCGCGCATATGATCAAACTTGTTAGAAATGCTTGGGGTGATCGTGTTTACAAAAAAAATGAGAACAACAAGTCAGTGGAAGTTATAAAAGAACTTGTAAATTCTAAAGAAGAATTAATTAGATGGGATTACTTAAAAAAGCTGTATACAATAAAAAGTGAAAAAGGACTAAGAGTTGGTACAAAGTTGACAATAAGACATATAGAATATTCAAATGAAAAGATGAATGTAAGACTTGCCGCTCAAACATTAAGTAAAAGTGTAGCAGACGCATTAATGTTTTTAAAAACGAATGAATCTTATTTTAAAGATGTTGATGCCACAGTTCAGTTTATTCAATATATGAATAATGCCTTTGATATTTTAAATAGCCGAAATCAATTTTCTATCAATCCTTATAATAAACCTATATCAATTGATACAGTAAATACTTATAGACAATTTACAATTGAATTTACCCAATATGTAGAAGGTCTTATGTTTGTTGAATATAGAAATGAACAAAGAATTGTCACAAAAGTTCTTAATTCAAATAGGAAGACTGGATTTATTGGTATGATTATAGACTTGAAAAATGCAATTAGTTTGTTCGAGTTCATCATAAAAAAAAATTATATGACATATATACTAACCTATAAATTATCACAAGATCATATCGAAACAACGTTTAGTGCGATTCGTATAGCAGAGGTGGCTATAATAATAACCCTACTTGCAGACAATTTTCCGCTTCATACAAGCGTATATTAGTACATAATCAAATTGTGGGTTCAATTTATGGAAATTGTACAATATTGGATAGTTCGAAAAATTTAGCTATAACATCTACAACAGAAACCAACACAGTACAAAATAATGAACACATGATGGATCATGATTATTTTGATATAGTCAATATTGGTAACATTAATGAAAATGTCAGTTTTTACATAGGTGGATTTGTAGCTCGGGCAATAGCAAAAACAATTGAGTGTGAAAACTGTCGTAATATGCTCATTGCAGATAAAACCAATAATACAACATACTCACAGCTTTTCGATCAAAAAAATCGAGGAAAATTGACTGCTCCAAGTGACACGGTTCGAAAAATTTGCTTAAACGCTGAAAGAGTGTTTAGAAGCTACCCTATAGATTTCAATTACAAAAAACATTGCACATTCCTCTGGAATAAAATAAAAAATGATATTTATAAATATAAAATAATGTTTAGTGCTGATGGCTGTAAAGAAAATGTTTCTATTTTAGATACTCACCGTGATCAATTAGCTAATTTAATAATTTATAAATATTTAGATATAAGAATGTTCCACGAAATCAAAAAAAAAAAACGAACAATAAAATTTGGTCAAAATTTACTAAACTAATTCTTTTTAAAAACCAGTAATGACAAATTATATTAATGTTTTTCTCGATGACTTATGAAATATGTAATTCATAACTATAATATTTATTTTATTTATACTTAATATAATTTTACTAATATAAAATATTATAAAATGAATTTATTTTTACTTTTTAAATTGTGGCGTAATCACTTATCAAAGTAGACTATTGAGGATACCACAAGTGTTAACCAGACATAACCATTGTGGTAACATATATTCACTTCGAGCACATACCAACCACCTAAATGTCTTATCCATGTATATATTATCTATGATTTGCCGCCGCAATCACTGTTATCAAGTATTATTACTTTGTTATCACAAATGTTATCATATCAACCGATCTGTGGCGATATCTGGACACCACCATGTCGCGCGAACCAAATTATTGTATTATATTTTTTGTTACCTAAATTGTATTATATTTTTGTATGCCGTACGGCAATATTATTGTATTATTGTTACTGTGTCGTCCACCTGTTTTCATGTTACCTTTCCCCCCTCACTCTACCGCGCTCGATACAGTTTCGACGGCTCCGGCGGCCATCACCTCCATCACTCTCGTTTCTTGCGCCCGATCGCAACGTACGCGCTCCGCCGGTTTTCGAACGTTCCGTCCGCCCTCGAACAACCGTTCCGTCACCTCCATATTGTTGCGTTTTGTGCGACATTTGTTCCCTAACGTTTTATTTTGTGTAAGTTGTTTCTCGTGTTTTTTTTTTTGAAGTAACAATAAAACTTCTCGTCGAACGACGCCCGATTAATTAGTTTGTTTTTTTTCTTATTTGTCACGGTCCTGCGATTGGTAGCACGACCTCGTGTCTATACGTATAAACTAGCCGTTAGTGTTGTGAAGCTTTGTAGGGGAAAATTCCCTTAGATCGCCTACACTCTCCATACACACTAACGCTAAAGATCTACTACGGAACCGACATTATATTTTTTCGCGCATATCGCTTACGTGACAAGAATTTCTTATCAGTTATCGCGTACGCCATACATTTGCCGCGGCAATCACTGTTATCAACATAGATAATACATAATGGATAGGCCATATTGGTTATCAGACGTTCTTCGATCTTCTGTCTCACTCAGCAAAATAGTTTACACTCCATGATATTTCAAAAATATCCTTCCATGAAAATTAATTTAAATTTGAATTTTTTATAACAGAAGTGAATATGTCGTAGGCATATAGTCAAAACACTCAAAACAGGCATTTTATTAAATGCCTTGGCATAATATAGTCAAAGAATTTAATTTTTAAGCAATTTCACTATCCGCCTAGAAACTTAGCCGAATGCCTAGTAATTTAATAAAATGACTAGGCATTTAACTAAATTCCTATTTAAAGTCAGGCAAATAATACAAATGAAACATTTTGTATTATCTTAAATATTTAACTATATTTTCTATTAATTATTTATTGCTATTTTAAATAAAAAAAACTATGTATTATTTACTAATATGTAAAACTCATAGGTATATGAAATATATTTAAGTTTGTGCACATTGATACTATTGTTTTAAAAATTAAATCATATATATATATATATAGGTAATTACTAATTAATTAGGTATGATAGATGTAGACGATAGTACGAATATATTATATACCCTATAGTCTTATATGGTACTAGTACCGAGTATAGTGAGTGCTATATATATTATTAATTATTATTAAATAAAAATAAGAGTTCCATTGGTTTTACCTTGGAAAATTAACATAAGTACCTACTTATGTGCCTACGACAAATACATCACTAAATAGTAAAACACTACGTAGTATAAACATTAATATTTACATAAATATTGAAGAATCATGATATTATGTAATGCTGAGTAACATCAGTTACATTGTAAAAAAGGAATTTGTTCCATTGTTAGAAATTAATTTTTATTCATTTAGAAAAAAGCACAAAGTAATTAATAATTATTAGTTTCTTCAAGTTCTTCATACAATACCTTTGTTGATACTTTAAAAATGGTTTTTTGCATTGGTCATATAACATTAAATAACGCTATTCCTGAATATCACAACATACTTAAAAATAATAATTAAAAATCTGTACATTTCTCAACTATATTATTTTATTCAACAAAAAAACAAAAACTACAGTTTTATTTATTTTAAAAATCAATAATTATTCTTTGCAATAAATACCAAATTACACTTTAGATAACATATTTATTCATTTCTAAAATGAATAATTTTAGTAAGCTTTTGACGAATTTTGCATGAATCGTTTAACTTTCTTATTTCATGAAAAATTCTTATGTTGAAATATTTGAGACCAATTGTTTTTATAAGAAAATCTCGGTGGGTTTCAAAATTGAGTAAATCTAAATGTAGGTTATGATTTACACATTCCATTTGATTAAATATTGATACATCAATATTAGTTTTTAATTTTAGAACTAATATTTCTCGATCTCTTTTGGAGAATGCTATACTTTTGGAATATTTCCGGAAAACTTGTTCTGCAGTCTGACATATCTTCACAACATTTTTATTTGGTTTCTTAAGTCGGCCTCGGTCTTTGATTGTTGCTAGGTTACTAATTTGATGTGGTCCATAGATTTCTTTTATACAATATTCACACTTTAATTTAGTTTCCAATTTTTTAGCAATAAATCCAGCTATATATGAAGTAATATCTTCGATGAATGGACTTAAATTTGAGATACTGCTAAATAGTTGTTCATCCGATATTGAGATTAATAAATTATTTTCCTCAATACTATTTGGAAGGTGAGTCTGCGGAGTTGTAATTGTTGTTATTGATGTAGAGTCTAAAATTGAGCAGTTTCCATATGGTGAAGCTATAATTTCATTGTGTATTAACAACCTAATATACGAAGCCTGGAACTGCCTGCATGTGGGATTGTCGTTATATCCACCACGGCTTCTATGAGCACTAAAAAATGTCTCTAAGTGATCTTGACTTAATTTGTACGTTATTAAATATGACAAATCACCTTTTTCTATTAAAACGTTATACAAGTCTAATGCATTTTTTAAACCCAAAATAAGACCTATGAATCCAGTCTTTCTTTTTGAATTGATTACTAGTGTACCATCTTCAAATTTTAATTGAGCAACATAAATTTTAAATTTTTCATAAAATGCTTCATATCTTTTGACATTACCTTCAGTAATTGCTCCATTAAAAGGTGTATTTGATAATTTTTTACGAGCATTAAGGATATCAAATGCATTGTTAAACATCAAACAAAACTCAGCAGCTGCATTGCATCCATCAAATGACGAGTCCTTTGTTTTGGTAAAAAGCAGAGCATCTGAAACACAAGTACTTAATACTTGAGCAGCTAAACGTACATTCATTTTATGATTTCCATACTAAATATGTTTAGAAGTTAATTTTGTACCAGCCCTTAGACCTTCTTCTTTTTCTTTTTCATATAATTTTGATATATACTCCCATTTGATCATTTAGTTTTTACCATTTATAATATTTTTTTTGTCGCCCAAAGTATTTCGAATGAGTTTAATCATATGCGCTGGATCATAGAAAGCAAATACTTTTTCTTTTGTGATAGGGTTCAAAAAAAAAGGTTTTGAATTTGCTAGTTCAAAACAAGCTCCTAATGAAGTGCATATAGATGTATTTACATATGTTCCATCAAATGTTACTGAATGTATATTGGCTCCAGTTTCCGAAGTTAGTTCTATGGCCTTCGTTAAAAGATTTCCTCGTTCTGCTCCTGTCATTCCATCAATCAAGAAGTATGCTATGGGTAATTTCCAGTAGTCATTCAGGCCAACCACTAGAAAAACAAGTGCATTTCTAGCAAGTGGAAGATTATCTCCATCATCTGTATGTTTTCCAGTACCCAAATCAATGTATCCAAAAACGTGATTTTGGGTGTCTACTTCTACATGCTTCTTGATGCACATCTCATCTACAGTAATGTTGCAATAAACAGCATCAGCATCGCATTTATCTTTTATCACAACAAATGCTTCATATGTAAATCCTGGTTTACCATTGACAACTGTATACCATTTACGCAACGTTCGAGGATGAGGTAACATGTTTTTAAAAGTTTTACGTACGTATGTGTACGCTCGTGGAGAATAGCATTGAAGGGTTATTGCAAATTTTCTCAGCTCTGGACAAAACTTTCTTTTCTTACCATTTAAAATATCTTTAACAATATTTTCTAATACATCTGACCCCAACGCCTAAAATATATAATAGAATATAAATATTATAACAGTTATTACCAATATTTATTTAAATATTATCTAATTTGTTAGTAATTCAGATAATATTTAAATAAAATGTAATAATAAATGTTGTAATATTAATAAACAATTATAGTAATAACTAATAGGTATTAGAATTAATTATTGATAAAATAAAAAGATTTGTTTGTCATATATTTTGTTTGTTTTAATTATAAATGTAAAAAATGTTTTAAAGCTTGCCTGTGCGATCACATTTACATCAGACAAGTGTAGACATGAACAATGGCAGATTGTTAAAGCCATAGATAATATAGATAATACATATGTATTAAAATATAATAAACATATAATATATATTCAGTACAGGATTTATAGAGAGGCGATCCGGGCCCATGCCCCGGGTTACATAATTTGTAGATCCGGTACTGTATATATGTATTTACAAAGGTATTAAATAATATATATAATCCTACATCAAGTTATAATCATATGAGTAAGGACATTTTAAAAGGTAAACCGATTTTTAATTACCTTTATAGTATTCGCTGTTGAATCATTTAACAGAGATTTATTCTCCAATTGACCAATAACATCATTAAGAGATTCAACTTTTTTTAATAAACGTTTATTTTTTTGATTTAATAATTTATTTGAATAACTCAATCTTTTAACTACAGCGAAATTGCGTTTAGCTTTTCGTGGTGTAGAAAAATGTTCGTGAGTCATATCACCGATTCTTGAAGAAGACCAACATTTTCTTATTTTTGGAGTAGCCATTTCATCTTCTGAGATTGGATCACTAAAATATTAAGCAAATAAGTCAATAATTCAATTCAAATAATATATTTACTATACATATCGTTTGTGCTTATCAAAATCTGCTACGTCAGGAGTTGATTCGTTTTGTAGAGAAGTTGTACAAACGATGGAATTGTCAATATCATCATCATCAGTTTTACTACTAAAATATTAAACGTTCAAGATAGTACAATATTTAAAATAATAAGTTAATTGAAAATACACACCAATCAAGTACGTCAACACCCAAATCTGTAATAATCACCGTTTCAACAGACGAAGATGTACACGGATAGCTATTAGGTGATGCAGACTGTGTATTCATACTACAATATTCACTGAAATAATTATCAAGTATTATTATAAACAATCAAGGCATATTTAGTCACACCCAAAAAATCATTACAATTCAACATCATTTGTAGTTGACGCAGCTAATGTTGGTAGAGCATTTGACATTAAAACTTTACGACTAGTACTCATAAGATAGTCAGAGGTTTTAAAATGCAATGAACATATTTTACTATTCTTTTTCAATAGTTTGACCTGTAGTCCAATAGAATTTGACCATAAACGTATCTTTTCTTCAGTTTTCGGAAAACTGTGTAAAACAAATTGGAATAGTATGAGCAACAAAGAAAAATAAATAAATAAACGAGAATATCATATTATAATAACAACTAAAATAGTTTAAATACTTACAAATAAAATGAAATGCTTGGAGCATCCACATTTTTAAGTCCACAGACCACACATTTCACTGAGTACACCATTAAAATATATTTAGTAGAACTAAAATACTATTAAATTGATGGACTGGTTATTAACGAAAGTTAAACTTCAATAATTAACACTTAAAGTAACAAAAGAAAACCTTTAACAATTAAGACTTAAGTTCACGTTAAACGCACGATTCAAATCGCAAAATGCAAGTGATATATAATATTGGTTATCAATTATCAGTGTTCTGTGCTATAACACGCATGGCAAAACACACAAACCATGGAAGAAAAGATAATTTTTTTGCTGAGTAGGATAGAAGATACGATTTTTATATTGCTGTCTCTCTTCTTTATTCGGGAACGCTGCCCGCTATGTAACTAGTATACACAGGGCCTATCCATTATGTATTATCTATGGTTATCAAGTATTATTACTTTTTATCATATATTATTTTTCCGCCAACCATAAACGGATTAATACGTTACCTTGGAACAAAAATATAATATTCTGGTTTAGAGTCGAACCGAGTGGTATACTGAAGATATACAGATGCGTTAGACCTAATATATAATATTCGGCTAAAAATATATAGAATATCTACATATTATAATTTCTCCGCCTTAATACATACCGGGATAAACCACATCGATTGGCACTGGTGACAATTTCACCGTGTGTTAATGTTCCGTTTATTGTTATTTCGAATGTTTAATATCCCTTATTCAAACACAATAGTGTTTTGTCCAATATCGATATGTCCAAACACAACCAGTTAGGTTAATGTGTTGAAATTTAAAGAATGTATTGATACTTAATAGCACAGACACATATCCTGTCATTAGCAAACGACACACATCTGCCAACACGACCGGGCGTATAAATGTATTCATACTTCTTAATTTGTTTGTAATATCCCGGATTGTCATTGAGATATACATTATGGAATGTACACATTAATGCTAAAGTCTAGCATTTATACCACCGAAAATGTAAAGAATGTATTGGATTTAATGTATTGATATTGAATAGTATGAATATTATAAATAATGCCCCAATTTAAGAGCCTGACCGAAAGAGCCGACAGCTCTTCAGTGTTTCTCCAGCCTTATAGCTCTTTGCACCACAACGTTTTTAAATATTTTTAGTGCATTTATTTTTTTTATTTTTATCAAAATGTTTAACTGTGAAATCTGCACGTCTTCGTTTACACGATTAGATAATTTGCGCAGATATGAAAATACGCACAAAGGAATTCGTTTTCCGTGCACTATTTGTACATCGGCGTTTAGTAACAAGTCTCATATGAATAGACATATGAAAAACGCCCATGGTATGTTTTTTAGTTTTATTTTTAATTTTAATTGTTTTAATATTTTATTTAATATTTATTTTACAAGCTATAACATGCGTCCAGCCAGTGTTACAACGGCGTGAAATAGAGATCGCCTCGAACATAATAGTTCCAGATCAGCCAGCAGGCCCATCAAATCAGCCTCAAAATGTAAATAATACACGCCTTCGACCAGTGCTACAACGAGGTGAAATAGAGATCGCTCCGAACATAATAGAACCAGATCAGCCAGCAGGTCCCTCAAATCGGCCTCAAAATGAAAATAATATAGCGGATGATGGGTATGATGATTTATGCGTAGAAGTTTTAAAACACAATGAAGATGCCGGACTATGCGATGTGAGCGGTAAGATTTTTTCTATGTACGTGTATATGTGGGATTGATTAATTTTTTTTTATACGTTAGGAGGTAAACGTGTACATGTAGAAAACGTCAGGTCACGTATAAAATCGAAAATGGCTCATATGGATATGATTAACTCATCGGGTTTTATTGAGGTTAAATCGGCACATAATCGAAAAATCGTTTGGTATTATGCTAAAAATCTGAATAATATTAAAAACCATATTTTTTTTCTCGAATCTTTAAAACCAGAACTTATTAATTTGTTAAGAAAAATAGTTAAAATACATCCAATTAAATTTAATTTGAAACTAGAAGCTACTTACAACCAACCACATGTAGGTAACTCATCGCAAAATAGGTCTTTTAAGACATCTGCCCAAGCAATTTTCATGGATTCCGATATAAATGTATTAATAGAGCAGGCTTTTACGACATTACTTAGTGAGGAAGAAGATTATGCAGCGAAGGGCAGTGGGTATTCATTAGAAAGTATTGATGGACAGTTATTATCAGTATATAAATACGCCCCCATAAGCAATACTCCAAATATACAACTACCCACAGTAAATTTTGATTCGCATAACGACAAAGAGGACGATAACAATAACAATCTTAATAAGCAAAATAATATTAATAATCCCCAGCAAAATGATATTAATAATCCTCAAAATTTTAACGAACAAAATGATTATTGTACAGATGGGTTTAACGCCGTAGCTGGCTCATCTTACATTCAGCTCCCACCTCATATAAATAATAAGCGGGCAACAATCAATCCTCAAAATAATGATAGTTATTGTTTTAAATGGGCTGTTCTGACAAAGCATGTAACCGGATCAAATAAACACCGCGTAGGAGAAAATTATTACCGACATGAAAATAAATATAATTTTTCTAGGCTAGCATTCCCAACACCATGGAGTGAGGTTCAAATTTTCGAAAAAAATAACCCGTCAGTTTCTGTTAATATCTACGGAGTTAAAAAAACATCTCAACCTTCTTTAAAAAATTCAAATACCATATATTTCCATTAAAAATCGTTGATAATGAAAAAGCCGATCATTTCGATATAATTTTAATCACTGACAATGAAAAAAACCACTATGTTTATATTGGACAGCTAGCTCTCCAACAACATAAACTTATTTGCGGGTCACATAAGCCCATTCTACCAATAATGCCCGAAATCGGTACAAAGCTCAAATTCAATGCATGGAAAAACGCACAACGGCATCCATTTACTATTTACGCTGATTTCGAAGTGCTACTAGTAAAAGCTTATGAGCGCAGGGGTGAGAATACAACTATAACACATAGACATAAACCTATGAGCTATGGTTTTGTAGTCAAGGTGTCCGATGACGTACCGTTAGAGTTGCTTGAGCAGTTTAATATACCAATAACACCGGTTATTTATCGTGGTAGTGAAAGTCAAGAGGAGGTTGCCAAGCATTTTGTTGATAATATAGTTGAAGTGGGCATCAAAATTGAAGAATTGTTAAAAACAAATGTCCCTATATAATATATGGGTGATGAAGATACGCGTAGGCATAATGAAAGTACAAATTGTAATTTTTGTAAATGTAGCTTCGATTTAATCGAAAAAATCCGCGACCACTGCCACCTCACAGGTAAATTTAGGCGATCATTATGTTTTAAATGTAATCTTGATTTAAAACAGCCTAAATTTGTACCTTGCTTCCTCCACAACTTGTCTAATTATGATGCCCATTTCATAGTTACCGAATAGGTTATGATGCAAACACTATAAACGTTATCCCTAACAGCGAGGAAAAATTTATATCAGTAAGAAATTTACAATACGATTCGTAGATACGTGTAGGTTTATTCCATCTAAGTTGGAAAGTTTGACTAAAAATCTATTGACGCAAGATTTTTCCAAATTCCGAGAAACATTGAAACATTTTTCTGTGGAAGATATGCCACTTGTTTCCCGGAATGGTGTATATCCATATGAGTATATGGATGCATAGTGTAAGTTGGATGATACACGTTTACCAGCACATGCAGATTTTTATAGTACACTGAATGAAGAGGGTGTCAAAAGGGAAGATTACGAACACGCTATGAAGGTATGGGATCACTTTAAATGTCGAACGCTTGGTGATTATTCCGATTTGTACCTGAAAATCGATGTATTGTTGTTGGCCGACGTTTTTGAGAACTTCCACGACCTTTGTATGTATACATACAATTTGGATCCGGCATTTTATTATACCGCTCCAGGATTCAGTTTCGATTGTATGTTAAAATATACATCAGTGAAATTGGATCTTTTAACTGATTACGAAATGTTGCTGTGTATTGAAAATGGTACGTAAATTTACAGCTATAATTTCTCAAGAGTTTGTAAAAATAATTATTTTCTATAGGCATTCGTGGAGGATTGGTGCAGGCTAGCATGCGGCATGCGAAGGCAAATAATCATAAAATTCCCGATTATGACGAAACCAAACCAGACTCATGGCTTGTATATCAGGATTGTAAGTATATATATATATATTTTAATTTTCAACTTAAAATATCGTATTTTATTTTAGGCAATAACCTGTACGGATGGGCCATGTCACAGTACATGCCATTTGGTGGTTTTAAGTGGGTTGAAGCCAAGCTCGACGGATTAAATGATTTAGACGAAACGTCTCATATCGGTCGGATCAAAGAAAAATTATGTTTTACATTACCGTAATCTGCAGCAAGCCATCAAAAACAGATTGATAGTTGAAAAGGTAATTTTTTTTTTTTTTTTTGTTAAATATATTATATTATAGGTACACAGAGTCATACAATTCAATCAGTCACCATGGTTAAAAGAATATATTAAATTAAACACGGAGATGAGGAAGAGAGCTTTGAATGATTTTGAAAAAAGATTTCTTTAAGCTTATGAATAATGCGATTTTCGGTATTTATAAATATAGTGTTTCAATGATTGTACACTAATGATTTTAAAATTGTACAGGGAAAACCATGGAACAGGTGCAACGTAGAATAAAAATCGAGCTGGTATCGAGTGATACTAGAGTACAGAAACTTATAAATTTAACTACATTCAAACACGCAAAATCATATAATGAAAACCTGAGCGCGATATCATTAGAGAACAAAATTATAAAATTCAATAAACCTATCTGTATAGGTGAGTTTATTTCGTGGATATATCCTAATTTTTATTTAATATTTATTATTGTATTAACAGGCCTCGCCATTTTGGACATCAGTAAGACTTTAATGTACGATTACCACTACAACGTGATGAAAAAACATTATGGTGATAAACTACAGCTCATGTACACTGATACAGGTTTGTTGTTGTTATTACAACATTAACTTATTTGTATTTAATTAACTTATTTTCATAGATTCGTTGGTGTACAATATCCAAACATATGACTTTTACGAAGATTTAATAAATAATGCCAACTGACTCGATCGGATGGACACGTCCAACTTGCCACAAGACCATCCATGTTATATCGCAGAAAGAAAAAAAATACCCGGTTTGTTTTCTGATGAGACAAATGGACTCATAATGACGGAGTTTTGCGCGCTTCGTGCCAAATCGTATGCGTATAAAACCGAAGGAAGGAGAAAGGAAGAGATTAAGGCAAAGGGCATTAGGGGTCATGTGGTAAAGAAGCATTCGATGATCATAAACGATGTCTGTTTGATGATATGAACTTGGTGGTGAATAGACGGTCGAACATGTCTATACGGGCATTTAATCACCGACTGACTACAATTCGAACCAACAAAATTACTTTCAACAATTATGATGATAAGAGGTATACATTAAATGATAAAGTGCATACTAGGGTGGTCCTTATTTTTGAACTTGCAAATTTTTGATTTCTTACCTTTCCATTTTGTTTATTACTATATGAAAGTAATTGTTGTTAAATTTGGTCATGATTACTCAACCCCTTCACGTGTCACAAAGGGGTTGAAAAATTCCAAAATAGGGTTAATATGTCAATTTTTAAGTTTAATTTAAAAAATATTACACTTATCCATAAATGTATTAAAGGTAAATTATAGATACTTAATTCTTATATTATCAATAAAAAATACATTTATACAATTTCTTATAAATCTATTATTTTCTATGAAAATTTATAAAATACTAAATATTTAATTGATTTTATAAATTTGGTTTTTATACAGTTAATTATATATTTAAAATTTTTATTATAAAAATTATTGATGATACAACCAAATATCTTAAGTATTGAAATTTTTAAAATAAAGTATATTAGTAAAAATTACACTGGATTCACAGTTTTGTTATAACATTTTGTTTTACAATTTATAGAGTTAAAATACACGGAAAAATAGTTGTTATTTAAGTATAAAAATAATAAACATTCATCTTTCATATAAAAATTGTAAATAGCGTAGTTTATTGATACCTAATTAAATAAATTTATTAATATTGACTTTTTATTATACATTTTAGATTCTGAACGAAGTGATGAATGTATTGCTTTTACTATGATGTGTGTTTTTTTTTTTTTTTTTTTTTTTTTTTTTTTGTGTCTGACTCCAACATTTGGAGCAGTAATAATGTTCCGATTTTTGACTTCAGCCCCTCTTTGAATAGGGAATTGAATCTAGTTGGTACTTTAGGGGGGTCAAAATTAAAATTTTCTAATAGTTTTCAAAAAAATCGAGAAAAACAAAAAAAAAATGACAGAAAAATGGAAATTTTACGGAAAAACCACTTTTCGACAAAATCGATTTTTTGATTTTGCTGTAACTCAAAAACGAATTATTGTAAATACTTGAAATTTTCACCAAATGTTTATATTATGGTTATCTCTTTACAGTTAAATTTTCAAAATATTTTGACCATTTTTAAGCTATTTATAGACACTTGAAATTTTCGACTTTTCTAAGTTTTTTTTCTTCAAATGCCGATAAAAATTTTTTGGGTGGCCAGAAAATCTTGAAAATTTAATACAAGGTTTCTTATAAGTTGTTCTTAAAGTGATAAAAAAAAATCCGAAATCGTTAGTCACAATTTTTTTTTATAAGTGTTTAAAGTTCGAATTTATACGAAATATGTCAAAATTTAAATTAAATTTCATACGCTCATAATGCGAATGTTGGCCATAGTAACCATAGTAACATATAAAAACTATACTATTTGTTTCAAAATAGAATATTTGACAATATTTAAATTTAATATATCCTAAACTGACAAATCATCTTCGTTCAGAATCGTTTTTCGTATACAATGATACCTATCATTGCATTCAAATTTAACCTACCATAGTCTGAGGTCCACACCACCCCCTAATATACAGCAGAGCGATACCTACTTACCCGCTTTTTTGATTTTAATTATAATAAAATTACGTACAGATTTTGAATGGAGTAGATATAATCAAATTATTTCGAATAAATTTTGTCTGATATGATAGTTGATTTTCGAGCATCAGGGAATCTCTTTCTATGACTTTCGACGACTTGTAAAAGGAATTGTTTTTGATTTTCGTCTTTTGTAAGAATCGAATTATAATTTTGAATTAGAGCCACTCCTCTTTCAGCAAAATCATTGACAACTTTCCTATGTTTAACCACACTTAATCCTAATTGATAATCTGGCATATTTTCCCATTCTTCAGGATCAAACTTAAGGAATTCAGTTGGTATCTTCAATATATTAAAAAAATTAATTGATTTATGATTAACAAAATCAGCAACAGTTTTTTGGGTACAATTTAAATCAACAGTATCAATTTTAATTCTATTTTTATAATCTTCTGAGTTTTTATTACTTAATGCCGTGACCATTTTTTTTTTAATTTGATATGAAACATTTTGATCAAAAAATGAAAAAGATACCAGCAAGTCTGATAAATACCACTGATGACGTAAAAAGGCTGTAATTCCTGCTTTTGATACAGCTTTATCTGGGTACATTGATAGTTCTTTTAGTAAATTTAAATCGTTTACAGGAGCTGATACAGCACAGGGAGCTTTAAACCAATAAAATACATAAATTTGAACAATAAATAACGAAAATCTTTTCATATAATTTATTGTATTTTTAGACGTTTTGAATTGATTTTTAAATATACAAATTTTAATGGCGTAAATAGCGCGTGCCATCCATCGTGCCCGATGAACTGCTCCAGGCTGAATAAATATTATACCTCTTGTAGGAACACCCCCAAGATAGATAATTATAAGTTCTAACAGCTCCCTGTAATCGTCACGCGAATGAAATGAAATTAATTGTTCTTTGCAAAATATTATGACTTCGTCTCGATTACTTATTCTTTCTTCTAAGACTTGAAATTTATTCTTATCAATATTTTTCCACTGCTGTTGAAATGTTAAAAATATCTGAATGTTTGGCCCAGTTGATGGACTGTTATAACACACAGTAAAAATAGCTCCTAAAACTATTTCTAATATATGATGTCGACATGCGAGGTATAATAATTTTCTACCAATTTTTTCTTCAATTATCTTACATGCTCCATTTATGTGTCCTGTATTGCTTGCTGTTGTATCAAATGATAGTGATTGGACGCGATCTGTTATGCTCCAATCAAATAATGACTCTATAACAGCATTTGATATCGCCTCTCCAGTTCCAGAATCAAGCTTTGGAACACTGAGAAGCTTACTTACACCGTCTCCGGATACTAGAATAGGAAGACGATCAACATTATCTTTCCCAGTAATATCGGGTAATATTTTGCCATCCCAGTGCACAGTTAGAGGACAATCCGGTTTAAAAGATACTTTTATGTCATCGGAAACTTTTTGTCTTAAAAAAACTCTATTTCTTCGAATAGTTGAGCGATTTATAGCGATGTTGTTTGCATTACAGCCAAGACTTTGAGCTGTAGCAATAAGAATATGAACTGCATTTCGATCACTAACTTTTGTACGATCTAATACCGTTACAATTTCAGAATTCATAATATTTTGTCTTCCCCTTTTTCGTTTATTCGAATTATTTGTAGTTTCTAATGTAAATTCAATGTCTTCTTCACTACAACTTTCAGAAGAAAATAAATCAACAGTATCAGGTACTGATAGTTGTTGTGTTTTTTTACATCTGTTTTTATAATTTTGAAACGCGATTTCACGTTGATTTTTCCGCATTTCTTGTTTTTCCAGTTTTCTATCTATTCCAATCATACACCCTTTTCTACCTTTCTCGCGTTGTGCTAATAAGAATTTTTTGTCTTCGTCAATTTTAATAATTTGTAGAGCATTTAAATGAGCAATATCAAATAAATCTGTTAATCTGTCTTTAAATACTTCTTCTTTTTTTATTTGTGGTTCGGATCTACGCGATTTACCTTTTTGTAAAGCACGCCAGTTCATATATTCTTTTTCTATTTTAGGAGTAATATTATAGTCATTCATGGTAGGTATCCTCGCACATTTCCAAAAATATAATAATTCTTGAGTTATAACGGATGAAGACTCTTTAACTGTTTTTTTTTCATTCCGTATTAAAAACAACAGTCTACGCAGAATATCTCCATTTGAAGGAAGCTTACTACCAGTAATTCGTTCTAAAGGCTGCCCAATTAACCATATATCAGTGTTTTGTCGAGTCGTCATAATGTTTCAAAACGTATATTAAATTTAAAAATTAATTATAATTAATAAAAACCCAATAAAATAATAAAATAGTGAAAAATGAATATACTTAAAACGTATTGTACTTACAATAATATTTGGTCATCTCTTCATGATTGCGGCTCAATAAATAAAAAACATAGTGCTAGTATAGCGCATTTCAGTATCAGTATATAAAAATAGTATTTTCACATAGAGAATTTAACACATAATCGTTAGTAATTTAAAGATAACAACGACGATTCGACGCATGGCCTCAAATTACGTAATATCTTTTATACCTAAAAACTGATTACAATTTATCTAAATAGTATAATATAAATTATACTATTGAAGTAAAATGGTTATTCTTATTCCAATGCAATTTTGCAATTTAAACTTATATAATGATTAAATGTTTTATTTTATTTTTAAGCGATATTTTTAAATTAAACTTAAAAATTGACGTATCAACCCTATTTCGAAAATTTTCAATCCTTTTGTGGCACATGAAGGGGTTGAGTAATCATGACCATATTTAACATAAATTACTTACTCACAGTAATGAACAAAGTTGGCGGGTATGATGGCTGAGAACGAATATTAGTCATTATGTATATTTGAAATGTAGTGTTAATACTATATATATTTTTGTCTGTAATTTTTTTTTTTTTTTTTGTGAAGGTTGGGCATAAACATAAAATTCTTTGTTAAAAATAAAATATGATATTTATTTAAATTGAAAAAAAATAATAAAAATGTATACAAATTTTAAGAATTATTTACAAACCATTTTCTTATAGCAAATACTTTATAAAATGTACATTGTTTAGGATTATAATCCATATGAAAAATACAGCGAGGTAAAGTTTCGTCATCACATATTTGATCCAATCGAGGGCAGCCCAAGTCTTCAATGTTGATGAGTGCTACGTGTGGTATATACTCCATAAGAACTTGTTTTTTCTGATCTCCTTTGACATAAATGCAGTTGAACTTTAATGAATTCAATATTCTACTTAGTTCCTCATATTCGACATCACTGTAATCTATAGATAGTTGATGATAATTGCGTTCCAGCCACTTATTAGTCTTTCGCCTTTTGTTGTCTTTCATACATTTTGAATTTTTAAAAACCCAGTGTTGAGTCGCCCATGTTTCCGTGTCCACTATAGACATCTTTTTAATAATGTATATATTGTTGACTCCAAGTACGCATTATATGTCCAAGATGGCCGAAAACATTATGACTTGTCTTTATAATAAGTTTCAATAGTATTGAGACGACTTAGTATAGCAGGAATTATTTTTTTAATATCGTCTATACTTTCTTTGATATATTGTAATGATATTCCGCCTCTTATCATATGCTGTGTAATTTCTATACACGTTAATTCTAACTTTTCAGTTTGTTCCTCTTGAATTTGGATTGATTTGTAACTTGATTCCACTAAATGTTCAATTTCGTCGAGTTTATTCGAATACGATTTGATCGAATGTTCGAGATTTGAAACAATTTTATTTGATTCACTAGACTGAGAACTACCAAACTACCAAACACATTCATGTCTGCAGCTCAACTTAGATTATTTTCTAATACCATGTATATTTATCCAACTATTGTGAGTTCTATCAAAACCAAGCCATTTAACAAAAATGTGTTTCCCCTTCCTACGAATAATTTTCTCAACTAAATAGTCGTTTGTATCATTTGTTTTCAATAGTTCTTCGGAATAAAAGCAACCGTTAATCGGTTTACCGGTATAATCTTGCAATTGATAAGTGGTGGGTAACGTCTGGTTTCTTTTAACAATTTTAAATATTTCTGTAGACCAGCTCGGCAAATAGCCTTTTGTAAACACACCTTTTTGAGTACTGATACGAACGTTATTACCAACTTTAAATTTAATTTTTCCATTAATAATTTTACGTTGCCTTATCATCACAGATGTTGGATTTGTATCAGCTTGCACCAGTGTCATGCCTATTGTTCTTTGTTTTGAATTATTATATTTGTTGATCAACGACGGCAGAATAGAAATCCATTCGTGCGATCCTCGTGCTGTAAACTCTCTATACATTTTTCTTTTAATGTACGGTTGAAACGTTCTACTATACAAGCTTTCATGATGCTATACGTTGAATACTTTTGTATGTTGTGCTTCTCCATCAACGCATCAAATGTAGAATTGTAAAATTCTTTACCATTGTCGACCTGCAATAGTTTTGGCGAGCGTTGGAAAAGTATTTTAGACATTGCATTTGAAACTTCTTTAGCGGTTTTTGATTTTAATGCTATGGCCCACGCAAATTTCGTAAAACAGTCTATGACACATAGAATATATTTGTAACCTTTATTTTTCTTCGAATACGGTATCATTTCGACCAGATCGGCTTGCCACAGATCATTTTTCTCGTAAACATTAACTATACGTCTTGTATAATTTTTTTTAGCAGGTTTGTGTAGTTCATTCGCTATATCTCGTTTAGACATTTGGTATGCGTTTTATTAAGCATGCTTCACGCAATTCTTCAAAAATTGAAAGTGTTTCGTTTGAAACACCTGTATTACCAGCAGCTTTAGAAACTAAAAGTAATCGCAAACGAACGACTAATTCGTTGGGGTCGTTCCAGTACACTAAATTATGTTTTTGTAGTTTCACAGATGGTCCACTCCCAGATGGAAACAGATTTTGAATTATATCTGTGTATTTATTACCACCTTTTTTAATCTACTTTCCATCTGCTTTTAAGTGAGCCGATGTTTGATTTAATATAGATTTATAAGTTTTTAAATCATTGTTAGTGTATAATTTCGGAGATTTCGAAAATATTAAAGTTCCTAGTCCTGGTGTTATCGGATAAGACAAGTCTTCAATAGTCAATGTATTATCGACAAGCTTAATTTCTTTTTTTCCCAAATACATGTTACCGTTTGTTTGTGTTTTAGGCCCGTATGTTTTGTCTATATCATAAGATTTAAACCAGTCGGCGATTTCAAAATCTTGATAACCATCTGCATCCTGAGTAGATGAGACTTGAGTAGATGAAACTTGTAAAGGCTTATAATTTTTAGATCGTTCAATGGTTCGATAATCGGGCTTAATGTATCTGATACTAGTGAATGAATATCGGCTTTTCCGTGTTTTAATGCTGAATATTTTCGTTTAATGTTTTCTTTGGCTTTAACCAGTTCTCCGAGTACTTCACCGTTAGCGTCCATGTTTGCGAATGATGAATTTTCATAAAAACGCCATATTATGTAATGACAAATGTATCGAATCCATAACGATATCGTCCGTTATCGCATTCACAGTCTTCGCTTATGACGATAAACTCGAATCTCCCCTTACGCCAACACGAAGAGCAAAAATCTTTAAATTCCGAATACGACATATCACCAGAGCAATGCTCATTGTAAACATGCTTTAAGTTGGTTTCATCTTGTTTAAATAATACGATAAAATTAGCGTTATCGCGCAAAAGTTGTTTAGGTACTTTTGAATAACTTTGAGCCAGGTAGCATACATCTATTAAATTGTGACGTGCCCTGGAAAAATAAGTTCTAGCGATCTTTTGGTTTTCAGAAATAATATCGTCAAAAATAAACACAGAGTTTGGTAAAGCTTCTTCGGGTGACAAAACTTTAATATTTTCGTAGAACGTAAACAATCCAACATCAGTGCCCGATAAAATATCTCCAAGCATTTTGTATTTAGGCTGATCCAATGTTTTAGAGTATATGTAAACATTATGAAATCTTATTCCGTTTATATTTGTTAATAATGTAAAGATTAAATTCGTTTTTCCACAGCCGGAAGGTCCTACGACGAGTGCACGTATCGTATTAGGAAGGAGCGCTCCATGTCTATGATTTTGAAACGAAGTAGGTGGATCTACGTTTTCAACTGTTAGTTTTATTTTTTGCTTGATGAATTTCATTATAAATATCTATGTACTTACAAGAATGCGATCAGTACACAATGTCACCCGCTCGAAGAAGCAACAAGAATAAAGGTGGTGGTCTCATCAACACACTTATAAACAAACTGCCGATCGAGCTTCACGTGCCTGGTAAGTCTAGAATAACAAATCCGATATTATCATAATAATAATAATAATAATAATAATATTTCTTTGTAGGTTATCAATACTGCAGGCCTGGTACAAATTTGAAAAAACGATTAGCTCGAGGTGATAAAGGTATAAACCTACTGGACTCTGCTTGTAGAGACCACGACATAGCATACGAGCGTAGTAACTCTATCACAGATCGTAACGAAGCTGACCATATATTAGAACAAAGAGCCTGGGACAGGTTCAAGTCAAAAGATTCTAGTTTAAAAGAAAAAGCTGTAGCTTGGGGCGTGACTACTGCCATGAAGGCAAAACGAAAAATCGGTGGAGGTTGTGGATACAAAGTGGCGATTAAAGCAGTCAAAAATGTTATCAAGAAAAATATAGGTGAAAAAAACTTGTTGAAATTGACCAAAAAATGTTTAGCTGTTGCACGAAAAACATTTAAAACTAAGAAGACAAAAGTTCCACGAACAATAAATATTCCGAAAAAAGGCGGTGTGCTACCACTCATACCAATTTTCGCCGGGTTGTCAGCTTTGGGAGCTCTGACTGGTGGCGTAGCCAACGTTGTTAAGATGGCTAATTAATTTAATAGAAACACTCCATCGTATTTAGGCAAAGGACTATATCTCACTCCGTATAAAGGCAACTCTTACAAAATCGGATCTGGTGTAGCACCACAAAAAAGTGGTGGGGGTGTAAAAGCGAAACAATATAGAAAATCAAAAAACTAATTGCCACGTTATCCAGTAAAGTGTTGTACGATTACGAACTTTAAAAATTCGCTCGTGATATACCTCATTTCATCGGTGTGTTTACCAGAGATAGGTTGCCAGTTCGTCCTAAGCACTTGGGATTATCAACTTGGATACGGCGAATAGTACAGGAACTCATTAGGTAGCGTATAAAAAAATCGGAAAAAAAGTAGAATACTACGACAGCTTTGGAAATTTACCACCACCGCTCAAGGTACAAAAATATTTTCACGGATGCGCTATTAATTATAATTATAACAGAGAACAAAAATATAATACTACAAACTGTGGACACTTGTGTTTAAAATTTTTATCATGTACACGATAACGTTAAACGGATACTCGAGTGAATTGTCATGCGATATTTTTCCACCTATAGAAGTGGAAAATACAGCGCGGATTTGTCTTTTGAGTTTACAGACGAATAATTCAATTCCAAACATAGAACCTGTTTGTAACGCAATACGTTTTCGTAATTTTACCTACTGGTTCGTACGAGTTGGTGGATTTAGAATCTGTTATAAACAAATTCATGCCCGACTATGTTACCCACTTTAAATTAAAAGCAAACAGTAATACATTAAAGTGTATGATATCCTGTAGCCATGAGATTGACTTTTCAGTCGAAAACAGCGTTGCTAAATTGTTGGGTTTTAGAAACGTCGTATACACTACTGGTGTTACTCACGAATCTGAATTCGTTTACGCCGTATTCAAACACGGCTTTTTCATATAACGATGAAATTAGAATAAATATCCAGAATATGGATTCTTACACTTTGCCGTGTGAGAGTTTTATTTACATTGAAGGAAAGGTACAAAAACCTACCGATGCTGCTGGAGACGTACGTTTTTCAAATAATGGATTGGCATTTTTATTCTCTGAGATGCGATATGAAATAAATGGAATAGAGATACAAAAATTAAAATCACCCGGAGTGTCGTCTTGCTTGAAAGCGTTCTGCTCCTATACTCCAAATTAAATGAATACATTAGACCAGGGGTCTCCAAACTTTTTTATTCAAGGGCCACAAAAAATATCAAATGCTCTAAGCGGGCCAAAAGTTTATTAACACATATAACTTTTTAAATTACATTAAATTACCTTTAGATATCTATATTTTATTTACCGTCCTATTGGTGCTACGGGCCAGTTAAAACTTGTTAGCGGGCCGTAGTTTGGGGACCCCTGCATTAGACAACTGTACTTGGGACTCGGCAATGGACGGCGAAGATAATACAAATTTTATGACTGACAATGTGTTTACCGGATGCATTCCTCTAAAACATTTATTCGGCTTTTGTGAAGACTATAAAAATATTTTACTCAATTGCAATCAACAACTAATTTTAAATCGTTCGTCTACTGATTTGGATGCAATATGTGTTGTGGGTGCTGGAGCCACCGAACACGTTGAGAAAAATAAAAAAATTACGATTGAACTGACTAAGGTGGCGTGGAAGATGCCTATTATCAAAGTCACTGATAAAGAAAAATTAAAACTGTTGAAAGTATTTGATTCGCGCAAAACCTTATCATGTGCGTTCAGAACCTGGGATCTGTGTGAATATCCGGTACTTCCTCGAAATACTTCACATTCATGGACGATAAAGTCTAGCAGCTTGCTTGAAAAACCTAGATTTATTTTGTTTGGATTACAAACCGATCGAAAAAAAATATAGAAAACGACGCTGGACGGTTCGATCACTGTCAATTAAAAAATCTTAAGGTACACTTAAATTCTGAAGTGTTTCCATATGAAGACTTTCGAGCCGATTTTGTAAAAAATACTACCAGTTTATTGTATAAAGCTTATACAGACTTTCAAAAATCATACTACGAGCGAGATTATTTTGAGCCATTATTATCAAAACATGTTTTTCAAACCTATACTCCAATCGTCGTCGTCGATTTATCACATCAAAATGATAACGTTAAATCGTCGACCATAGACTTACGAATAGAATTTGAAACGGATACAGTTATTCCGGACAAGACTGCAGCTTATTGTTTAATACTACATGACCAGATCATAACTTATAATCCGTTTAGCGGAGATGTTAGAAAATTGTAAAATATTTTTTCATTATTTTTTTTTCTTATTTGTAACCTTATTATTAATAAATAAATAAAAATTTTTTTTTAGTATCACACTTGTTTTTATTTTACATAAATCATTATATTATAAAATATAAATTAAAGAGTGCTTTACATTTATCTGAGTAAAATTTTTACATAAATCATTATATTATACAAAATTATTTAAGAGTTTGCGTTTTACATTTCTCTGAGTATAAATTTCTGTGGTATCGTCCATATAGTCAAACAGAGATGGCGAAGATGATGGTTGTTTGTTGAAAGTAATTGGGCCGTCGTTCTCATCAACTGCAAGACTCGTTGACGAAGGCTCGATATATCGGGGTCCTGTATACCGTTGATGGTACTGTGCACAATTTTCTGAATTAAATCCGTGATATGTGGGTTCATCGTTCTCATCGATAGGCTAAACAAAATAATACTTTACTAATATATATCAACGAAATAAAATAATACTTCATTAATATATATCGAAATAATAATTACCTTCGGCTTGGATTCTCGATTTTGTGCACAATATGTTGCCTGCGTGGGATTTATCTGCGAACATTCACCATCGAAAAAAGACGGTGAGAATAATTGTCGTGGCGTTATATTCCATGGTTTGGTCGGCGGCGGCTGCGCATCGGTGTCATCGGTATATTGAGGGGACGGTGATGAATATTTTTTCGGAGCCATAATTATGCGAATGGACATGGACGGTGAATACGATGACGATGTCATCGGCGACAATGGCGAAATGGGGTCAACGATTAACTAAATATAATAAAAATTAAATAAATATAGAGCTAGTATTAAGATTTAATTACCTCTAGTGACATTCCTCCGCTCCATCGTTGAGACCATTGTTCAGCTAATTTTCGTACTGCACACATTTTAAGCTGACTAACAAAGTTTAAGTCGATATTCGTGATGATTTGATCGGTCTGAAGGTTTTTAATAAAAATTATCATTTCTTCAACTGTTTTCAGTGGCGATTGCACATTGGTAAATTCCCGGTCTATATAATTTCCAATAATTTCAAATTGCCTTAATACAACTGGACGTATGATGGTTGACTTTCGTGTGAACGTTTCAAAAATACTCTCCTCCAGATATTGTAATTTCAATAAGTTTTTTCGATCGAGCAATACACGACATCCTTCCTTTTTCTTCGAATCTACGACTAGCACATTTTCTCCTCGATACACCATGTTCGATACGACAGTAAATTCATCCTCCAAAAAAATCTGTTTTCTACTTTTTTGTGGAACATCTAATATGAATGACAGTATATTCCCCATCAGCGAGAATGTTCATCTTAAAAAACCCTCATATATGCTTACATATAGCGTGACGGTGTTATTATATGAATAACAATATTGAACTTGTCTTCCGAATCAAATCCAACATTTAAAAACTTACGATCAGCGAAGTCGAGTATGAAATTATCACAGTCGATGAGCTCTGCAGGCGGTGTTGGTGGTACATATGTAAAACTTTTCTAATTGTAGTGTTTTTTCATGTTAGAGATTGAACCGGCCATGATTAAAAGTATACGAGAAATGAAGAACACTGAATAAAAACGTTTTAAACACGGAGCGCGAGAACGGTCGTGGTGCGAAGAGCTATAAGGCTGGAGAAACACTGAAGAGCTGTCGGCTCTTTCGGTCAGGCTCTTAAATTGGTTCATTATTTATAATATTCATGCTATTAAGTATCAATACATTAAATCCAATACATTCTTTACATTTTCGGTGGTATAAATGCTAAACTTTAGCATTAATGTGTATATTCCATAATGTATATCTCAATGACAATCCAGGATATTACAAACAAATTAAGAAGTATGAATACATTTATACGCCCGGCCGTGTTGGCGGATGTGTGTCGTTTGCTTTAATGTGCGGCGGCAGACCCTAATATATCCTAGTATCAATAAATTTGTGGCGACACCGATTGTCACCACTGACTGCTCGACCCGCCCGACCGACGTTACCACTTTTGCTACGTGAATTTTACCTTTCATATTATATTCGTTCCTAATATTTGAATTATATTCGTTTTTATATTTTTACATGTATTCGACTATTGTGATTTTTATATATGTTTTTATCGACACAACGCAGCGATCGCGCCCCTACTCCGCGCCAAACCGTCCCGCGAAGGCACAACGCCGATCGCGACGTAAAGCTCTGCCTCTTTGCTCCCGACGTTCGACCGAGCCACAACGCGACAAGTCCGACCGCACTTTTTATGTCGCCGATCCGAACCCGACGTAACGCGCCATTTTTAATGTGTACAAGTGTGCACAGCCACGCGCATCGACGACCATCATATCGAGGTGTAATGACCACCGACTCGACCCGTCCGGTTCGCGCTACGCAGCGCACGGTCCCGTTACATCTCCCGATCCGCGACGTACGAGCATATCAAGTTATTGCAACTTCGGCCGCTCTCGTCATGTCGATATACGTCCCCGACGTTCCCGGTCACGCGACCAAGCTCGACGGTTTTCGTGCCTACGCACCAACGCTCCCACGTACGAATCGAACCCGCGTGCGCCCCGACGCAAACGCCGCACGCCCGAGCATCGAGCACCCGACGAAACGGCAAACTTGTACGCCCAGTCACGCGCGCTATTTATGTGTGTTAACGACGTGTTTTATTTAATAAACGACATTCGACGCACACGCGCCCTACACATAAATACGTGTTTATTTATTCTACCTCCATACCTGTCTAGCGTCCTACCTTCAAGACACGGAGTCAGATCGACGAAACGTATGTTGGCGGCAAGTGTATTGGTACGACAGGTAAACTTACGCCGCAACCGCGGTAGCCATACACTTGTTCCCACATTGGTGACCTCATATTACGACGACGCTACGACAGGTACGCGGAGACGACCCGACGACCGACGCCATCATTTGGTTCACGTTCGCGAAACGATACGCTCGATTGTTACACGCGTCCGCACCGAGAATTACAGTCCTACCGAACACGCGACAACCTCGTGTCAAGTTTCGTTTTCCGACACATCGTCGGTGTGTTTTCATTTTGTTTGGTTGGGTCATCGTGTCCTAGACCATGTCGGCGCAAGACGATGAGCAACCGCCACGCGTGTCACGTTGGTGGCAGAATCTACGTTCGAATAACGACGAACCAGCACGCGCAGGTGATGTAGCAGCGCTACACGCGCGCATCGACGCCCTAGCCGAGTTGGTTTTCGACCTCCAAGATGAGGTCCGTTCACTGACTGCCACACCGACGAACCACGTTGTTAATGCGACGAAAAACCACGCCGTCGTTTCGACGAAAGACCACTCCGTCGAACCTCCACCAGAACTCGCCGACGACACTCGTCCAACCACGGTGTGTTACTACCACCTACGGTACGGCGATCAGGCGGTGTCATGTCGCCCGCCGTGCGCTAAGCACAATAAACAGTCTGTAATTAAACCATCTAAATTCCATTAAGTGCAACGTCTATCTCATCATCTTTTCGGCCATATTACTTCTGTCACCGTCAAAATCTCTTTTCAACACAAAATTTCAAAATTCACAGTCAAAATTATATTCGCCCGTCAAAATTTCAATTTTCAAAATTTCGAAATTTCAACTTCAATCAACAACGTCAAAATTTCAACTTCTATCAACACCGTCAAAATTTCCCGTCCGACATCTCGACTGCAATCAACACGAGCTTCGACCAATTCCGAGCAGTTTACGACTTCGCCAGCACGACGTCCACCGACCGCCGAAAGCTCAACAGAACCCAAACATGCAGCTCACGCCGAGATCGACATCGACAAAAATCAGGTCATTTTTTTCTTTTTCCGAGGGGGAGTAATGTGGCGACACCGATTGTCACCACTGACTGCTCGACCCGCCCGACCGACGTTACCACTTTTGCTACGTGAATTTTACCTTTCATATTATATTCGTTCCTAATATTTGAATTATATTCGTTTTTATATTTTTACATGTATTCGACTATTGTGATTTTTATATATGTTTTTATCGACACAACGCAGCGATCGCGCCCCTACTCCGCGCCAAACCGTCCCGCGAAGGCACAACGCCGATCGCGACGTAAAGCTCTGCCTCTTTGCTCCCGACGTTCGACCGAGCCACAACGCGACAAGTCCGACCGCACTTTTTATGTCGCCGATCCGAACCCGACGTAACGCGCCATTTTTAATGTGTACAAGTGTGCACAGCCACGCGCATCGACGACCATCATATCGAGGTGTAATGACCACCGACTCGACCCGTCCGGTTCGCGCTACGCAGCGCACGGTCCCGTTACATCTCCCGATCCGCGACGTACGAGCATATCAAGTTATTGCAACTTCGGCCGCTCTCGTCATGTCGATATACGTCCCCGACGTTCCCGGTCACGCGACCAAGCTCGACGGTTTTCGTGCCTACGCACCAACGCTCCCACGTACGAATCGAACCCGCGTGCGCCCCGACGCAAACGCCGCACGCCCGAGCATCGAGCACCCGACGAAACGGCAAACTTGTACGCCCAGTCACGCGCGCTATTTATGTGTGTTAACGACGTGTTTTATTTAATAAACGACATTCGACGCACACGCGCCCTACACATAAATACGTGTTTATTTATTCTACCTCCATACCTGTCTAGCGTCCTACCTTCAAGACACGGAGTCAGATCGACGAAACGTATGTTGGCGGCAAGTGTATTGGTACGACAGGTAAACTTACGCCGCAACCGCGGTAGCCATACACTTGTTCCCACAAATTCTATACATTTAATTAGATGGCTATTGGATGTGCTAATGCGTCTGCCATTAATACATTCTTTATAATACCTTAATGTGCGGCGACAGATCCTAATATGTCCTAGCCCAGATAACAATTTCGTAACAATAATGTTATGATAACGTTTTATCTAGGTTGAATTTAAAATATTTTAATTTTCATATTATAAAAACATTTGATGTTGATTTAAATAAGAATATTTAGTTTTAAATATTTTCTAAATATTTTTACTAAGTGTATTTTATAATATTAAATAAAAAATTAGGCAACAACATTATAATAACATTATGTTATTAATGTTAAAAACCATTACTTTTATAATATTTTTAACATATTTCGAGTTCGTTGAACTTATAATATTATAATAATTACTATTAGGAAATATTTAGATAATCTACAATTAATAATGTAAAATAATATTTTATTTGTAATATTCAATATAACTTCCAAGTTAATTAGGGTTATAATATTTTGTATTAAAACTTTTACAAATATTTTAGGAACATTCAATGATTTATATAATAAAATTAAAACGAACTATACAGATGAAGATGGCCTATATTATAGGCTATATATTATATAAGCATAGGCAAAATGGGTAGAAGAGTACACATATAATCGACCAATTAACATAGTAAAAGAGCTAAGTTTTAAAATGTATACTTCTTTTTGAATTATTATTATAATATCTGGCCACCAAAATAGTGTAAGAATAATGAATAATTTATAAATAATATATATGCCTGTGTGACCGTACTATTTATTTAAATACAAACTATTTTAAATGAACGATAATATTATAATATATTAATACCTATATAGTAATACATGTTAATATTATAATTATAAGACTATTTGACCATATAGAAGTTATATAGAACTAGCTGCAGTGCTCAAAGACACGCTACAGCTATATAGAGTATAATTAGAGTGTATAAAATAATATAAATAGATGATGGGTATTGATAATCAACGTTTGACACACACACACACACACACACACACCGTTTGACACACACACATACACACACACACACACACACACACACACAGACATACATAACGTATATTAGGAGATCCGTAAGTAAAGCAGTACGTTATGGGATCCATAAGAAATATTAGGTATTAGGGCTTTGGACCAAATGCTAAAACTGTAAAATATTATTTTATATTTAATGTAATATTAGTTTACACAATACACTCATGATAATGTAAGGAGTTATTAAATCTTTCTGGGATCCAGTGTGTATAGGAAGAAATAACACAGCATGTGGGATCCACAAGTATGTTCATAAGTTGTAAAAGCACTTTGTTAGATCCACAAGTATGTTTATTGATTGTATAAGCACTTTATTAGATCCATACAACGTTGCCAAACCATGCAATAATCACTAATTATACAATCAAATAATAAGTTTACCTACTGTGTACACTATCAAGACTTTTTATTTTTTTAAATAAATTGTACAGGAGAGCATAACAATAATTATACTAAGCAAAAACTAACTGTAACATAATTTTATGTGAAACTTATTTCTTTAAATTTCTGAAAACCTGTGAAAGTAGTCAAGGGTATTATACTAACCAAAATCATGACTCAAAACTTAAATTATGAAAAATGAAATTAAAGCCATTTAACTTTTTCTAATGAATTATTTTTCACACATTTTGTTGATACTTTTGCATAATAATATTTATTTATTTTGTTAAAAAGTAATTAATAAATAAAAAATAACTTACCATTCTATAAATGCCGTTTAATCTTAACAATTAAAAGTATTGTAAGCTTCAGAAAAAAAAATATTTTATTTTATATTTTATTATTGTGTATTTATAATTACTTCAGACATTGTAGTACCTACTGATGTTTTGTTTTGAAGGGCTACAAGGATTTTTTAAAAGCATAAAGTTTTAAATTAATATTCACTTTCATTATAAATACCTACTATATTACCTATATTCAATTCTCAAAACATGAGGGCACAAAGTACCTCTTCTTTCTTAGAAATAATTTAGCATACCCCTACTAATTTTACCAGCTAATTAATAAATGTAGGTATATATTTATGTAATATTATATCCTATTTAATTATATAATAATTATATTTGAGTATGTATGCAGATTGTTTTAAACTTTTGCACCCCATTCTAATTTTTTTCCATTTCAAGCACTGACTATATATTTTATAATCCATAATATTGATTACCTTTCAATGTTTACAACTAGTTAGTAAGATGGTAGTATTTTAGAAACAAACAATTAATTTTAACTTTTTATAATTTATTATTAACCTCAATTTAATAAAAAAAAAAAGTAACATCAACTTTTATAACAATAAAAATGTATAGTGTGAGTAATTTATGTAATGTGTACCAACTAAATAGTTAATCATAAAAAGAAAGACTTTTTCAAATAAAATAAATAAAAATTGAAAATAGTAGTAAAAGATAAAATAGTTACTTATGGTTGTTGATGTTATGTATAAATGTTTTAATTTTTTTCCATGGTTTGTTTATCATTATTTCAGGAAATTGTTTCTTAAGGTTATCACACTCTTCTTTTTTTGGTACTTTGTTAAGTAAAATATGTTTTTGGAAGTATTCTGTTGTCACTTTCTTTTCTGCCTCTGTCCAAGGCACCCTTACAAACTTCTTAGAATCTGGAAGCAAATTTTTCTTAGGAAGAGGCACTGATTTAATTTTATCAGAGATTTTTTTTTTCATTTGAACTTTTTCAACATTTTCAACTGTTTTCTTTGCATCCTGACTTTCAAGTGGTTTATCATCTTCTGATGAATAATCTTCAACATCAGATACTAATGCATCAACATTTATATTAATTTCATCGAGATTTTTTCCACGAAATTCCTGACCTCGCCCATTCTCCAACATCAATAACAATTTGCTAACTTTAGCTACTTGGAAGGCGCTTTCTGACAACCGATAAAATTGTTTATGTACATCCTTGGAGTGGCCAAGAAATGTGGATAGTTGTTCCAGATCACCATCAGATAAATTTAAAATTTGTGCGATCGTAGCTACTTGCTTCCGTAGTTTAGTTGATGTGAGGTTTTCGGGATTTTTTGCTCCACTGTCGACACTTAGTTTTCGTATTGCGTCGGAACCTCTTATACAGTTTAATGAATGTGGCAGTGCGAATAAGTATGGGTTGTTTTCATCGATAAAATCAACTACTTCTCTAGTTTTGAGTAAAAATGTTATAGTTTTTTGTAATGTTGGAGTAAAAAGAATGGGCACGCCGCGACCTCTTTTTCCCCGTATGACAATTCTTTTTAATTGTTTGGTGAGCTGGCGTTCCATTTCGGATAAAGATAAATCAATTTCTTCTTGAGATATTTCTGTTGGTGCTGTTAAATAAGTATTGATAAATAATCTCTGAACTTCTCCCGATCTTCTTCTATTAAGTAAAATAAGTTGAGCTAGCACGCTCTCTTCTAAATTTTTAAAAGATTTTTGATTATTAGGGTTATTTTTAAGCTCTTGTATACTTACATTTTGTACATGAATTAAATGGTTTCTAAATAATTGTATATCAGATGTTAATGGAAGAAAAGCAGGCTTGTTCCATTTCTTTTGCAATATCTCTTTAGAGGCGTTGGTTGAGACTTCATAAGACCATTGTTTTTCTATAATGGACCTCGTATTTATTATTGCCTTTTGCGTACTGGATTGTGCTTCATCAAGTGTCAAATTGTTACAATGTTTTAATAAATTAAATTCGGCAATATCACAGCATTGTTTTAACATATTTCCAATTTTTAAGACAACGGATGGAGCTCCATATAAATCTTTTGAAATATCATATCCTGCAACAGTTTTAGTACATTTGACGATCAGGTCAAAATGTTTTGGTACTAGACATTCTTGTAACGTTTTTATCGAAGGGTATTCTAACTGCATCTGAATTAGTAAACGTGCAAGCGTTCTCATTTTTTGAGTGACAACATGAACAAGGTGCTTTTCTCTGTGGCTTTTCAAGTATCTTGACCCAAACGCTTTGATCAATTCATCAGACTTTGCTACAAATGAAATATTATCTACGGCCATTCTAGGAAATACTTTTGTTACTAAATCTTGGTCTGTATTTGAAAATGCAAGTAGAAGATTTTGAGCGTTTGATTGGGCTCTATTTCTACCCAATTGTTTAGTCTTAGCACTTTTACATTTTTTTTCGTGACGGTACAAATATTTTTTTTTATACATACCATAGCAATGTTTACAAGGTAAATAGTTTGAAGCATCAGGAATTGTTTTAGAAAACTCATTTGGACGTCTGACTGGTTTGATAACTTCTACCTCTCCAACATTACATAGGAAATTACCTCTTTTCCGTATATTGTCAGCAAGTTCAACTCTTTCATTTGAACCTTTAGGTAGTGAAAGGTACCGAGCGACTTCAAATTCCATAGAATGATTCCTTATAATATGCCTTGTAAAATTGGTTACATTTTTTTCACAATAAATACAATTAGTTGTTTTATCCCAAGACCTTTTATTACTTATTTGTTTGATTTTTGAAGTCTCAACTAAACCATTAAATCTATATCCATTTTTAAGTATTTTAGTTGATTCTATGACTTCATTATTGAGTATGTCTTTTTGATTTAATGTAGTATGTGAA
Organism: Schizaphis graminum; assembly: GCA_020882235.1. NCBI lineage: Eukaryota > Metazoa > Arthropoda > Insecta > Hemiptera > Aphididae > Schizaphis > Schizaphis graminum. The sequence continues at coordinate 29,862,557 of CM037036.1, forward strand.
GTAGATGGCTGAGATATATCGGAATAATGAATGTCATTAAGCTGATCTATATTGATGTCTGATTTACAAGAAATTTCATCACTTGAATCATAATTCAAATTTATATTTGGTGGTAAATAGTCAGATTCTGAATCATAATCAGAGTGCACCGAACTTTCTGAGTAAGATGATTGTTTCAAGACACAAGACTTTTTAGGTCTAAGTCCATTATATTTGGTTTTTGAATTTTGGTTACTTTCAGATGTTAAGATATCCACTAAAAAAACAAAAATATATATGTCATTAAATATTATTTTCCAAAATATAGTGAAATATGAATAATTGTTCAAGTTTTATATGGTTGATTATAAGTAAAAGATGATCATATAAAAATGTGATTATAAAAAATAATATTTATCCTTAAAAATATGAAAAAATTAGATGTCTTACCAATAAACTATTCTTTTAAGTTTAAGTACAAAAAAGCCATCATGTTTTTAGTTCTATAAATGTATGCTCCTAACAAAACGCTTACTTATATAAACGACCTACTACATGTTAGATCAGCGAGATATCTCAAAAGCATAATAATCTGTTAACATACAAAATAAATGCTAAAAAAAAAAAGCCCCGTACTAACTAAATTCATAACGCATTTTCATTATAGTGTACATTTTATAATTTAATATTTGTATATAGGCAACCTAACCTTTTTTGGACATAGGTATATTCTATAACCATATATATATATATATATATGTATAGTATATAATTTTACATCATAATAATATTTAATAAAATAATAGAATAAATATATATAAGTATAAGAGATTAAAGTATAGTAGGTAAATGTATTGTCTAGTATAATAAATATTAAATTAGATACATACCTAATAATATAATAATTAATGTAAAACAATTGTTAACATTTATGTTTTAACACTTTAACAGTTTATTAATTTACAAAATATTAAACTAGTATTTTAGAATATTATATATTTTATGGTTATAGATATTATGTTAAAGAAGTGTTAGGTATATTGATAAATGTAATGATTATTTTATGATTATATTTAATTATGTAAATCATAATAAAAAATAATAATGTATTTAGTTGGTACGGGGCTTTTTTTCCTAGATTTATCTATTATATAACTAACTTGTAACATTCGGCATTGGCACCTTTTTATTCATATTATATATTAACTATTTGAAAAAATATTATTACTATTATTATTATTATATTATATCCCTATCAGCTAGATCACACTTTAGAACAGTGACTATAATATCGAAAACTATAGAAAACTATAAACATATTTGTTTTTATATTAGGTATAGTAGTATGTATAATAATTACAAAAATATTTTTGTAGTGGTTTGTAAATATAAGAAAACTGTGAAAGTGTGAAGAGTTGAGATGATAAGATTTATAAATTAAAATACCTGTCTCATTTTCAAAGTTGTATGGATCATCATTCTGCATTAGTTTATCAAAATTCCAGTCTTCAAAGGAGTACTGTTGTTGATCTGTAAAAGAATATAACATTCAAGAATGAATAGATAAATGTTAAAACATAAAAATAATTATACCTGTTTCACTTGCAACTAAATCATATCCATTATTTAAATTGATCCAGTTTTTAAAAATTGGTTGAATAGCTAAAATAAAATTAAAAATATATTTTATTAAAAAAAAAACAATAAATATTTACTCAATTTAAGTACACAAGTAGCAGTGACAATATTTTTAATTACCTTCAGTTTCAATGTTGTTCAGTAAATGTATATCATCGGTGACAACCTTCTCGGACTCTGGTAATATACTACTATTTCCTTCGCTTGTCTTGGAAACATTTACTTCTTTATCAAATAAGTTATCATCTTCATTTAAAATCAATTCAGTTACATTAGAATCAATCAAGTTTGTAAAACATGGTTGTGCAGCTACTACAAGATTAAAAAAGTATATATTATTTAAAACATAAGTACTGCAAATTAACCCAAGAAGGTAGATAGAGATGACTTGGCTACTTTAAAATTAATTTAATTAGGTACCTTTAGTTTCAACGTTGTTCAGTAAATGTATATCATCAGTGACGACCTTCTCGGACTCTGGTAATATACTACTATTTCCTTCGCTTGTCTTGGAAACATTTACTTCTTTATCAAATAAGTTATCATCTTCATTCAAAAGCAATTCAGTTACGTTAGAATCAATCAAATTTGTAAAACGTAGTTGTGCAGCTACAATAGGATTAAAAAAATATATATTATTTAAAGCAATAGTGCCTACTGAAAACTAACCTAAGAAAGTGTGTAGAGATGACTTGGCTACTTTAAAATTAATTTAATTAAGTACCTTTAGTTTCAACGTTGTTCAGTAAATGTATATCATCGGTGATCTTTTCTGACTCGGGTAATATACTTCTGTTATCTTTGCTTGTCAAGGGAACATTTAATTCTTTGTCAAATAAGGTGTCATCGTTTTTTAAAAGAAATGTTGACTGTCCTGAGTTTATGTAACCTTCCATATCATGTTTAGCTAAAAAATTATTAAATACATTATTATTTAAAAATAGGCATTAACAACTTTGCATGCAACTACCTTAACACTAAATAGTAAATACCTACGACCTACTTAGTGCAACATTTACGAAAATGGAGTAATATTAATTATTATGTTAGGTGTAATGATGGAAGTTATTAAGTAAAGTAGGTAGAGAAAAATAAGAGAAATACCTATTGAAATTTTTATTATATTGAATGTTATTTATGAATATTTTACATATTTTCTTAAGAGGAGTCGAACACAGCATAACAAACTTGCATTGTTAATTTTAGTATTGGAGTGAATTTATATATTAATAAACTTATGTTAAAAAACATTAGTTATCTGTGTTTTTATGTTGTTTTTTTTACTATACTTCAATAATGTTTAAGAGAGAATTTGCTGACATCCATCTAGTTATTGTGTAGAGCTTTTATAAAGTTTAATTGTAATTCTTATTCTCAATTAAATTTTATATTTTTATTGCTACAAGCATTTAAAAAACAGTTAATTTTAATATATGAATTTAACTTAGATCTTATATATTATCCTAAACACATAGTACCTATGTTGTTAATAGTATATTATTACATACTTATTAGTTTAACAATACATTATAATGTACCTATTACCTAACTACTTAATATGTATAATTGTATAAGTTAAAATGTGTGTAGCTTAGGTAGGTACATAAATAACAAATAAGTTAGGCATATTGGATATAAGGAATGTTCTGTGGAAATCGCTAAATATCTTAATTGGTATAAAAAGTAGCAATCAAGAACATATTATTTACTAGGTTAATTAATAGACATTATAAACTTACTTCCTGTTTTTAATACTTCTGCCAAATATTTATATCCGTCTTTCCATTTGACGTAATACTTTTGTCCAATAATAATTTTTTTTTTAAAACTTTTTTCATTACATAGTTGAACAATATTGTCGTCGACAAAACGGACTACAATCCAATCTAAATTAGGTATAACAAATACTTTTTAAAAACATGGTTTTGCAGTAGTTAATTATTTCTAATTAAATAATAGTAAAACAATTTAAATTATAAATAAATAAATAATGCTTACCGTGGGAATTGTTGATTTTCAATTTTCTTTTACCCATATTTGATAAAAACTTAAGTTTAATGTAAATATAAATGCGTTCAACGACGTTGAAGAGTGAAGAGTGAGTATTGAGTAATTCTTCGAGTACGACACGTTCCCGCGCGAGAAGACAATAATAATTATTATAAGGCATGCGGCGTACCACACGAAGATACAATAACAAAAAATTAAATATTAAATTCTTCGGAACTGTGAAACACTGAAACGGGCTTTACGTGCTTGTGTGCAAGTTATACCAATATGCCAATATTGAATATAATTATGTAGCATCTGCAGTCCGCACGAGTCTAGACTGTTAAAGTAAATGAATAAAATGGACGGAAAATGCCAAAATATAAACTGATAAGATAAGGAAATAATACTATTTCTGTATAACAATATTACAAATTACGATGTGTAAAATATAACACTCATTGCATTACACCGGGTTTTTACATCGTGGTTCGAGGATGCCGCCGCCGGCCGCCGCTGATTGCCGATTATAGGCAGAATTATTATTGCCCATTGGGTGGATCTCATTTAGATATATATTAATGTTTTGAAATGATTGTATATTTGTATTTAAGACGTTAGAACAGCGTTTACAATTATTAATGATACGTTATGGGATCCAACGTATATAAATAAGCTGCGTTACACACATAATCTAAGTATGACCTTGAATTATTTATCATTGGTAAGTTTATAAATGATTATCATGATAAAAACTAACAAATAACTATCACCCTTTCCCCCAACGCTGAAGTCCATACCTAAATCCCAGACATGCACGCACTTGTCAACTGTCTACTGGTAGGCAATCGGCAATCATATATCGGATAAACCCATAACTTTTCGACGGATCTCCCTACGTCGGACAATTCGGTAGTTGATTCACACTGATAATGATATTATATTAACTTGTTATTACCCATTAGGATCTCTCAACGTTATTTTTATTTGAAAATGGCAAACACCAGTCGGCAGATCCCATAACGTCTTCATAGCAATAGATATACGACATACCCTTCGGATCTCTTAACGACAATACGCTTATTAGTTATCAAACATATAATCTAAGTATGTCCTTGAATTATTTGTAATTGTTTATAAATAATCATCATCCATAGTAGTAGGACCTGCTCGCACGTGTCATAACCAATATCGGCCTGCGATCGAAATTCCGATAACGGATCTCCTTAAGTACTAAGTTAGTAGGCAGTTGTAATTGATTCCTACAGACAAGTAGACGAAGACAATTATTATTAAGGCCACATTACTATTTTACTAGGATCTCCCAACGTTGAACTTCAATATTTTATTACAATGTCGTACAGTGTAGGTATACGATACGTCAATACACACCGGATCTCTGAATGATATTCTAAAATGTATATTATTTATATTTATCAATTTATATAATCGCGGGTTTTCTGGTGATGGGCCTTATCAGTGTGACCGATCGTCGACCGTATCCGGACGGATGTTATATAATAATTATTAATTTATTGTATTGTGTGTGTGTGTGCGTACGCCAGGGGTTAAAGTGGGAAAAAATTCCAGAGGGGTCTAATGTCTCCATATAGTTTTAAGCGTTCCATATATCATTTTATATATAATATGTCTAATGTATAAAATCCTAATTTGTTAAGGGGACACTTTTCAACTGCTGTCAGAGGTAGGGGGACGAGTCCCTTTAACCCTTTAACCCCTGGCGTACGCCGATCGGTCGGAAGACCCGCGTACGAATATTATTTTGTAATTTGTTCTTATAGTTTTTATAGTTGTAACTTGTAAGATACGCGTTTTGAAGACCGTTACTGGCTCGCGGCGATGTGAAATAAAAGTATAATTAAAATATTGTGTTTTATTCATAAAATAAGAATATCCTTTTTTAAATCCTGATGTAATCTACACTACAATGTATTAATTTACTATTACAACTTCAATCTTTATTATTTCATACTTATTAACATAAATACATCATATGACATATCATAATACTTATGGTAAGTTATATCGGTACTCTTGATAATCATATAGATATAGTTCATTCCTTTAGTTTGTACACTGAATCCCAATTCCCATAACGCTCATTATGTATTTTATTATAATATGATAATATTATACTATATAGCTTACACTTTAAAAATATTTTTTGGTGAATAATACGTTATTACTTATTAGCCATTAGGAATTATTATAGTTATATTTAATTTTTATTTGTCTGGCTAATTCACTTTATTACGTATTAACTAACCCCCTATTGATATCTATCCCCAACGCCCACCCCATAGCTACACCACTATACAATAATAATAATAATAAATAATGGCTATTAATTATTTCTCATTCAGGTATACCTCAAATATACTATTATGATTATATTATCATTTTAATGTTGGATCTCATAAGATGAGCTTCGTATGTTAGTGCGTAATCTTACATTTTAATAGTCTTATAATGGTAAAAAAAATATAATATCATGATTAATAGGAAATAATTCACGGATCTCTTTATGTCGTGTCTAATAGTACTCAAACACACAATTGCGACGTTGCCGTCATATGGATCCAACATAAGGCGTAATACCCAGACATCGAGTGTGTTTTAAATGCTTAAATTAACTAGCGGTGTATGTATACACACACCAAAATCTTAAAATCATGATTTTAAGAGATCCGGCCACATCTGAGCTGGAATTATAATAGTTTGCCTTTTAGATGACAATTCTGATGAAAACGTTGCGAGATCTGGGGTGGTGGATCTCACAACGAAAAATGATCTCGCAACGCTGCTCCGTTTCTATACGTTGGATCTGACAACGTATTACATGTAGGAGCACACACACACACCGTTTGACACACACACATACACACACACACACACACACACACACACACACACACACACACACACCCTGCGCGATTATTTTGTTTATAATTATTGCATTATTGAATTATCGGGATTCGTTTTGTATGACGCAATGGGAAATCCCATGATTGTTTTTTAATAATTTGCTGTACTTATTGTTATTATTTTTATCATTATACGTTATTATTTATATTTTATTTTGATAATATGATCATTTTTCTGTTGGTCGTTGACTCGTTACCTACTCGTTAGTCGTTCAAGTCGTTGTTCTGCCTGCGAGTGTGTTATAAGGTAAGTAACTTTACTAACTAACTCTATATAATATAAATTAATTAGTAGAAAAATAATCGTAAGAAATATTTATATTTTAGCCTACTTAATACTACATAATATAATTTTTACACATTTCAATAATATTTTGTACTTATTGTGACTTGCAAGTATAGGTACCTACCTCATATTGCCATGATATTTATATAATTTGTATTAATATATTATTGTATATTTGGTGTTCACCACTGTCCGTACATCATAATACAGTTTAAAACCATATTTAAAACATTAAAACTATCAAAAGTGTATGAAGTGTATATTATAGTGAGTTTTACAAATACAGTTTAAACTTGATCCAGCCTCTGAACAGTCTGAACCAAGTTTAACTATTGTAAAACAGACTCATAAAGTTAAGAATCTTTTTCCTCCCACTCTAATATAAATATTAAATAATAAACACCAATTATTTTCTCTTTAAATCCTGGTACGTACATACTTATAACTATATTACCTATATATTTTTTTAATTTTATAATTATCTTGGTAATATTATACATGTATATTATTATGTAACAATATTGTACATAATAATGCATATTTTGTAATATTTATCAGTAACTTTTGGATTACCTGAATTTAAACTACTATTTTGTTTTTAAAATTTATTTAAAAGTGAACCGAAGATATTTATTAAAAATACGAGTACCTATATTATTTTAAAATGAATGTATACTGACATAAGATAAAATTAGATGTTAATGAAAAAAATATTTAAACAGGTACCTATATTGATTCTCCTCAAAAATATTTTTAAGGAGTAGTGCATAGTGGTAACATACCTACTACATACTTATTGTACCTACTGGCTACTAGTATAACGCTACATTAATAATATTAGGTAGGTACCTACTTATATTGATTTATTTAGACATTTTCTTTTAATATTTTTAACTTGTGAGATTTTAAGCCTATGTAGGCCAGATAATGTTTCCAACATTAAAGAATAACTTAAATAACTAATAAGTAGGGTTAGGATGTTTATGCACAAAAAAATGTATGAATATGTATGCACTTATGTACTAAAAAACAGGTAAATATGCATGCAAATTTTGAAAAATATGCATAAAAAAGTAAATAAATGTGGACAGAAAAATATTTTATTAAGTTATATTATTAACTATTATCGATTACATTTTTGAATTTTCTTATTTACTGTATAAAATTATATAAAATGAATATAAAAAAAACATTTTAAAAAGAGTTGCATTGAATAACTATTATTTGTTTTAAATGTTCTATTGTGAATCTTCGTCTATTTGGTGCTAATACATTTTTGAATCTATTAGAAGAAAAATCTGTAAATAAAAATTGTTATTAAAAAAAAAAAATAATTAATAAATAAATAATAAAAGTCACCTTGAAAAACTACTCTTCACTTCAACAGACGTAATTGGCACAACTGAGTGATATTTTTAATGATTTAATAAATAAAATAGATAAACGTAAAAACGTTAGGCAACTAACTACAAATTATAAAACGTTTTGTCAAAAAATATTTGATAAAAATTAAAAATGTAATTTCCCACAGTTTTAAAATAAGTTTTGATTGTGACAATTGATGAGGGTTATCGGCAATTATATTTAGGTAGGAATTCTCAACAATAAATAGGTAAACTTGTACATCAGATTCGATTAATACAATATAAAATAACTGTATTTTCCAGAATTTTGCATCAAAAACCGTCCAATATGTGCTAAAAAACAAAAACAAAACGCAAATTATGCACTTTTAAATTAAAAATGGTAAAATATGCAATTATATGCAAAATAAAATTTTGATATTTTGAATATAGATATCATGAAACACATTTCTGTATAAGAATGAAAGCTATTGGAAAACTTAAAAAAAATATGCAAAATCATAAACATCCTAACCCTACTAATCTTATAGTATAAAACGTGAAGGAGTTCGCCTCTAGACCGCCAGGTGCGACGCAGCAAATAAGGAACGCCAATCAAAAAATTCGAATTTTTTCCCGACCCGTTATCACCTTTTCGCGTTATCGCCGACGGCTTCGGTTCGTCACTGCCGTCGCCCTTGCCGACCGCCTTACGTCTTTTGAAGCCATTTTTCGTTTTGTGGACACGTTATATTATCACGGCGTATCACCGCCGCCGACCGTTATCGCGCTTATTATTATGTATCGCTTTTTCGAAAATGTCTATTGCTCTCAATAATATTTTTTAAGCCCGTTTGTGCCGACCCGAAGGCGTTTTTCGATCCCGCGGTCGTGTTTTTCGCGTACGTCGCGTCTTTTAACGGCCGGTAGTGTGCCCGTTGTTTACGTGATTGTTTTTTTGACGTCTCGATCGCGTTTACTCAGACGACCGACGTATGAGGTCTGTACTCAGTACATAATATATTGAAATGTTTTTCGATTAATCGTACGGTTTTATTTCTCTGTATACGTGTTGCAGTCCTCCCGTTCCGGATACAAGTCATTTCGTAGCCGTCGTTGCAGACTGTCGACGTCGGAGATTGCTTTTTTCCACGCATCAAAGGCTGTCAAGGTGTGTATTTATTTAAATATCTCACTAATCTTTGTGTATACTACATTAGTCTGTTATCATATGTGTTGCAGGTTTATGTGCAATCGTCGTAAGAGCAGAGACATTCATTTCGCCGCGCAGAGTTGATTTACTACTTAATATAGTTAAATTATTACTGTTTTTGATTCAATAAATTGCATTTTATCATTTTATTTACATTGTATTATCCTTTGTAACTCAACCCTAACACCATTAGATTAATTTTTTACCTCAGGTTGTGCTCGGTGGCACGGAAGTGTTTGTGGACGATGGAGGCCCATTCGCATAGTACATTACTTATTATTATGGATATAATATGTGATTTAAAACTACAAAGGTTTTTTTTTGAGGTAGTATATTTACATTCATGCAGCTCCAGATTGTTACATCTGAATCGAATGTATATTTTACATTGTTGACTGTATAAACAATTACTACAGGTTAGTTAATAGTTTTTAGGTGATTTGTTGAGTTAAAGTAGTTTTATAAAGAGTAATATATACCATACGGTACTACACAATATGCATATTGTATACGGTAATAATATTATAACATTAAAACATATTAAAACATTAAAATGAATATAATTAACTATACTTTTATATTTTTATATCTTTCTAATAAAATAAAAACTTATACTAATGTATCTTGAATATATTATTATATACATTTTTCTAACAATGTGTATATTATATTTTTTTTTAGTAAAAAATATACAATACTAAACATCTTATAACAGTAGGTATTAATCAGCAACTTTAAATTCAATTTAGAATATAAATACTTAATCAAATATATTATATACTAATAAAAAATAAGTTGTTGTTGTTACATATCTAATTAAACATAATACACGTATTAAGAGAGCATTAAGAAGCATTTGTTTAATGTATTTTGATAATAATATGGAATTATAATTAAAGAGGTGTGGTCATTAATATTTAATTCTTTCAATAAATTTGGTATCTATACCTATATTGTATCATAAATACATGTCATCATAAAAAATGACAATACAAACAAATATTCTAGACAAACACAATTCATATGAATATATCCGAGCCTCATTCCACACGAAATATACGAATTGCATAGGAAAAACGGTGCTCGACGCAAAATTCGTCGCGGGTCGAAAACGGTTTAAATGGTCGAGATTTTATGTACGTTTACAACTCGAACTGTAGTCGATAGGTTTAGGCGTTAGGTCCCAATGTATAGGTTAGGATGGGGTATCAAGAACGAATCACGCTCCGGCCGATTCGGCGGCGGCGTGTGCTGATCATGGCCGCCCGGATTTTTTGCATTTTTTTACGTAATTTTTTATTTTAAAATTATTATTTTATATTGAATCATAGCTGAACATTACAACAATGATTTTTTTTTTTTCATAGATTATTGAACTATAATTCTCATCTCACACATCGCGTTGCATTTCACATTACATAATGATTATTATACAATACCATATGCGCTGTAAACTTAATAAATAAAAATATATACCTTTATTATTATTATTATTATTGTTTATTATAATTTATTATTATTTATTTAAAAATCTAAAATGCATGAATCATCGTACGCTTTGAAAAAAAAAAAGTAATAAAGTTGATTTCGATTTTATTTTACGTACGTATTTATTTCAGTCGTCGCAAGTCCAATAATTTGTCGACAGCGGTGTCAAAAAGATTAAAAGATTATCTTATCGTCGACAAATTATCGATGTAACATATTGTAAATCTATTTATTGTTTATTCATTGGTAAATTTGCTGTGACTATATATATACAACACGTATTTAATTTTTTTTGTACATTATTCAAGTCTGTTACATATAAAACCAATAGATATCATTGTAGGAAACACCTTATAACATATCGAAAATATTAAGGGCAAAATATAGTCAAACAAGATTGATGTATTAATATAATATATTATATATTATAAATATATGCAATAATGGGCAATGGGCATTGTACAAAATTTATATATAATGATATATAATAATAAAAATATGCAATAAGTACGAGGCAATGTTATTCTAAGAGACTTAACAAACATAGATACAATAATAGAATATTTAAAAACACGTGATATGTACACAACACAAAATATTTAAATACAAAAACGTTTTTAAAATGAAAGTGATTTTATGGAATTATTATTATACATAATGTAAAACAAAACAGTGTATAATAACATTTAACAAAATAGGTTTAATAGTTTACATATAATTTATTAATTTAAAATATAATATGTCCACAATATATAAGTGGGAAATTGTATAAATATTTATTATATAATATTTGTGAGTGAGTGTGTGTGTATAAAAAATTTAAAATTTAAAAATATATATAAAATAATTTTAAGTAAAAATAATAGGAACCTAAGTTAATAAAAAAAATTTTAAATTTGGAATTATTATTATACATAATGTAAAACATAACAGTGTATAATAACATTTAACAATATAATATAGGTTTAATAGTTTATTAATTTAATATATAATATGTCCACAATATATATAAGTGGGAAATTGTATAAATATGTGATCAGTATAAAAAAATTAAATAAAATTATTAAAAAAAAAAATTAGGTCATTAATATTATATTATAGTAAGTTATATTATATAAAATAATTAAAATTGTTATTGTTTTTGCTGTAAAAAAAAGAAATAAATACCTACATTAATTACAATAATAGTAAAATAATTTTAAACATGAATAGTATTACTTACGTTTTCTTTTGAATTTGTGGCACCTCCTGAGGTGCTTTTGTCCTCTGCCGCACTCGCGGCTTTTGACGTGCCCGCGCCAGCAACCGGGGTCTCCGTCGCACCCGAGCCTTTGTCAGAGCCGCCCACCGCCGTCGTCGCTCCCCCAACGGGCTTTTTGTTTTTTTTGGACTTTTTGCCTGTAACACGAATATACAATTTAATATACTTCTTACGAAACGCACATGGAAAGTGAAATTTAATATGAATATATAAAATACTTACACTTCCGAGCAATGTGGCCGTAGCCGTTGCAATTAAAACAACCTGAAACAGAAAAATTATAATACAATTTATATATTTTAAAATTTTAGCAAGAGGTCAGTTAGATAAACTTACGGCGTACGGCCTTTTTATTGTTCGGGCGCGGGTTTGCGGGTTTATTATCCGCAACACTGCCATAATAATTGACCCGCAAACCCGGGCAACGCTCAATGTGGATGATCTTTTCCATGCTGAAATAAATTATAATTAATTATTAAGACACATCGTTTTTTTCTTCCTAACGTAACGTGGTTACCAGATATACGAACATATTATTTTAATAATATTTTCCTACATAATTTAACTTCAATAAAATTGATTATTTATTTAATATTTTATCCGAATAATTTTCAGTAACTTTATGACATGGTTGGTATTTTGAAAATTAAAATATTTACGTAATAAAAAACAATAGTAAGCATTGTATTTTAAGTTCACGATTGTAAATCTTTTTTTATTTAAAAAAAAATTAAAAAAAAAATACTATAAATTAAAAAAACAGAGAACTATCTAAAGAAGAAACTAGACAGTAAAAAATTCGAATTGTATAATTTGTATTATGTTTGAAAATTATTCAATTACATTTTTATTCAAATAATTATAAAAAAAAAATCATAGGTACCTACTTGAAAATTATTCGAATAATCCTATTTGAAAATCATTTAAATAATTTTTATTCGAATATATATTAATTATTTAGATAATATTTAGCCCAACTCTGATTTTAGTATGCATTAGCTCGAACCATAAAATTATAAATGAAAAAAAAATTGTTAGTAAAAAAAATACTGCCTTATGAAAAACAGTACATGTGGTCACTATATCCTAACTTAACAATTAGCAAATATAATTAAATATCGTGTACTCACGTCTTCGGTGTGTCGATTGAAAATGAACGGCTTTCCCAATTTCACTTTACGATGTCTGTTATTTCGTATATAGCCGCCTTATATTAGATAAAATGTTGGTTATGAGTTATGACTTTACGAGCGATACCGTGTTTGAATGTCGGTTAACGTGTTTACTGTATTATTGCAGGTCTTTGGATGGCGTGAGGTACAACTCGATGGGTGGGGTGGAAGGACGCGTCAACGGTCGAGCCGTTTGCCGAATTCTGCAGGCTACGTTCAACATCCGTGCTATACAGTTGTCGTAGCATTTTTGTTTGTTTTTGTTTGTTTTTTACTGGCACATCTATATTCATTGCATTTACTTATTTCATTATCACAAATTCTCCAGTTCTTATTACTTATTCGTAAACTTATTTTATATAATTGGGACTTTGGAGACCGAGACCGGTGAGTACAATTTTATTTTTCTACCCTATAACACGTGTGTAAACAAACCATTTGTTTGTTATTGATTCTATTACATTACGCGCACGAGTGCGGTATAAAATATTTTCAACTATTATTATAAACGTTTTACGCGTCAATGTTCAACGAGTCGGTCGCGTCTTTATACACAGGGTATGAAAATTATAATAAATCGTTCCAAAATTCATAGATTATGTCTTTTTGTGTTTGAGCGTTACTTATGAGTCATAAGTTATGACCATCGTAAAGGGCGCATACACGATGCCGGTGACATACCTTAGCGCACCTGTTTGCGTGTTTTTACGAACTTTGTCGTCGCGCAGCCATAGTATGTTACAAAATACGGTTGTTTAAATACGGAATTTCATTGCAATCTTTTAACGGTTTTAGTCTTTTACGAAGTATTAAGTAATGAGTTCAGATTGTTCGTACTTACTGTTTTGTATGTACATCTTATATGCATGTTGTATATTATTAACGTATTTCCAATAATAACACGTAATAACTGTTACAGTATCATTTATACTGATAACAATTATTCAGATACTGTTTGTATTTAAACAATATTTTTTTTATATTCAGTTTGTTTATATATTATTATTATACTTTTTGTGTTTTAAAATAATTACTTTTTTTCTGTCGCCTTTTAAAAATGTTTTTTTTTATAACTATGACAATCTTATAGATCACTATGGTCAAACGCTGTGTGATATGTGGAAACGTTGAAGACGTTCTTGGAGTTTCAGTGCACAAGTATTAATTATTTCATTACATGCATATCTTTACATACTATTATTATACTGCTATTATATTTTTCTTTAGCTTTCCATCGGATGCCGTGCGTCGAGATTTGTGGGTGCAATTTGTCGAGAATCAAGGGTTTCAAGTCAACCGAAACTCCAAGTTATGCTCAAGGCATTTCATACCTGGTGTTGACTTCACAGCAGGAAATCAACGCCGCCGTCTGACCAACACATCGGTGCCGTCAATAGTGAGTTTATTATGAAATATAATTGTACAGTACACACAACAGAAGTAATGGGTTTGAGTTTAATGTAGTTCCTTTGAATTGATTCATTCAAAATTGTACACAAACACTACTTAACAACCTACAAATGTGACATGGTCTTAAACAATATCACTGCATCACAAATATCTGTCTTGGAACTTATTTTAAACTTGCCAGTACTTAATAAATACATTAGACAACATGGATACTGAAATATTGCGTTATTCGTTACAATACTATTGTTATATTGAGCTTAATTAATTTCACTTATGTACCTTAATGTTAATTATTAAATTTAAATTGTATGGATCTTAATATCAAATAACTTGCATGTTTTGCAAATTTTAACCAATTATATAATACATTTAATATTTATATATTATACACACCACTTAATTTTATACAGTATTTTGCAATAATGCTTATACTCCACAAACTCACATATAACCGCCATGTAACATTCATAGATGTACTTAATGCCTACATTACTATTTGTTTTTCACGGTGGTTATAAATGTTCACATAGGTTTGTTTAACACATGTATTACTTATCAACATTGAGTTATATCTTGATTTTAACCATTGATAAATTATTATATTTTATACGCCATACAAAGTATAGGTACCTACAAGTTGTTTTAGCCTATTAAACCTTCTTTTAAATTTTCACTTCACTTATACTTTTATTCATTGCTTTTAATGATGTACAATAACTGTTACATAACCAGCTTATATTATTGTCAATATCAGTTCCATCACGAGTATAAGTAAAAACAAATGAGATATGCACATGTGTAACAAAATGAACATTTTGAACATTGTTTTATGAATTTATTTATGTATATATTTTTTGTTATATCTTCTTATTTATATATTCATACATCACTGGTATATAACATTCATAGAAATGCTTAATAATTTTTACGCATGAATAAACCACCACTTATAAATTCTCTGGACAACAGTTTGTTTGTTAAATTACATTTTTTAGCTTAGAACATTGTCATAATTTATTACTTCCAATATGTAAAAATGTATGTTTCACTTTTAATATGTAACAATTGTTTTTATTTAAGTACATAATGCAGCACAATTATTCAGTTCTTAAGTCACTGTGTTAATGATATTTAATTTTCATGGTCACATAGTTACATTAATTTTAAATATTACATTAACACTACACTTAACAATTTCAGTTACTAAACCATCATGTATACAAATAACAACAAACGAACATGTGATTTTATTAACATTTTTTTTATTACTTTTATTTACTTAAAGATAACTTAAATTAATTCTCATTTATTTTTTCTCATGTTACTACTATGCAACACTCATAGAGGTTCTTAATAATTTATACACATGACTATTTATGTGTAATGTGGTGAAATGTGTTATTTTATTAGCACACCAAATTATTAAAAATTCCCAGGAGAATGGTGTGTTACGTTTTATTCTTTAGCTTGGAATATTGCTAT
The DNA here is from genome assembly GCA_020882235.1 of Schizaphis graminum. Classification (NCBI taxonomy): domain Eukaryota; kingdom Metazoa; phylum Arthropoda; class Insecta; order Hemiptera; family Aphididae; genus Schizaphis; species Schizaphis graminum. Next base: position 29,878,763 of record CM037036.1, read on the forward strand.
ACTTTATTACTTAAAAATTTACAATAATTAATAATTTTTTTTTTTGCCTAATTACTGGTAAATGTTTAAATATTAATTATTACATTATAAAGTACAACAACGTATAAACAATTATGTTGTCGATTCAAAACAAGTACGCTATTCTAATAGTGTTCATATTTCAATTGTTTAATTATTCATTATTTATTTATTCTACTATAGGTCATCAGACAAATTGACAACGCCGATGAACAAGGCGGCGCAGAAATCATTGAGGTCCAAATGGATGTCAATGACATGGAAGTCGTCGAGGTCCAGGTGGAAGATGACAATGTGGAAGTTGTCGAAGTTCATCTGGAAGATGACAATGTGGAAGTTGTCGAGGTCCAGATGAATGACGTCCCGATGGACGTGGAAGTGGAAGTCGTTGATGTTTTGCCGGCCGACGCACGGGCAGAACTCGAATTCGCAGACATCTTCGACTATTTACCTCCGGACGTCGACGAAGAGGTCAGTGAATAAATATTTCATATTGATAAAATAAAAAAAACCATATAAGAACCATTACAGTTTTATTACTCACATTGCAGTTTGAGCCAATTCCACTGGGTGTTCCTGTGGCTCAACGTTTGCCAATGAGAGACCGTCCGGCAGGTGTTCAACACCCACTCCCGGACCAACACAACGTTGGTGCATTGGACGCGGTTTGCAGAGAATGCAACGCCCGTCACTTCCATTGCGAACGCGCATCTAGAGGTCACTTCTCCACGTGCTGTAACAACGGTCAAGTGACCGCCACGGGACAGCGCGTACTGCTGCGAGCACCTATGCGTTTAACTAATTTGTTGATTGATGATTCACAGGAAGGTACCAACTTTCGAAGGGAGACTCGCCGGTACAACAACTCACTGGCGTTCGCAGCGTTCTCCAGCGACCTCAACCCCAGACGGTTGCCGGGTCGGGGACCAAGCGTGTACACTGTCCACGGACAAGTGTACCGCAGGGTCAACAATGACGTCGTCGGCAACGAACACAGGCCACCGAGGTACTGTGAGTTGTACTTTGTCAACTCAGCCGAGGCCAACCAGGCCCGAATGCGACAACAAGATGTCGCAGACCGTCTTTTGGCAGGTTTGCTTGCAGACCTGGACCAAATGCTTCGGGAAATCAACCCATATGCTCAGGCTTTTAGGTAAGATGACCGATAAACTCATACACATACACTTTAGTAGTTATTAAACGCTGTGGTTTTTTTTTATCTATACACCAGTTCTTAATACATAAAGGTAATATTTCAATTTCTTTTATTATACAATATACATTACACTATATATATATAAAAAACATGGTACTTCCGGATAAACTAAATAACATAGACTACCGATTATAACCATTATATTTATTTTTATTATCCCAATGTGTATATTATAAGTATATGTGTTTACAGGAACATGAGCATGTTGTGGTTGGAGGAACAAGAAAGAGCCAATGCCAACCCTGAAGTGATGGGACCTAGGTCAGTGAGTATGCATTTTGTTACAGATGCAGCCAGGGACCAGCGACGATACCAACGACCGACCGCAAACGAAGTTGCGGCCGTGTTCGTTGGTGACGATGGACGTCCACCGAGAGACCTAAATCTGGTAATTTTTGATAGGAATCCCGTTGACCCCGGACATCGGATGCAAACCATACCCGCGGGCTCATGTCACGCAGATCCCATGTTGTACCCGCTGTTCTTCCCGCACGGGGAGAGCGGTTGGCACAACAATGTGATGCAAGAGGGTAACCGCAACAACCAAGTTCGTAGTCGGAACACTATCCGGGAGTTTGTGTGTTATCGTATGGCCATTCGATATACAGGAAACAACGATACTGATCACGAAGGCATAAGTTTAATACATGGTGGTGGTTTTTTATTGCAGCAGTACGTGTGTGACCAGTATGTTCGGATGGAATCGAACAATCTCAACTACGCCCGTAGAAATCAGCAAGCGCTCCTCGCTGACGCTTATCAAGGGCTGGTGGACCACGTCAACCAACAACACCACTTGGACGAGGCCAACCCGATGGCTGTCGGCCGTAGAGTCATTCTACCGTCGACATTCGTCGGGAGTCCACGTTACATGAAAGGGTGTTATCATGACGCAATGGCTATTGTGCGTAAGTACGGTAAACCTGATCTGTTTATAACTTTTACGTGCAATCCTAGGTGGCCAGAAATCACACAGAACCTCGGAAGATGGTCTGCTCCAAACGACAGACCCGATCTCATAGCCCGGGTGTTCCATGCCAAACTCAAGGCCCTCATGCAGGACATAACAGTAAATCGTGTGTTTGGTAATGTAGACGCTTATGTATACACTGTTGAGTTTCAGAAACGTGGATTGCCGCACGCACACATATTGGTCATCCTCGGTGAGGAAAGTAAGTTGCTCACCGCCGAGGATGTGGACAATGTTGTGTGCGCCTCCTTGCCGGACCCGGCGACCGACAGGCGCCTGTTTGACTGTGTGACATCACACATGATTCACGGGCCGTGTGGGCAACTAAACCCCAACAGCCCGTGCATGGTGGACAACAGTTGTTCAAAGAAGTATCCAAAAGAATACAGTGAAGAAACTGTCTACGCTTCCAACAACGGGTACCCGACGTACCGCCGACCAAACAATGGATCTGTTGCCTTGGTCAGACAACAAGAGGTAGGCAATGAATTTGTGGTCCCCCACAATCCATACCTACTGGCAAAATATGATGCACACATCAACGTTGAGGTGTGCTCTACGGTTAAGAGTGTCATGTATTTGTATAAATACGTGTACAAAGGCCATGATGCGGCCACTATGGAAGTTTGGGACGGCGATGAGATATCAAAGTAAGCAGATTTAAATTAATTATTTTCATATACTAAGTTTTTGCTATTGTATAAATTAATAACACTTAATGAACCATACACTACAATGATTGTTGTAAGAACTGTATTCATTTGGTTCATTATAATGCTTTTTGACTATAGAAACTATAGATACTAACAACACACTGTAAATAAATTATATTAGACTCCAGCACTTTTGATTCTTTTTTTCACTATACTTGGCCATACTCTACCTCAAGCAAATTGTTTAAATAAAACATAAAAATCATTAAACTCTAATTCACAATTGACTAATGGTTTTATTTAATAGCTTTGTAGCCAATCTGATATACAATTTATTATACTTATTATTGAATGGCTCAGGTATAGTTAGTAATTGTTAAATTCAAATTGTTATGGCGTTGCACAAACTAACGAAATATTAATAAATACAATGTACTTTTATGTAAATTTCAAATACATGCATACTTAAAACACTTTTTTCTATTAACTTAGTAATACTACTGTTATAATTCATTTTAAACTCATACCTATGTGATGTTAGATTAATATGTATAATACTTGGCTATACATTACTATACATGTATATATAAACAATAAACTTTACTCTTTTGGTGTCAACTATGATTTTGTCTATATATATTGTTACTATCTAAAAACAAATTATTAAACTCCAGCTCACACTTGACGATGGCTTTAATTGAGTTAATTTATTTTAATTTATTCGAATGGCTCAGATATAGTTAACAGTTATTATTTGTTATAGTTATAACCTATAACTGAATTTTAATTAAATTATAAAATAAAAATAAATAAAATGTACAATATAACAATATATTAATCACATACTTTAAACACTATATTAATACACTTTTCCACGTCATAATATGGGTTTTATTAACTATATACTATAACCTTTACTTTTTTTTTTAATGACTAATTTTATTTTACTCTACTTATTTTATATCACATGCAACAACACCTCAAATAATTAATAATGAAAAATAATAAAATCTAAGCATAAGACAAATCATTAATTATTTAAACGTTATGCTTGCCAAACCTTATAGTATTACATGTATTAATAATATATCTTATATGTTATACATATGTAATTAACTTAACATCACTTGATATATTATATGATATATATGCAATTAACCTAATATCACATTATACATTAGTTGCAGCAACTTTGTTACTATTATGGTTTATTATATGTTTGTTTTTTTTTTTTTTTTCAGTTTCATCAATTCACGATACGTAAGTCCGCCAGAAGGGATCTGGCGGTTGTTTTCGTATGAAATGCACAAGAGGAGTCACACGATTGTTAGACTTCCAGTGCACTTGGAAGACAGACAGACCGTCTACTTTGCTCCTGGGCAAGCCCAAGAGCGAGTACAGAACGATGCCCAACGTCGTACGAAATTGACAGAGTTCTTCACGTTGAACGCAAACGACGTGGAGGCAAGACAGTACCTGTATCACGAGATACCGGTGCACTACACGTGGCAACAGGCACAGAGAAGGTGGGTGCGGCGACAAAGACGGATGACCAACGAGACGTTGGCTCGGATGTATGTCGTCAACCCACTGGACCGTGACCGGTTCCACCTGCGACTGTTACTTTTGCACCGGAGAGGCTCACAGTCTTTCCGGGACATGAGAACAGTCGACGGCGTGGTGCACGAGAGCTACGGGGCTGCCGCCATCGCGTTGGGACTCTTGGAGTCCGACCGCGCATGGCTGGCATGCATGGAAGAGTCTGCGTCGTTAGACACTCCCCGACAGCTCCGGTATCTCTTCGTTACGATACTGGTGATGTGCCATCCGGCGGAACCGCTGGCCTTGTTCCAAGCGAACGAGGCCAGCATGATGGAGGACTTCAATCGGCGTTTCCAAGACTTGGACCGTGCCAGAGCGGCAAGTCTTGACGCCATTGGAGACCTACTTCGTGCACACGGAAAAACGCTCGGCGACTACGGGTTGCCCTACCCGGATGTCGGTCTATTGGAACCCGAACAGGACGACCAGTTGTTCGGGGCAATAGACGCGGCGGCGCGGTGGGCGCAACAAGTGGTCGACATGAACGACGAACAGCGTACGGTGTACGATCGGGTGATGGCGGCCGTCGACGACAACCGGGACATCCAAAAGGTGTTCTACGTCGACGGCCCCGGTGGCACTGGAAAGACGACGCTCTACGGATGCCTCATTTGGTCGCTTCGCAACCGAGGACGGTCGGTGTTGTGCGTGGCGTATACTGGGATCGCGGCGTCTAATAGTATGTGACGTTGCTGATTTAATTGATTTTGTTTACCCGCAGCACATGTCGTTGGCTAATGTCGACTATTTTGCTCGGAAAATCATTCTGTGTCCTAGGAACGAGGAATGCAGGCAAATCAATCGCACGGTGCTCCAACGCATCGAGGGCGCTGAAAGAACGTACACGGGCATAGACTCTGTGGTGATGGACGATCCCGACGAGGTAGCAAATTACCCGACCGAGTTCCTAAACTCACTAGAACTGAACGGCCTGCCGCCGTTCAGATTGACACTCAGGGTAGGTGCTATAGTCATGTTGCTAAGGAATCTCGATCCTAAGCGAAGACTGTGTAACGGTACAAGGTTAGTGGTCACCGAACTCCGGCGACACAACTTTAAGGCTAGGATGTTGTCTGGTAATGTTGATGCACAGGAGGACATCGTCATACCAGCGATACCCATGACTTCGGGTAGTGAGGACGACCTGCCTTTCGAAATGAGGCGGGTTCAATTCCCAGTTAGGTTATCGTTTGCTATGACAATCAACAAGTCACAGGGGCAGACGTTTGACCGAGTTGGATTGCTTCTGCCGGTGCCCGTGTTCACACACGGGCAACTGTATGTTGCATTTTCAAGAGTGAGGAACGCTCAATCTGTCAGAGTCGGCATGTACGATGATGGCAATGGGCGGTTTGTCACAAAGAACGTTGTGTACAGGGAAGTACTACCAACGGGGTAACAGGTATGTAGGCAACGGTGAAATTGTTCACAAAAAAATTATATCAGATTTACTATTTCTAATTACCATTCACTGTTAGCATTGTTTAATTTCAATAACAAATTTTCATCTGATAAATTTTTTTTTGAGACTTTCTAACCGGAGACTACAAAATAGTTTATACCTATATATAAATATACAATGTTGTATACCGATCATGGGTCTTATGATCCACCGGGCGTTGGCCATATCATGGATCTAATGATCCACCGGGCGTTGGCCATATCATGGATCTTATGATCCACCGGGCGTTGGCCACTTGAAGTACCTAATCCTTAGGGATCCGCACATTCTTAGGTACTTCATGGACAGTTGGGTTATTTCTACAGTCATGTAGCTGCTCCCGACTGTTCACTGAGGAGAGATAGTTCGACAACCTCCACGTGGTTCTCTCTGGATGCGAATCTGCTTCAATGCGGATTCGTAACTAATAGTCGAACACATTATTTAACATTTTTAAAGTGTATACTTTTTTTTCTTTTTTTTTAACATATACTGTAAGATATCTGTAATATTGTAATTGTCAATTTGTTTGTAACACATAAAATTCAATTAATATGTGCAACACCAATTCAACTATTAATTAATTAATTTTGTACATTTTTTGTTTGTGTACATTTAACATAATGTCTGTCATCTAAACACCATGGAATTGTTTGTACTTTGTTTTTTTTTTTTTACATAAGCTGTGCATTGATTTATCTGTACAATACAAGGTGTTATTGGTTTCAATTTATTCAGAATGTAGAAGTATATATTATAACAATATTTCTTATTTTTATTTGACTACCTATTGTATGCAAAACTTTTACATACTACAATGTATAACAATATTTGTATTTATTTTTTTTATCACAATAATTGTTGATTAACATTGTTGTGTTGGACTTAAGCGTTATAAACATAATATGTTATAAGTATATTATACATGTAAAATTCATACTCTCCTCTGTACACAAATTAAGTAAGAAACATACAATAATTAGATAATTATATTATTTAAATTAATTATATTCCTAATGTTTTATATAATATCTACCTAATTATTAATTATGTTTCTATTGTTTAAAAAAATATCTACCTAATAAAATACATGTAATTGAATGTATTATTTAATTTTTTTAACACAATAAATTGCAAATTTAGTCATGTATTTTGTTTGTGTATTATATTTGATAATAATATATAATATTAATGAGTGTGTTGGCAGATATTAGTATTTAATATTTAATTTTTACATACACATTAGGTGTATACTATTATGGTCACAATCAGATTGTCTACATAAGTGGCTTTATTACACGTAAACTGATTTATACCAGTGATCACTGATAACTAGACATTAAAAAGTCAATATTATTATAGATTTTAAAAATTTTTACTTAGCACAATTTTTTATTTTAAATACAATAAATGCATTGTTAAGATTTTCTTCCATATGTAAAGTTTGTATTAATGTGAATTACTCATTAATTAGTAATTAATTGGTATACCGTTGTCAGAGTGCAGGTATTGTACACTCAATAGTCAATACATATACAATATACATACAATATTTCACCCATGCGCTAACATTGTCTGCGATCCGACGCAGTCGGATCGCCTACCTGGTAGGTATAGTTGCATATAAATTTATTATAACAAGAGATTGCTGATTATTCAATGCTCAAACGACAACATTCGACTTTAAAATTTTTTCCTACTTTCGACGCCAGGAGGTTAGACAATCCGCCGTAGGCGGATTCCCCAGCCAGGTATCGATTTACACCGGTCGAGGGCTGATAGCTAGACACTTAAAAGTCTACGTCTCAATCTCAACTTTCAAAAACTTTTCACATTCGAAAGGAGACCGCCAAACAATCGACGCCACGAACGTCTTATCAATTCTCGAAAACACCCGCCTGAATTCTGTGTTATCATCATCATCCCGATAGAATATTTGCAGTACTACCAATCAGTGGTACCAACACCACGGACTTATTACCGCCAAATCTTCATTTTTTGAAAACTTACCACTTTCAAGCTCTTCCATCCGTCCTAGGGTATTCACTTACACCGAGTTTCACCCAAAGCGAGTTTCACGGGCCGCTAGTCTTATATAATAAAACGTGAAGCAGTTCGCCCGTTGTCCGCCCGGGCGCTGCCAGTACTTTAGCAGAAAGCCAATCGTAAATTAGATTTTTTCCCGACCCGTTATCACCGTTTTACGTTATCGCGCTATCTCGAAGTCGACGTTTAGTTATTACTGTATTTGTCGGTTTTCGAAAACTTTTTGACGTTTTATCCCCTTTTTTGTAATTTTTTTGGCGTTTTACGGCCCCGACGTCGTGTTTTTCGAGTACTCCGTGTTTTTTTACGCCCGGTAGAGTGCCCGTTTTCTACGTTTTTGTTTCGCTGCGTTCGCAGTCGCGTTAACCGTGACGGCCGCCGACCGACGTTCTCGCAGATTTAATTTCGACTTTTTCAGTTTTCGTCGTTCTTTTCACGCTTTTCTTCGACATTATGGTATGGTTTTTCGCGTAACCCGCGTCCTTTAAACGCCGGACTTTTACCACGTTTGTACGTGATATCTGTTAGTGTGATTGGACGGAACGATTAAAATCGCCTAACGACGTATGAGGTATGTACGTTCTGCCTACTCGGTATTATTTTAATTATTTGAATCAACACTGCAGATTATTTTTTTGGATATCAAACGTCCTGACGGTGTGTATTTCTTTAAATATCAAATGTGTGTGTACTGCATTAGTATCTATTATCATAATATGTGTTGCAGGTGTATGGTCAATGTCGCGGACCATTGATGTTCGTATGTTCGCACAGTGTTGATTTACTCATATACTACATAATATAGTTAAATTACTGTTTTGGATTCAATAAATCGCATTTTATCATTTTATTTACATTGTCTTATCCTTTATAACTCAGCCCTAACACTATTAGTCCAATGTTTTACCTCAAGTAGTGCTTTGTTGCACAGAAGTGTTTATTGACGATGCAGGTTCATTCGCAAAGCACTGTCAGCATGTACTCCAACAGAGTGAATTGAAACTACTATATGTTTTTGATATAATTAAATAGTTACTTTTACTCAGGTGTTATATATATTACCAGCATAAACAGATTAAAACATACGGAAAATGTTAATAGTTCATAAGTGAGTTGTTGAATTAGAGTAGTTAATTAACTATGTATCGTGTGATTCTTATAAGCTGAATAAAAAATAATGTAATCTACATATTATGATACTTAAATTATTGTTGTACAACTCTGCATATTATTTAGTATTATGTAATTAAGTAATTTTATGCTACACATAAACACATGCATAAAGTATAATACATACTACATGTTTTCGCATACATCTAAAAATAAATTTGATTAATTAAATATAAAATATTAAACTATCGACATCGTTTTAATGTATTGTATGATATCATTTATGCAATATGAAACATTTGGTAAGTTCAAAAGAATTAATTAGCAACCATAAGTATTTTTAATTTAATAGCCATCATAAGTTTCAGACGAAAAGTAATTAAATAGTTTTATAAATATTTTAAATTATACAATTGAGTATATTAGCAATCTATACAATATTTAGCTTATCAAAAAAAATTTTATAAATTTTACTTTTATTGTATAATTGTTTTCTACCGAATAAAACAAAAACTGATAATTATTTATGTGTAGGTATTATATACGTTTTATTTTTTGAATTGAGAACACAATATATAAATTGAAAACGTTAAAATTTTGTTAAGAATGTTGTTTTTATATCTTATACTAACCATTTACAATGTTCAACCACATTTAATAGTATTATTCATTTATTTTGTGCATATTTAATTAGAATATAAATAGTTTATAAATTATTTTAATAATAATTAATTACTAAAAATAAGTATGTGTTTGACTATACTTTAAAGGCTCAACTTTTAAAAGTATCATATTGATCATTGATTCATGATTTTATAGGGTTTAAAACGTTGAATACCTCGATTAAATTTTTTTATTTATATGATATAATTTATGCAATATCAAACATTTGGTAAGTTCAAAAGAATTGATTAGCAACCATAAGTATTTTAAATTTTTTAATTTAATTTAATAGCTACCATTTAAGTTACAGATGAAAGGTAATTAAATAGTTCTATAGTCTGATAGTAAATATTTTAAATTATACAATTGAATATAGGTATTTACAATCTATAAAATAATTTATCTTTAGTTAAATTTAATGAATTTTTCTATTATTGTATAATTCTTATCTACCTAATAAATCAAAAACTGATAATTAAATATTGGTGTGTTTATATAAAAATTTTATTTTTGAATCGAGAACACAATTAATAAATTGCAAACATTAATGTTTTGTTAAGACTGTTGTTATCATGTCTTATGTAAGTATTATTCATTTATTATATGCATATTTAATTAGAATATAAACAATTTATAAATTTATTATATTAATAGTAATAGGTACATGACAAAAAATAAGTTTTACTATACTTCAAAGGCTTTTAAAAATATTATATTGATCATTAATTCATAATTTTAAACAATTTAAAACATTGAATACCTACCTCAATTATATTTTTTTATTTACATAATATCTAACACGATACATGTATTTATAATAAAAATATGTATAAAAAAAATACAATGAAAAATAATAAACATAAATAATATAACTATACAAATATAAATGGTAATTATACCTATAGCAATATTTTAAATTGAATTTTTTTTTATTTATAAATAAACACTTCGACCACATAGGTCATTGGCCTAGAAAAGAACAAAAGTAGTTATATAAATTTCATTTGTAACATGCATTTTGTATATAATTTGGAATTATAGTGATCAGGTTCCTATAAGAATTGAGGTACATTAAATTAGTGTATACACTATAGTATGATAAATATATTAAATATGTCATCACACACAACCAAGGTGTTGTGTATTGCTATATATTGCATGTTATGTACAATTTACATTTTGCCATTCGACTTTGTTATTATGTTTATGCATACAATATGCAGTAGGTAATATGATATAATAGTAGTAATCAGTCACGATGACATCGAATTAAAATAAAAATGTTTGATAAATAATATTAATACTAACAATAAATAAGTTTGAATTTGACTTTAATGTATTGCCTGAAGTATTTATATTAATAATGTAGACTATTTAAGTATAGTTTTAGAGGATTTAAATTTTTGAATAAATTTGGTTAATCCAAAAACTGTATTCTTTATTATTATATTATTAAATTAATATTACAAATGAATGTAATACACGTAAAAAATTACAATATGTCAAAAGATATTGTTCGCAAATGCATGTAAAAGACAATTAATAAAAATATCCAACTCTCATTACGTACGAAGTATATTAATTACACAAGAAAAACAGTGCTTAACGCAAAATTCGTTGCGGATCGGAAACTATTTAAATGCTCGAGATTTGACAGAATATAACAACTCAAACTGTAGTCGATAGGTTTAGGCGTTAGGTCCCCATGATTAAAATAGGCAGGTATAGCAAGAACGAAACCCGCCCCGGCGGAATTAGCGGCGGCACATTCCGTAACATGGCCGCCCAGATTTTTTGCATTTTTTTTTCGATTTTTTCAGAAATATTTTGTTTTATATTTATTATGATTAAATACACGATTAAATTTACTTCCGTATTTACAGTTTCTTTTTCTGTAAATTAATAGAATAAATTACAAATTGTAACTCCCGTGTTATGAATGTTGTTAATATTGTATATTCAATACATAATAATATACAATTCAATACAATTTCAACTATCCGTCCACATTCTCCGCGATTCGATGCAATCGGATTGCTTACTTGATTACTTTAGTTGTGTATCATAATTGATTTTCCCCGTTGATTGCTGACTACTAAAATTCAACACGCGATTTACCTCTGACTTTTTTACGAGCATATCAACACCCGACTATCGACTTCCGAGGGAACATAATGTATAAAATATATTTGTACATAACATATTTCGAAATGAGAGTTAATGAATAGTTCTTATTATTTCACCAATTCCGCCCACAAAGTCCGCGATCCGACGAAGTCGGATTGCCTACCTGGTAGTTATAGTTGCATTGAATTTATTATCACAAGTTATTACCGATTATTCAACGCTCAAACGACAACATTCGACTTAAACATTTTTTCCTACTTTTGAAGGCAGGAGGTTAGACAATCCGCCGTAGGTGGATTCCCCAACCAGGAATCTATTTATACCGGTTGAGGGCTGATAGCTAGACACTCAAAATTCTACGTCTCAGCTTTCAAAAATTTTTCACTTTCAAAAGAAGACCGCCAAACAAGCGAACGTCTTATCAATTCTCGACAACACCCGCCTTATCATCCCGATAGAAGACTCGCAGTACCACCAAATCTTCCTTTTTTAAAAACGTTCTGCTTTCAAGCTCTTCCATCCGTCCTAGGGTTTTCACTTACACCGAGTTTCACTCAAAGCGAGTTTCACGGGCCGCTAGTCTTATAGTATAAAACGTGAAGGAGTTCGTCCGTTGTCCGCCCGGGCGCTGCCTGTATCATAAGGAATTACCAATCAGAAAATTACATTTTTTCCCGACCCGTTATCACGTCTTTACGTTATCGTGTTTTTGATAGTTTTTCGTATATATTATATCGTTTTTCGAAAATTTCCTTAATTTTTCGACATTTGAACCCTTTTTTGTAATTTTATTGGCGTTTTACGGCCCCGTCGTCGTGTTTTTCGAGTACTCCGTGTTTTTTTACGCCCGGTAGAGTGCCCGTTTTCTACGTGTTTGTGTCGTTGCGTCCATAGAAAAGTAATAACCGAGACGGCCGCCGACCGACGTTCTCGCCGATTTTTCAGTTTTCGTCGTTCTGATTCACGCTTTTCTTCGACATTATGGTATATTGGTATGGTTTTTCGCGTAGCCCGTGTACTTAAAACGCCGTACGTTTGCCCCGTTTGTATGTGAAATCTGTTAGTGTGATTGGACGGAACGATTGGAATCGCCAAACGACGTATGAGGTATGTACGTCCTGCCTACTCGGTATTATTTTAAATATTTGAATCAGCACTACAGATTACTTTTTTGGATATCAAACGTCCTGACGGTGTGTATTTCTTTAAATATCAAATGTGTGTGTACTGCATTAGTATCTATTATCATATGTGTTGCAGGTGTATGGTTAATCGTCGTGGACCATTGACGTTCGTTTGTTCGCACAGTGTTGATTTACTAATGTACTAAATAATATAGTTAAATTACTGTTTTGGATTCAATAAATTGCATTTTGTCGTTTATTTACATTGTCTTATCCTTTATAACTCAGCCCTAACACCATTAGTCCAATGTTTTACCTCAAGTAGTGCTTTGTTGCACAGAAGTGTTTATCGACGATGCAGGTTCATTCACAAAGCACTGTCAGCATGTACTCCAACAGAGTGAATTGAAACTACTATATGTTTTTGATATAATTAAATAGTTACTTTTACTCAGGTGTTATATATATTACCAGCATAAACAGATTAAAACATACGGAAAATGTTAATAGTTCATAAGTGAGTTGTTGAATTAGAGTAGTTAATTAACTATGTATCGTGTGATTCATATAAGCTGAATAAAAAATAATGTACCTAATCTACATATTATGATACTTAAATTATTGTTGTACAACTCTACATATTATTTAGTATTATGTAATTAAGTAATTTTATGCTACACATAAACACATGCATAAAGTATAATACATACTACATGTTTTCGCATACATCTAAAAATAAATTTTATTAATTAAATATTAAATATTAAACTATCGACATCGTTATAATGTATTGTATGATATCATTTAAACAATATGAAGCATTTAGTAAGTTCAAAAGAATTAATTAGCAACCATAAGTATTTTTAATTTAATAGCTATCATAAGTTTCAGACAAAAATTAATTAAATAGTTTTATAAATATTTTAAATTATACAATTGAGTATATTAGCAATCTATACAATATTTAGCATATTAAAATAAATTTTATAAATTTTACTTTTATTGTATAATTGTTTTCTACCTAATAAAACAAAAACAGATGATTATTGATGTGTAGGTATTATATACATTTTATTTTTTGAATCGAGAACACAATATATAAATTGAAAACGTTAAAATTTTATTAAGAATGTTGTTAATATTTATTTATTTATTTATTATTATATAACGGGCACAATATCTTATGCTAACCATATACAATGTTCAACGACATTTAATAGTATTATTCATTTATTATGTGCATATTTAATTACAATAGAAATGATTTAAAAATTGTTTTTATAGTAATTAATTACTAAAAATAAGTTTGAGGTTGACTATACTTTAAAGGTTCAACTTTTAAAAGTATTATATTGATCATTGATAGATGATTTTATACGGTTTAAAACATTGCATTCCTCAATTAAATTTTTTTATTTATATGATATATTTTATGCTATATCAAACATTTGGTAAGTTCAAAAGAATTGATTAGCATTTATAAGTATTTTAAATCTTTTAATTTAATTCAATAGGTACCATTTAAGTTTCAGACGAAAGGTAATTAAATAGTTCTATAGTCTGATTGTAAGATATATTTTAAATTATACAATTGAGTATAGATATTTACAATCTATAAAATATTTATTTTTTTTTAAATAATTATCTTTAGTTAAATTTAATGAATTTAACTTTTATTGTATAATTGTTATCTACCTAATAAATCAAAAACAGATAATTAAATATTGATGTGCTTATACATAAATTTTATTTTTGAATCGAGAACAAAATTAATAAATTGCAAACATTAATATTTTGTTAAGAATTTTGTTATCGTGTCTTTTGTAAGTATTATTCATTTATTATATGCATGTTTAATTAGAATATAAACAATTTATAAATTTATTATATTAATAGTAATACCTACATAACAAAAAATAAGTTTAAGTTTGACTATACTTTAAAGGCTTTTAAAAATATTATATTGATCATTAATTCATAATTGTATACAATTTAAAACATTGAATACCTACCTCAATTATATTTTTTTATTTACATAATATTTAACACGATACATGTATTTATAATAAAAATATGTATAAAAAAATTACAATGAAAAATAATTTCTATACAAATATAAATGGTAAATGGTAATTATACTTATAGTAATATTTTAAATTGCATTTTTTTTTTATTTATAAATAAACACTTCGACAACATAGGTCATTGGCCTAGAAAAGAACAAAAGTAGTTATATAAATTGCATTTGTAACATGCATTTTGTATATAATATGGAATTATAGTGATCAGATTTCTATAAGAATTTATAGGTACATTAAATTAGTGTAGGTCCTACACTATAGTATGATAAATATACTAAATATGTCATCACACACAACCAAGCAAACTATTACTACATATTGCATATTATGTACAATTTACATTTTACCGTTCGACTGATAATATGTTTATGCATACAATACCTATGCTGTAGGTATTATATTATAATAGTAGTAATCGGTAACGATGACATCAAATTAGAATAAAAATGTTTGATAAATAATATTAGTAATAACAATAAATAAGTTTGGGTTTGACTTTAATGTATTACCTGAAGTATTTATAATATAAATAATGTAGATTATTTAAGTATAGTTTTAGAGGATTTAAATTTTTGAATAAATTTGGTTAATCCAAAAACTGTATTCTTTACTATTATATTATTAAATTAATATTACAAATGAATGTAATACACGTGAAAAATTACAATATGTCAAAAGATATTGTACGCAAATGCATGTAAAAGACAATTAATAATCTCTCATGAGTTAATGTCATACGAAATATATTAATTGCATAGAAAAACAGTGCTTGGTAGAAAATTCGTTGCGGATCGCATACGGCTTAAATGCTCATGATTTGACAGTTATCTCCAACTCAAACTGTAGTGGATAGGTTTAGGCGTAAGGTTCCCATGTATAGGTTAGGCAGGTATACCAAGATCGAATCCCGCCCCGGCGGAATTAGCGGCGGCGCATCCCGTAACATGGCCGCCCGGATTTTTTGCATTTTTTTTCTCGATTTTTTCAGAAATATTTTGTTTTATATTTATTATGAATAATATATATAATAAATACACGATTAAATTTACTTCCGTATTTACAGTTTCTTTTTCTGTAAATTAATAGAATAAATTACAAATTGTGACTCCCGTGTTACGAATGTTGTTAATATTGTATATTCAATACATAATAATATACAATTCAATACAATTTCAACTATCCGCCCACATTGTTCGCGATTCGGCGCAATCGGATTGCTTACTTGATTACTTAAGTTGTGTATCATAATTGATTTTCCCCGTTGATTGCTGACTACTAAAATTCAACACGCGATTTACCTCTGACTTTTTTACGAGCATATCAACACCCGACTATCGACTTCAGAGGGAACATGGAAAAAAGGTATAAAATATATTTGTACATAACATATTTCGAAATGAGAATTAATGAAAAGTTCTTATTATTTCACCAATTCCGCCCACAAAGTCCGCGATCCGACGAAGTCGGATTGCCTACCTGGTAGGTTTATTTGCGTGTAAACTGATTTTTACCATAAAGATAATATATATAATATATAATAATATAATATAATATTATATAATATATATATAATATATAGATAACTGATAAAGTATTTAACATTCAAAAACTCACTTTCACTTAAAATATTTTACCAACAAAACAGCATCCGCCTAACGATTAAAAGGCAATAACATTGATTTAAAAAACTTTTACGTTGCATAATTTTTTTATTTTAAATACATACAAATACAATTAATTAATGGATAAGATTTACTTCCATATAAACAGTTTGCTTTACTGTGAATTACTGATTAATTAATAATATCATTGTCATAGTGCATGCGTTGTACACTCAATAGTCAATTGATTTAATATTTGATCCATGTGCCGACATAGTCTGCGATCCGATAGTTGCATTGAATTTATTTTCACAAGTGATTACCGATTATTCAACGCTCAAACGACAACATTCGACTTAAACATTTTTTCCTACTTTTGAAGGCAGGTTAGACAATCCGCCGTAGGTGGATTTACCAACCAGGAATCTATTTATACCGGTTGAGGGCTGATAGCTAGACACTCAAAATTCTACGTCTCAGCTTTCAAAAATTTTTCACTTTCGAAAGAAGACCGCCAAACAAGCGAACGTCTTATCAATTCTCGACAACACCCGCCTTATCATCCCGTTAGAAGACTCGCAGTACCACCAAATCTTCCTTTTTTAAAAACTTTCTGCTTTCAAGCTCTTCCATCCGTCCTAGGGTTTTCACTTACACCGAGTTTCACCCAAAGCGAGTTTCACGGGCCGCTAGTCTTATAGTATAAAACGTGAAGCAGTTCGCCCGTTGTCCGCCCCGGCGCTACCAGTACTTTAGCAGAAAGCCAATCGAAAATTAGAATTTTTTTCCCGACCCGTTATCACTTTTTGCGTTATCGCGCTATCTCGAAGTCGACGTTTTGTTATTACTGAATACATTGGTTTTCGTAAACTTTTCGACGTTTGAACCCCTTTTTTGTAATTTTTTTGGCGTTTTACCGCCCCGACGCCGTGTTTTTCGAGTACTCCGTGTTATTTTACGCCCAGTAGAGTGCCTGTTTTCTACGTGTTTGTTTCGTTGCGTTCGCCGTCGCGTTAACCGAGACGGCCGCCGACCGACGTTCTCGCCGATTTAATTTCGACTTTTTCAGTTTTCGTCTTTCTGATTCACGCTTTCGTCATTGTGATATAATTTATCGCGTACCCCGCGTCCTTTAAACGCCGTACTTTACCGTTTGTACGTGAAATCTGTTAGTGTAATAATTGGACGGAACGATTAGAATCGACGTATGAGGTATACATATATTTCGATTAAATTGCACGATTTTATGTGTGTTATCTTTCTATACGTGTTGTAGGCTTACTGATCGTCGATTCGTGTCAAATACAAGTCGTTTTCGTGCCCTTTGTACACTTTGGTTCCAGACCGTCTACAGTGCTTCATCAGCACTGCAGATTATTTTTTTGGATATCAAACATCGTGACTGTGTGTATTTCTTTAAATATCAAAGTGTATATACTACATAAGTATCTATTATCATATGTGGTAAAGGTGTATAGTAAATTGTTGCGGAGCATTGACGTTCTTTTGTTCGCACAGTGTTGATTTACTCATATCATACATTATATAGTTAAATTACTGTTTTGGATTCAATAAATTGCATTTTATCATTTTATTTACTTTGTCTTATCCTTTATAACTCAGCCCTAACACCATTAGACCAATGCTCTACCTCAAGTAGTGCTTTGTTGCACAGAAGTGTTTGTCGACAATGCAGGTTCATTCGCAAAGCACTGTCAGCGTGTACTCCAACAAAGTGTATTGAAACTACACTATGGTTGAATAGTCACTTTTACTCAGATGTATACATATTAACAGCATAAACACATTAAAAACATATGGAAATGTTAATAGTTTATAAATGAGTTGTTGAATTAGAGTAGTTGATTAACTACATACCGTGTGATTCTTACAAGCTGAATAAAAAATAAAGTAATCTAGATATGATCCTTAAATTATTATTGTTCAACTCTACATATTATTTAGTATTATGTAATTAAGTAATTTTATGCTACACATAAACACATGCATAAATTATAATAGTAGGTACTACGTGTGTTTGTATACATCTAAAATATGAAACATTTGATAAGTTCAAAAGAATTAATTAA
Source organism: Schizaphis graminum (assembly GCA_020882235.1). Classification (NCBI taxonomy): domain Eukaryota; kingdom Metazoa; phylum Arthropoda; class Insecta; order Hemiptera; family Aphididae; genus Schizaphis; species Schizaphis graminum. The sequence continues at coordinate 29,897,505 of CM037036.1, forward strand.
CAACCATAAGTATTTTAAATTATTTTATTTAATAGCCATCGTGTAAGTTTCAGACAAAAGGTAATTAAATAGTTTTATAAATATTTTAAATTATACAATTGAGTATATTTGCAATCTATACAATATTTAGCTTATTAAAATATATTTCATAAATTTTACTTTTATTGTATAATTGTTTTCTACCTAATAAAACAAAAACAGATAATTATTGATGTGTAGGTATTATTTTATTTTGAATCAAGAACACAATATATAAATTTAAAACGTTAAAATTGTAATAAGAACGTTGTTATTATACCTTATGCAAACCATTTACAATGTTCAACGACATTTAACAGTATTATTCATTTATTATTTGCATATTTAATTATAATATAAATAGTTTATAAATTACTTTAATAGTAATTAATTACAAAAAAAAGTTTGAGTTTGACTTTACTTTAAAGGTTCAACTTTTAAAAGTATTATTTTGATCATTGATTCATGATTTTATACGATTTAAAACATTCAATTTGAGGTTTTTATTTATATGATATAATTTAAGCAATATATAACATTTGGTAAGTTCAAAAGTATTAATTAGCAACCATAAGTATTTTAAATTATTTTAATTTAATTTTGTAGCTATCTTGTAAGTTTCAGACGTAAGGTAATTAAATAGTTCTTTAGTCTGATTGTAAATATTTTAAATTATACAATTGAGTATAGGTATTTACAATCTATAAAATATTTAATTTTTTAAAATAATTTATATTTAGTTAAATTTAATGAATTTAACTTTTATTGTATAATTGTTATCTACCTAATAAATCAAAAACAGATAATTAAATATTGATGTGCTTATATAAAAATTTTATTTTTGAATCGAGAACACAATTAATAAATTGCAAACATTAATGTTTTGTTAAGAATGTTGTTATCATTTCTTTTGTAAGTATTATTCATTTATTATATGCATATTTAATTAGAATATAAACAATTTATAAATTTATTATATTAATAGTAACAGGTACATGACAAAAAAAAAGTTTGACTATACTTTAAAGGCTTTTAAAAATATTGTATTGATCATTAGTTCATAATTTTATACAATTTAAAACATTGAATACCTCAATTATATTTTTTTATTTACATAATATCTAACACAATACAATATGTATTAATAATAAATATATGTATAAAAAAAATACAAAGAAAAATAATAAATATAAATAATATAATTATACAAATATAAATGGTAATTACACCTATAGCAATATTTTGAATCGCATTTTTTTTTTTTTATAAATAAACGCCTCGAAACCATAGGTCATTGGCCTAGAAAATAACAAAAGTAGTTATATAAATTGCATTTGTAACATGCATTTTGTATAAAATATGGAATTATAGTGATCATGTTCCTATAGGTTATAACAATTTATAGGTATATAAAATAAGTGTATACACTATATTATGATAAATATATTAATTATGTCATCACACACAACCAAGGTGTTGTGTATTGCTATATATTGCATGTTTTGTACAATTTACATTTTGCCATTCGACTTTGTTATTATGTTTATGCATACAATATGCTATAATAGTAGTAATCAGTCACGATGACATCAAATTAGAATAAAAATGTTTGATAAATAATATTAATAATAACAATAAATAAGTTTGAATTTGACTTTAATGTATTGCCTGAAGTATTTATATTAATAATGTAGACTATTTAAGTATAGTTTTAGAGGATTTAAATTTCTGAATAAATTTGGTTAATCCAAAAATTATATTATTATATTATTAAATTAATATTACAAATGAATGTAATGCACGTAAAAAATTACAATATGTCAAAAGATATTGTTCGCAAATACATGTAAAAGACAATTAATAAAAATATCCAACTCTCATTACATACAAAATATATTAATTACACAAGAAAAACAGTGCTTAACGCAAAATTCGTTGCGGATCGGAAACGGTTTAAATGCTCGAGATTTGATAGAAATTAATAACTCAAACTGTAGTCGATAGGTTTAGGCGTTAGGTCCCCATGAATTAAATAGACAGGTATAGCAAGATCGAAACCCGCCCCGGCGGAATTAGCGGCGGCGCATGCCGTAACATGGCCGCCCGGATTTTTTGCATTTTTTTTCTCGATTTTTTCAGAAATATTTTGTTTTATATTTGTTATGAATAATGTATATAATAAATACACGATTAAATTTACTTCCGTATTTACAGTTTCTTTTTCTGTAAATTAATAGAATAAATTACAAATTGTAACTCCCGTGTTATGAATGTTGTTAATATTGTATATTCAATACATAATATACAATTCAATACAATTTCAACTATCCGCCCACATTGTCCGCGATTCGACGCAATCAGATTGCTTACTTGATTACTTTAGTTGTGTATCATAATTGATTTTCCCCGTTGATTGCTGACTACTAAAATTCAACACACGATTTACCTCTGACTTTTTTACGAGCATATTTCGAAATGAAAGTTTATAAAAAGTTCTTATTATTTAACCAATTCCGCCCACAAAGTCCGCGATCTGACGGAAGTCGGGTTGCCTACCTGGTAGGTATAGTTGCATTGAATTTATTTTCACAAGTGATTACCGATTATTCAACGCTCAAATGACAACATTCGACTTGAATATTTTTTCCTACTTTCTATGGTAGGAGGTTAGACAATCCGCCGTAGCAGATTCCCCAGCCAGGTATCTATTTATACCGGTTGAGGGCTGATAGCTAGACACTCAAAAGTCTACGTCTCAGCTTTCAAAAATTTTTCACTTTCGAAAGAAAACCGCCAAACAATCGAACGTCTTATCAATTCTGGAGAACACCCCCTTATCATCCCGGTAGAAGACCTTGCAGTACCACCAAATCTTCCTTTTTTAAAAACATTCTGCTTTCAAGCTCTTCCATCCGTCCTAGGGTTTTCACTTACACCGAGTTTCACGGGCCGCTAGTCTTATAGTATAAAACGTGAAGCAGTTCGCCCGTTGTCCGCCCCGGCGCTACCAGTACTTTAGCAGAAAGCCAATCGAAAATTAGAATTTTTTTCCCGACCCGTTATCACCTTTTTGCGTTATCGCCGTCGGCTTCAGTTAGTTCTGTTTGTCACTGCCGACCGCCTTACGAATTTTGAAGCCGTTTTTCGTTTTGTGGACACGTTATATTATCACCGCCGCCGACCGTTATCGCGCTCCCTCGACGTTATTATTACTATATTATATTACTATACGTTATGTTTATGTATCGCTTTTTCGAAAATTTCTATTGCTCTCAATAATATTTTTTAAGCCCGTTTATGCCGACCTGAAGGCGTTTTTCGACCCCGCGGTCGTGTTTTTCGCCTACGTCGCGTCTTTTTACGGCCGGTAGTGTGCCCGTTGTTTACGTGTTTGTTTTTTTTCGCGTTCACTCAGACGACCGACGTATGAGGTCTGTACTCGGTATATATATTAAATTTTTTTTCGATTAATCGTGCGGTTTAATTCGATGTGTATTTTATTTCTCTGTAGTACGTGTTTGCAGTCCTCCCGTTCCGGATACAAAAAGTCATTTCGTAGACGTCGTTGCAGACTGTCGACGTCGGAGATTGTTTTTTTCAACGCATCAAAGGCTGTCAAGGTGTGTATTTATTTAAATATATCTCACTAATGTTTGTGTATATACTACATTAGTCTGTTATCATATGTGTTGCAGGTTTATATGCAATCGTCGTAAGAGCAGAGACATTCATTCCGCCGCGCATCGTTGATTTACTACATAATATAGTTAAATTACTGTTTTTTTGATTCAATAAATTGCATTTTATCATTTTATTTACATTGTCTTATCCTTTGTAACTCAACCCTAACACCATTAGATTCATTTTTTACCTCAGGTTGTGCTCGGTGGCACAGAAGTGTTTGTGGACGATGGAGGCCGATTCGCATAGCACATTATTTATTATGTATATAATATGTGATTTAAAACTACAAAGGTTTTTTTTTGAGGTAGTACCTATATTTACATTCATGCAGCTCCAGATTAATACATTAGATACATACATTGACTGTATAAACATTTACTACAGGTTAGCTAATAGTTTTTAGGTGATTTGTTGAGTTAAAGTAGTTTTATAAAGAGTAATATATACCACACAGTACTACACAATATGTATACGGTAATAACATAATAAATAATTAATAGTCTCAGTGTTAAAACATTAAAATGAATATAATTAACTATACTTTTATATTGTTATCTTTCTAATAAAATAAAAACTTATACTAGGTAATGTATCATGGATATATTATTATTATATACATTTTCTTAACAATTTGTATATTATATTTTTTTTAGTAAAAAATGTACAATACTAAACATCATAGAACAGTATTAATCAGCAACTTTAAATTCAATTTTTTAGATTATAAAAAAATACTTAATCAAATATAATATATTAATAATATAATAATAAAAAATAAGTTGTTGTTGTTACATATCTAATTAAACATATTACATGTATTTGTAATTGAGAGAGCATTAAAAAGCATTTATTTTGTTAAATGTATAATATGGGATTATTATTAAAGAGGTGAGGTCATTAATATTGAATTCTTTCAAAATAAATTTGGTATCTACACCTATATTGTATTATAAATATGACAATAATGACAATACAAACAAATATTCTGGACAAACACAATTCATATGAATAAATACGAGCCTCATTCCACACGAAATATACGAATTGCATAGGAAAAACGGTGCTCGACGCAAAATTCGTCGCGGGTCGAAAACGGTTTAAATGCTCGAGATTTTGAGGACTTCTACAACTCGAACTGTAGTCGATAGGTTTAGGCGTTAGATCCCATTGTATAGGTTAGGCAGGGGTATCAAGAACGAATCTCGCTCCTGCCGATTCGGCGGCGGCGTGTGCTGATCATGGCCGCCCGGATTTTTTGCATTTTTTTTACGTAATGTTTTATTTTAAAATTATTATTTTATATTGTATCATAGCTGAACATTATAACAATGATTTTTTTTTTCATAGATTATTGAACTATAATTCTCATCTCACACATCGCGTTGCATTTCACATTACATAATGATTATTATACAATACCATATGCGCTGTAAACTTAATAAATAAAAATATATACCTTTATTATTATTATTATTATTATTATTGTTTATTATAATTTATTATAATTTATTTAAAAATCTAAAATGCATGGATCATCGTACGCTTTGAAAAATAAAAAAAAGTAATAAAGTTGATTTCGATTTTATTTTACGTACGTATTTATTTCAGTCGTCGCAAGTCCAATAATTTGTCGACAGCGGTGTCAAAAAGATTAAAAGATTATCTTATCGTCGACAAATTATCGATGTAACATATTGTAAATCTATTTATTGTTTATTCATTGGTAAATTTGCTGTGACTATATATTATATACAACACGTATTTAATTTTTTTTGTACATTATTCAAGTCTGTTACATATAAAACCAATGTAGGAAACACCATATAACATATCGAAAATATTAAGGGCAAAATATAGTCAAACACGATTGATGTATTAATATAATATATTATAAATATATGCAATATTGGGCAATGGGCATTGTACAAAATTTATATATAATGATATATAATAATAAAAATAAGCAATAAGTACGAGGCAATGTTATTTTAAGAGACTTAACAAACATAGATACAATAATAAAATATTTAAAAACACGTGATATGTACACAACACAAAATATTTAAATACAAAAACGTTTTTAAAAAGAAAGTGATTTTATCAGATTATTTTTGGGAATTATTATTATACATAATGTAAAACAAAACAGTGTATAATAACATTTAACAAAATAGGTTTAATAGTCTACATATAATTTATTAATTTAATATATAATATGTCCACAATATATAAGTGGGAATTTGTATAAATATTTATTATATAATATTTGTGAGTGTGTGTGTGTGTGTGTGTATAAAAAATTTAAAATTTAAAAATATATATAAAATAATTTTAAGTAAAAATAATAGGTACCTAAGTTAATAAAAAAAATTTTTAATTTGGAATTATTATTATACATAATGTAAAACATACCTAACAGTGTATAATAACATTAAGCAATATATAGGTTTAATAGTTTATTAATTTAATATATAATATGTCCACAATATATAAGTGGGAAATTGTATAAATATTTATTATATGTAATGTGTGTGTGTGTGTGTGTGTATAAAAAAATATTTTCAATTTAAAAAATTTATAAAATAATAGTATAAACTATAAAGTCAAATATAAAAAAAAATTTAATTTATTGTTTTTGCTGTAAAAAAAAAATTAAATATATTTATTACACTAATAGAAAAATAATTTTAAGCACAAATAATATTACTTACATTTTTTTTAGAGTCCGCCGCTGCCTCCGACGAACTTGCGGCTTCGGACGTACCCGGGGCCTCGGACGTACTCGGGGCCTCTGACGTACCCGGGGTCTCTGACGTACCCGGGGTCTCCGCCGCACCCGGGGTCTCCGCCGCACCAGGAGTCTGCGCCGCACCCGGGGCCGCTCGCTCCGGCTTATTGTTTTTTACGGCATTTTTTGCCGGCTTCTTTGATTTTTTGCCTGTAACACGAATATACAATTGAATATTATCCTGCTTACGAAAAGCACATGGCAAGTGAAATGTAATATAAATATATAAAACACTCACACTTTCGGGCAATGTGGCCGTAGCCGTTGCAGTTGAAGCAACCTGAAATAGAAAAGTTATGGAAAAAAATTCTAATTAACATTTTTACACGAGTTCTACAGTTATAACTTTCGATAAACTTACGGCGTACGGCCTTCTTTTGCCTCGGGTTTGCAGGGATTACTTGAGGTTGTGAATTACCGTAGTAATTCACCTGCAAACCCGAGCAATTGTTAATGGACCCTATGTTTAAGTTCTCCATACTGAAATTAATTATAATTAATTAAGACATATTATCGTTCTCCCTAACGTAATTAAAACATTTACGTATTAAAAAAAATAAATAATAATAAGCATTGCAAATCTTCTTTTACTTGAAGCAAACACAGAACTATATCTACAGAAGAAACTAGAGAATATATTAGTATTTTGTATATTAGCATTATGTTTGAAAATTATTCAATTACATTACTTTGAATATATTATTTACGTATTAAAAAAAAAATAAAAAATAATAAGCATTGCAAATCTTCTTTTACTTGAAGCAAACACAGAACTATCTACAGAAGAAACTAGAGAATACATTAGTATTTTGTATATTAGCATTATGTTTGAAAATTATTCAATTTCATTTTTATTCGAATATATTTTAATTATTTAGATAATATTCATTAGCTCGAACCATAATAAAATAATATAAATGAAAAAAAAATTGTTAGTAAAAAAAAAAACTGCCTTATGAAAAACAGTACATGTGGTCACTATATCCTAACTTAACAATTAGCAAATATAATTAAATATCATGTACTCACGTTTCGGTGTGTCGATTGAAAATGAACGGCTTTCCCAATTTCACTTTACGATGTCTGTTATTTCGTATATAGCCGCCTTATATTAGATAAAATGTTGGTTATGACTTTACGAGCGATACCGTGTTTGAATGTCGGTTAACGTGTTTACTGTATTATTGCAGGTCTTTGGATGGCGTGATGTACAACACGATGGGTGGGGAGGGAGGACGCGACAACGGTCGAGCCGTTGGCCGATTTCTGCAGGCTACGTTCAACATCCGTGCAATACAGTTGTCGTAGCATTTTTTTTTTTGTTTTTGTTTGTTTTACTTGCACATTTATACTCATTAGTACATTTACTTATAATTTCTCCAGTTTTTATTACCTATTCGTTCACTTTTTTTATTCATAACTGGAACTTTGGAGACCGGTGAGTACAATTTTATTTTCCTTCTATAACTGTGCGTAAGCCATGCACGTGTATGTAAACAATTTGTTTATGTTATTGGTTTCAATAGTTTCATTACATCACGCACACGAGTACGATATAAAATACTTTCAAAACTTTCGACTATTATTATTAACGTTTTACGCGCAATGTATGTATGAATACATAATAATAACGAATAGCTCGACTTTCATAGGTTATGTGGTTATGTCATTTTGTATCTGTGCATTACCCACGAGCATCGCAAATTAACGCATACACGGCGCCGGTGACATGCCTTTGCACCTGTTTGCGTACCTTTCGAAGATTATCTGCGCGCAGTTATAGAGTATTTCCATGTTACGGTTAACGGAAATATTGCATTCTGTTAACGATTTTAGCATTTTACATAATTCTGTTGTGATGAGTCACATTTTTCCTATTATTTTGTATGAATTTGAATACGTTTTTTAAATTATTCAAATAATATTAACGTATTTCCGATAATAACGCGCAATAACTGTTGTAGTATCATATCCATTGATAACGAACATAATTTTGATAGTGTTTGCAAATAATTTGTTTTTATTAATATTCAGTTTGCTCATGTTATTATGCTAATTACTAAATTGAACATGTTTTTAATATACTTTTTAGTTTTATTACAATGGTCAGACACTGCGTCATGTGTGGAAACGTTGATGGTGCTATTGGAGTTTCAGCACACAAGTATTCACATTTTCACTGCACTAAGCACATTTTTATGTATCGTTATTATATTGATACATTTTCCTCTTTAGATTTCCTGCGGACGCCGCACGTAGACGTCTGTGGGTGCAATTTGTTGAGACCAACGGTTTTGCCGTTCGTCCAAACTCCATGCTCTGTTCGAGGCATTTCATTCCACATGTTGACTTCTTCCCTGGGGCCAATCGACGCCGTTTAACCAGCACAGCCGTGCCGTCAATAGTAAGTTTATTATGAAATACAGTTTTAGTTTTAATTGTATAGTATTACAATACTACAATATCACACACCTCCAAAAACAATTGGTACTGATTTATTTTTTATGATTACAATATTTATACATATATAATATATATATAAGGAATAAAATAATACAATGTAGGTACAACAGACTATAATATAATTTTTAAGGAAACATTTCACATATATTCACTTATATGTTACATATTATCATTAATATGTGTATATAACATTTTCTGTTTACTAAATTACACTAAACTTATCTCATTGTCGATGTCAGTTCAATCATGAGTATGAGTATGAGTAAACATAAATTATGTACACATGTGTAACAAAATAACCATTTGAACATTGTTATGTGAATTTATTTAAATATAGTTTTTTATATCTACTTCTTCATTTTTATTCACTTCAACATAACTTAAATCTTATACTCATTATACTCACATTTCACTGCTATGTGACATTCATTGTATGTTTTACTTTATAAATGGTATCCATGTTAAACATTTCAAAGTACGTTGTGCAGTAACGAGTCATTTCTTAATTCACTATCTCAATAATATATAACTTTTATATATTACACTCATGGTTCCATTAACACTACATTTGACAAATGTATATAGAATACATAGATAGATATATTTTAATACACTAACCTTCCATTCCCAGTACACAATCACAATGACGTGCATTTATTTATTATGATATATTCTTGATAATTATATGTCATTTAATTGATAGTTATTCCATTCGAACATTTTTAATTCCATAATTTCTTTTAATATACTTTATTTGATTAACAAAATAGAGTAATATCTTTTTTTTAAAACAAATATTTTACTAAACATAACATAAACATTATTACTTGCATACACTTTTTTTTTACCCTATTAATCTTTAAATTAAAAATCATAATAAATAAAAGCATATCATTGTGTACAGGGAATCAAAGGTTTGTGTATTAAAATATATATATAGGTATATTATATAGGTATATATCTATCTTTAAGTTCACTTATACCAGGTAGCTTAATTAATTTATTGTATTTAATTTGCATACAAATGGATATATTAAATATATTTGTATTTATGTCTGTATGTTTGTTTAAACATTGATGGTGCTCATTATGTTCTTTTATTTATGTGAAAATTAAAAATTTGAGATACATTTAATAAAATACAATACCAATTTAATAACTAACCCAGGGGCGGTATTTAAGGGAGGGGCACATGGGGCCCGTGCCTCCCCCCATTCATCGTATTTTATACTTATTTTTATTATATGAGAAATTTTACAACTCTAGGCTCCACGCAAATTAGAACTTTTTGTTTGTGCCCCCCCCCCTTAAGACATTCCTAAGTACGCCCCTGAACTAACCTATCTTATTAACAATATTTATTAGTTACTAAATTATTTAAGTTTTACTTTTAATGTATTGGTTACAATGTTTTTATGATTTATATAATTTTTTTTCAACTTCTTTTTTAACCTATTAATCTTAATTTTCTTTTTGAGGTTCACTTATACCTATAGCTTAATTAATTTATTGTACTAAATTTATACACAAATATATCTAAATATTTGTATTTATATTATATGTTTAGCTGATGGGTGCTCATAATGTTCTTTTATTTATGGGAACATTAAACATTTGAGATACATTTAATAAAATACAATACCAATTCAATAACTAACCTATTTTATAGTCATTTTTATTCACTACGACATAACTTAAATCTTATTTATACACTCATTTCACTGCTATGTGGCATTCATTGTATGTTTTACTTTATGTATGTTAAATCTATATATCTATATTAAACATTTCAAAGTACATTGTGCAGTCACGAGTTAATTTTTTAATTCACTATCACAATAATATATAACTTTTATATATTACACTCATCAACACCACACTCGACCATTGTTAACAAATTTTTTTATAATGTATAGATAGATGTATTTAAATACGCATACCTTCTATTCGCTGTAACAATAACATGCTTTTATTTGCTATGACATTAAATTATTATTCTATATAATAATTAAAAATAAATAAATAAATATCTTTTTTTAAAACAATTAATACTCTACCACACCAAACATAAACGTTTTTACTTGCATACACTTCTTTTTTGAGCCTATTAATCTTTCAATTCAAAATCATAATAGACAAAAGCATATCATTGTGTACAGGGAATTGTATTTATGTCTGTATGTTTAACTGATGGTACTCATTATGTTCTGTTATTTATGGGCAAATTAAAGAATTGAGATACTTAATACAATATTTATTAGTTACTAAATTGTTTAAGTTTTATTATCATTTTATATCACTATTCTATTCATTTAAACTGATCATCTATGATTTTATAGGCAGTCGAACAGCAGCATGAGGCACCTGACGGTGAACAAGCAGTTCACGAAGAAATTGACAACGCCAATGAACAAGGCGGCGCAGAAATCATTGAGGTCCAAATGGATGTCAATGACATGGAAGTCGTCGAAGTCCATGTGGAAGATGACAATGTGGAAGTCGTCGAAGTCCATGTGGAAGATGACAATGTGGAAGTTGTCGAAGTCCATCTCGAAGATGACCATGTGGAAGTTGTCGAGGTCCAAATGGATGACGTCCTGATGGACGTACAAGTGGAAGTCGTTGATGTTTTGCCGGCCGACGCACAGGCAGAACTTGAATTCGCAGACATCTTCGACTATCTACCTCCAGACGTCGACGAAGAGGTCAGTGATTTCATATTCATAAAATAAAAATATATAAGAACCATTACTATTTTATTATTCACATTGCAGTTCGAGCCAATTCCACTGGGTGTTCCTGTGGCAGAACGTTTGCCAATGAGAGACCGTCCGGCAGGTGTTCAACATCCACTCCCGGACCAACACAACATAGGTGCTTTGGACGTGGTTTGCAGAGAATGCAACGCCCGTCACTTTCATTGTGAGCGCGCATCTAGAGGTCACTTCTCCACGTGCTGTAACAACGGTCAAGTGACCGCCACAGGACAGCGCGCACTGCTGCGAGCACCTATGCGTTTAACTAATTTGTTGATTGATGATTCACAGGAAGGTACAAACTTTCGAAGGGAGACTCGCCGGTACAACAACTCACTGGCGTTCGCAGCGTTCTCCAGCGACCTCAACCCCAGGCGGTTGCCGGGTCGGGGACCAAGCGTGTACACTGTCCACGGACAAGTGTACCGCAGGGTCAACAATGACGTCGTTGGCAACGAACACAGGCCACCAAGGTACTGTGAGTTGTACTTTGTCAACTCAGCTGAGGCCAACCAGGCCCGAATGCGACAACAAGATGTCGCAGACCGTCTTTTGGCAGGTTTGCTTGCAGACCTGGACCAAATGCTTCGGGAGATCAACCCATACGCTCAGGCTTTTAGGTAAGATGAGCGATAAACTCATACACATACACTTTAGTAGTTATTAAACGCTGTAGCTTTTTTTTTTATCTATACACACAGTTCTTAATACCTACTTAAAGGTAATTTTTTAATTTATTTTATACGATATACATTACACTAAACCGTGGTGCTACTACCGGATAAAGTAAATAACATAGACTACCGATTATTATACCGATACATTATATTTATTTATATTATCCCACTTATCTGGTCTTTTTACAATGTGTATATTATAAGTAAATATGTGTTTACAGGAACATGAGCAGGTTGTGGTTAGAGGAACAAGAAAGAGCCAATGCCAACCCTGAAGTGATGGGACCTAGGTCAGTGAGTATGCATTTTGTTACAGATGCAGCCAGGGATCAGCGACGATACCAACGACCGACCGCAAACGAAGTTGCGGCCGTGTTCGTTGGTGACGATGGAAGACCACCGAGAGACCTCAATCTGGTAATTTTTGACAGGAATCCCGTTGACCCCGGACATCGAATGCAAACCATACCCGCGGGCTCATGTTACGCAGATCCCATGTTGTACCCTCTGTTCTTCCCGCACGGGGAGAGCGGTTGGCACTTCAATGTGATGCAAGAGGGTAACCGCAACAACCAAGTTCGCAGTCGGAACACTATCCGGGAGTTTGTGTGTTATCGTATGGCAATTCGATATACAGGAAACAACGATACTGATCACGAAGGCATAAGTTTAATACATGGTGGTGGTTTTTTATTGCAGCAGTACGTGTGTGACCAGTATGTTCGGATGGAATCGAACAATCTCAACTACGCCCGTAGAAATCAGCAAGCGCTTCTCGCTGACGCTTATCAAGGATTGGTGGACCATGTCAACCAACAGCACCACTTGGACGAGGCCAACCCGATGGCTGTCGGCCGTAGAGTCATTCTGCCGTCGACATTCGTCGGGAGTCCACGTTACATGAAAGGGTGTTATCACGACGCTATGGCTATTGTGCGTAAGTACGGAAAACCTGATCTGTTTATAACTTTTACGTGCAATCCTAGGTGGCCAGAAATTACACAGAACCTCGGGAGATGGTCTGCTCCAAACGACAGACCCGATCTCATAGCCCGGGTGTTCCACGCCAAACTCAAGGCCCTCATGCAGGACATAACAGTAAATCGTGTGTTTGGTAATGTAGACGCTTATGTATACACTGTTGAGTTTCAGAAACGTGGATTGCCGCACGCACACATATTGGTCATCCTCGGTGAGGAAAGTAAGTTGCTCACCGCCGAGGATGTGGACAATGTTGTGTGCGCCTCCTTGCCGGACCCGGCGACCGACAGGCGCCTGTTTGACTGTGTGACATCACACATGATTCACGGGCCGTGTGGGCAACTAAACCCCAACAGCCCGTGCATGGTGGACAACAGTTGTTCAAAGAAGTATCCAAAAGAATACAGTGAAGAAACTGTCTACGCTTCCAACAACGGGTACCCGACGTACCGCCGACCAAACAATGGATCTGTTGCCTTGGTCAGACAACAAGAGGTAGGCAATGAATTTGTGGTCCCCCACAATCCATACCTACTGGCAAAATATGATGCACACATCAACGTTGAGGTGTGCTCTACGGTTAAGAGTGTCATGTATTTGTATAAATACGTGTACAAAGGCCATGATGCGGCCACTATGGAAGTTTGGGACGGCGATGAGATATCAAAGTAAGCAGATTCAAATTAATTATTTTCATATACCACTAAGTCTATGCTATTGTATAAATTAATAACACTTAATGAACCATACACTACAATGTTTGTTGTAAGAACTGCATTAATTTGGTTCATTATAATGATTTTTGACTGTAGAAACTTTAGATACTAACAACACACTGCACATAAATTATATTAGACTCCAGCACTTTTGATTTTATTTTTCACTATACTTAGCCATAGTCTATCTCAATCAAATTGTTGTTGAAATAAAACATAAAAATCATTATGGCGTTGCACAAACCAACGAAATACTACTGTTTTAATTTATTTTAAACTCACAACTGTGTGGATGTTAGATTACTATGTATAATACTTGGCCATACATTACTATACATGTGTGTATAAACTTCACTCTTTTGGTGTCAACTATGATTTTGTCTATATATATTATTGTTACTATCTAAAAACTTTTCAAGCTCCACCTTACAATTGACGATGACTTTAATTGAGTTGATTTAATTTAATTTATTCGAAAGCTCAGATATAGTTAACAGTTATTATTTGTTATAGTTATAACCTATAACTGAATTTTAATTGTTTACAACTGTTAATTTTATATTAAATTATAAAATAAAAATAAATAAAATTTACAATATAACAATATATTAATCACATACTTTAAACACTATATTAATATACTTTTCCACGTCGTAATATGGGTTTTATTAACTATATACTATATACTTTACTTTTTTTTTTTTAATGACTAATTTTATTTTACTCATGTCATTGATTAATATCACATGCAACGACACCACAAATAATTAATAATGAAATTAATAATGAAAAATAATAAATCTAAACATAAGACAAATCATTAATTATTTAAACGTTATGCTTGCCAAACCTCTTATACTTTATAGTAACATGTATTACATGTATTAATAAGATAACTCAATATCACATGATATATTATATTACATGTATACAATTAACTTAATATCACTTGATACATTATAGTATATATTATATGTAATTATGATTTATGACTGTGCAATTTTGTTACTATTATGGTTTATTATATGTTTGTTTTTTTTTTTTATTTCAGTTTCATCAATTCACGATACGTAAGTCCGCCAGAAGGGATCTGGCGGTTGTTTTCGTATGAAATGCACAAGAGGAGTCACACGATTGTTAGACTTCCAGTGCACTTGGAAGACAGACAGACCGTCTACTTTGCTCCTGGGCAAGCCCAAGAACGAGTACAGAACGATGCCCAACGTCGTACGAAATTGACAGAGTTCTTCACGTTGAACGCAAACGACGTGGAGGCAAGACAGTACCTGTATCACGAGATACCGGTGCACTACACGTGGCAACAGGCACAGAGAAGGTGGGTGCGGCGACAAAGACGGATGACCAACGAGACGTTGGCTCGGATGTATGTCGTCAACCCACTGGACCGTGACCGGTTCCACCTGCGACTGTTACTTTTGCACCGGAGAGGCTCACAGTCTTTCCGGGACATGAGAACAGTCGACGGCGTGGTGCACGAGAGCTACGGGGCTGCCGCCATCGCGTTGGGACTCTTGGAGTCCGACCGCGCATGGCTGGCATGCATGGAAGAGTCTGCGTCGTTAGACACTCCCCGACAGCTCCGGTATCTCTTCGTTACGATACTGGTGATGTGCCATCCGGCGGAACCGCTGGCCTTGTTCCAAGCGAACGAGGCCAGCATGATGGAGGACTTCAATCGGCGTTTCCAAGACTTGGACCGTGCCAGAGCGGCAAGTCTTGACGCCATTGGAGACCTACTTCGTGCACACGGAAAAACGCTCGGCGACTACGGGTTGCCCTACCCGGATGTCGGTCTATTGGAACCCGAACAGGACGACCAGTTGTTCGGGGCAATAGACGCGGCGGCGCGGTGGGCGCAACAAGTGGTCGACATGAACGACGAACAGCGTACGGTGTACGATCGGGTGATGGCGGCCGTCGACGACAACCGGGACATCCAAAAGGTGTTCTACGTCGACGGCCCCGGTGGCACTGGAAAGACGACGCTCTACGGATGCCTCATTTGGTCGCTTCGCAACCGAGGACGGTCGGTGTTGTGCGTGGCGTATACTGGGATCGCGGCGTCTAATAGTATGTGACGTTGCTGATTTAATTGATTTTGTTTACCCGCAGCACATGTCGTTGGCTAATGTCGACTATTTTGCTCGGAAAATCATTCTGTGTCCTAGGAACGAGGAATGCAGGCAAATCAATCGCACGGTGCTCCAACGCATCGAGGGCGCTGAAAGAACGTACACGGGCATAGACTCTGTGGTGATGGACGATCCCGACGAGGTAGCAAATTACCCGACCGAGTTCCTAAACTCACTAGAACTGAACGGCCTGCCGCCGTTCAGATTGACACTCAGGGTAGGTGCTATAGTCATGTTGCTAAGGAATCTCGATCCTAAGCGAAGACTGTGTAACGGTACAAGGTTAGTGGTCACCGAACTCCGGCGACACAACTTTAAGGCTAGGATGTTGTCTGGTAATGTTGATGCACAGGAGGACATCGTCATACCAGCGATACCCATGACTTCTGGTAGTGAGGACGACCTGCCTTTCGAAATGAGGCGGGTTCAATTCCCAGTTAGGTTATCGTTTGCTATGACAATCAACAAGTCACAGGGGCAGACGTTTGACCGAGTTGGATTGCTTCTGCCGGTGCCCGTGTTCACACACGGGCAACTGTATGTTGCATTTTCAAGAGTGAGGAACGCTCAATCTGTCAGAGTCGGCATGTACGATGATGGCAATGGGCGGTTTGTCACAAAGAACGTTGTGTACAGGGAAGTACTACCAACGGGTTAACAAGTATGTAGGCAACGGTGAAATTGTTCACAAAAAAATTATATCAGATTTACTATTTCTAATTACCATTAACTGTTAGCATTGTTTAATTTCAATAACAAATTTTCATCTGATATATTTTTTTTTGAGACTTTCTAACTGGAGACTACAAAATAGTTTACATATATATATATATATATATATACAACAATGTTGTATACCGATCATGGGTCTTATGATCCACCGGGCGTTGGCCATATCATGGATCTAATGATCCACCGGGCGTTGGCCACTTGAAGTACCTAATCCTTAGGGATCCGCACATTCTTAGGTACTTCATGGACAATTGGGTTATTTCTACAGTCATGTAGCTGCTCCCGACTGTTCACTGAGGAGAGATAGTTCGACAACCTCCACGTGGTTCTCTCTGGATGCGAATCTGCTTCAATGCGGATTCGTAACTAATAGTCGAACACATTATTTAACATTTTTAAAGTGTATACCTATTTTTCTTTTTTTTTAACATATACTGTAAGATATCTGTAATATTGTAATTGTCAATTTGTTTGTAACACATAAAATTCAATTAATATGTGCAACACCAATTCAACTATTAATTAATTAATTTTGTACATTTTTTGTTTGTGTACATTTAACATAATGTCTGTCATCTAAACACCATGGAATTGTTTGTACTTTGTTTTTTTTTTTTTACATACACTGTGCATTGATTTATCTGTACAATACAAGGTGTTATTGGTTTCAATTTATTCAGAATGTACAAGTATATATTATAACAATATTTCTTATTTTTATTTGACTACCTATTTTATGCAAAGCTTTTACTTACTATAATGTATAACAATATTTGTATTTATTTTTTTTATCACAATAATTGTTCATTAACATTGTTGTGGTGGACTTAAGCGTTATAAACATAATATGTTATAAGTATATTATACATGTAAAATTCATACTCTCCTCTGTACACAAATTATGTAAGAAACATAAAATAATTAGATACTTATATTGTTTAAATTAATTATATTCCTAATGTTTTATATAATATCTACCTAATTATTAATTATGTTTCTAATGTTTAAAAAAATATCTTCTACCTAATAAAATACATGTACCTAATTGAATGTATTATTTAATTTTTTTAACACAATAAATTGCAAATTTAGTCATGTATTTTGTTTGTGTGTTATATTTGATAATAATATATTATATTAATGAGTGTGTTGGCTAATGTTAGTATTTAAATTTTTACATACACATTAGGTGTATACTATTATGGCCACAATCAGATTGTCTACATAAGTGGCTTTATTACACGTCAACTGATTTATACCAGTGATGACTGATAACTAGACATTAAAAAGTCAATATCATAGATTTTAAAAATTTTTACTTAGCACAATTTTTTATTTTAAATACAATAAATGCATTGTTAAGATTTTCTTCCATATGTAAAGTTTGTATTAATGTGAATTACTCATTAATTAGTAATTAATTGGTATACCGTTGTCAGAGTGCAGGTATTGTACACTCAATAGTCAATACATATACAATATACATACAATATTTCACCCATGCGTCAACATTGTCTGCGATCCGACGCAGTCGGATCGCCTACCTGGTAGGTATAATAGTTGCATATAAGTTTATTATAACAAGAGATTGCTGATTATTCAATGCTCAAACGACAACATTCGACTTAAACATTTTTTCCTACTTTCGACGCCAGGAGGTTAGACAATCCGCCGTAGGCGGATTCCCCAGCAAGGTATCGATTTACACCGGTCGAGGGCTGATAGCTAGACACTTAAAAGTCTACGTCTCAATCTCAACTTTCAAAAACTTTTCACATTCGAAAGGAGATCGCCAAACAATCGACGCCACGAACGTCTTATCAATTTTCGAAAACACCCGCCTTATCATCATCATCCCGATAGAATATTTGCAGTACTACCAATCAGTGGTACCAACACCACGGACTTATTACCGCCAAATCTTCATTTTTTGAAAACTTACCACTTTCAAGCTCTTCCATCCGTCCTAGGGTATTCACTTACACCGAGTTTCACCCAAAGCGAGTTTCACGGGCCGCTAGTCTTATATAATAAAACGTGAAGCAGTTCGCCCGTTGTCCGCCCCGGCGCTACCAGTACTTTAGCAGAAAGCCAATCGAAAATTAGAATTTTTTTCCCGACCCGTTATCACCTTTTCGCGTTATCGCGCTATCTCGAAGTCGACCTTTTGTTATTACTGAATACATCGGTTTTCGAACACTTTTCGACGTTTGAACCCCTTTTTTGGAATTTTTTTGGCGTTTTACGGTCTCGCCGTCGTGTTTTTCGAGTACTCCGTGTTTTTTTACGCCCGGTAGTGTTCGTTTTCTATGTGTTTGTTTCGTTGCGTTCGCCGTCGCGTTAAACGAGACGGCCGCCGACCGACGTTCTCGCCGATTTTATTTCGACTTTTTCAGTTTTCGTCTTTCTGATTCACGCTTTCGTCATTGTGATATAGTTTTTCGCGACTTCGCGTACCCCGTGTCCTTTAAACGCCGTACGTTTACCGTTTGTACGTGAAATCTGTTATGGTGATTGGACGTAACGATTAGAATCGCCGAATGACGTATGAGGTACCTATGTACGGTTTAACCTACTCGGTCTTATTATAATGATTTCGATTAAATTGCACGATTTTATGTACGTTATATTTCTGTACGTGTTGTAGGCTTACTGTTCGTCGATTCGTGTCGAATACAAGTCGTTTTCGTGCCCTTCGTACACTTTAGTTCCAGACCGTCTACAGTGCTGAATTAGCACTGCAGATTATTTTTTTGGATATCAAACATAGTGACTGCGTGTATTTCTTTAAATATCAAATGTGTGTATACTACATTAGTATCTATTATCATAATATATGGTAAAGGTGTATAGTCAATTATTGCGGAGCATTGACATTCTTTTGTTCGCACAGTGTTGATTTACTCATATAATACATAATATAGTTAAATTACTGTTTTGGATTCAATAAATTGGATTTCATCATTTTATTTACATTGTTTTATCCTTTATAACTCAGCCCTAACACCATTAGACCAATGTTTTTGCACACATCTAAAATATGAAACATTTGTTAAGTTCATAAGAATTAATTAGCAACCATAAGTATTTTAAATTATTTTATTTAATTTAATAGCCATCATGTAAGTTTCAGATGAAAGGTAATTAAATAGTTTTATAAATATTTTAAATTATACAATCGAGTATATTTGCAATCTATACAATATTTAACTTATTAAAATACATTTTATAAATATTACTTTTATTGTATAATTGTTTTCTACCTAATAAAACAAAAACAGATAATTATTGATGTGTAGGTATTATATACATATTATTTTGAATCGAGAACACAATATATAAATTTAAAACGTTAAAATTGGATTAAGAATGTTGTTATTATACCTTATGCTAACCATTTACAATGTTCAAGAAATTTAATAGTATTATTCATTTATTATGTGCATATTTTATTATAATATAAATAGTTTATAAATTATTTTTATAGTAATTAATAACAACAAATAAGATTGAGTTTGACTATACTTTAAAGGCTCAACTTTTAAAAGTATCATATTTGATCATTGATTCATGATTTTATACGGTTTAAAACATTGCATACCTCAACTATATTTTTTTATTTACATGATATATTTTATGCAATATCAAACATTTGGTAAGTTCAAAAGAATTGATTAGCATTTATAAGTATTTTAAATCTTTTAATTTAATTTAATTGCTACCATTTAAGTTTCAGACGAAATGTAATTAAATAGTTCTTAAGTCTGATTGTAAATATTTTAAATTATACAATTGAGTATAGGTATTTACAATCTATAAAATAATTTATCTTTAGTTAAATTTAATGAATTTTTCTATTATTGTATAATTGTTATCTACCTAATAAATCAAACACAGATAATTAAATATTGATGTGTTCATATAAAAATTTTATTTTGGAATCGTGAACACAATTAATAAATTGCAAACATTGATAGTTTTTTAAGAATGTTGTTATAATGTCTTTTGTAAGTATTATTCATTTATTATATGCATATTTAATTAGAATATAAACAATTTATAAATGTATTATATTAATAGTAATACATAACAAAAAATAAGTTCATGTTTGACTATACTTTAAAGGCTTTTAAAAATATTATATTGATCATTAATTCATAATTTTATACAATTTAAAACATTGAATAGGTACCTCAATTAAAAAATTTATTTATTTAATATCTAATACAATATATGTATTTATAATAAAAATATGTATAAAAAAATACAAAGAAAAATGATAAATATAAATAATATAACTATACAAATATAAATGGTAATTATACCTATAGCAATATTTTAAATTGAATTTTTATTTTTTAAATAAACGCCTCGACAACATAGGTCATTGGCCTAGAAAAGAACAAAAATAGTTACATAAATTGCATTTGTAACATGTATTTTGTGTATAATATGGAATTATAGTGATCAGGTTCCTATAAGAATTGAGGTACATTAAATTAGTGTATACACTATAGTATGATAAATATATTAATTATGTCATCACACACAACCAAGGTGTTGTGTATTGCTATATATTTCGTATTATGTACAATTTATATTTTGCCATTCAACTTTGTTATTATGTTTATGCATACAATATGCTGTAGGTAATATTATATTATAATAGTAGTAATCAATCAGTAACTATGACATAAAATTAGAATAAAAATATTTGATAAATAATATTAATAATAATATTAAATAAGTTTGGGTTTGACTTTAATCTATTGCCTGAAGTATAATATATAAATAATGTAGATTATTTAAGTATAGTTTTGGAGGATTTAAATTTTTGAATAAATTTGGTTAATCCAAAAACTGTATTCTTTACAATTACATATATTATTAAATTAATATTACAAATGAATGTAATACACGTAAAAAATTACTATATGTTAAAAGATATTGTACGCAAATGCATGTAAAAGACAATTAATAAGAATATCCAACTCTCATGAGTTCATGACATTCGAAATATATTAATTGCATAGAAAAAACAGTTCTTGATAGAAAATTCGCTGCTGATCGCAAACTGCTTAAATGCTCGAAATTTGACAGTATTTTTCAACTCGAACTGTAGTCGATAGGTCTCCATGCATAGGATAGGCAGCAGGTATAGCAGGATCGAAACCCACCCCGGCGGAATTAGCAGCAGCGCATGCTGAAACATGGCCGCCCGGATTTTTTGCATTTTTTTTCACAAAATATTTTGTTTTATATTTATTTTGAATAATGTATATAATAAATACACTGTTGAGTTTCAGAAACGTGGATTGCCGCACGCGCAAATACTGGTCATCCTCAGGGAAGACAGTAAGTTGCACACGGCCGAAGACGTGGACAACGTTGTGTGCGCCTCCTTGCCGGACCCGGCAACCGACAGGCGCCTGTTTGATTGTGTGACATCACACATGATTCACGGGCCGTGTGGGCAACTAAACCCTAACAGCCCGTGCATGGTGGACAACAGTTGTTCAAAGAAGTATCCAAAAGAATACAGTGAAGAAACTGTCTACGCTTCCAACAACGGGTACCCGACGTACCGCCGACCAAACAATGGATCTGTTGCCTTGGTCAGACAACAAGAGGTGGGCAATGAATTTGTGGTCCCCCACAATCCATACCTACTGGCCAAATATGATGCACACATCAACGTTGAGGTGTGCTCTACGGTTAAGAGTGTCATGTATTTGTATAAATACGTGTACAAAGGCCATGATGCGGCCACTATGGAAGTTTGGGACGGTGATGAGATATCAAAGTAAGCAGATTCAAATTATTTATTTTAATATACTAAGTTTTTGCTTAATGCTTTTGTATAAATCAATAACACTTAAATGTTTATTGTAAGAACTGCATTCATTTGGTTCATTATAATGCTTTTTGACTATAGAAAATTTAAATCATTTTTTACTAAAAACATACTGTAAATAAATTAACATTAGACTCCAGCAGTTTTAATAGTATTTTTCACTATACTTGGCCATGCTCTATCTCAAGCAAATTGTTGAATTGTTGAAATAAAACATAAAAATCATTAAACTCCAATTAAAAATAAATTGCTTAATGGTTTTATTTAAGCTACAACAATTTGATTTATAATTATACTTATTCAAATGGCTCAGGTGTAGTTAATAATTGTTAAATTCAAATTGGTGGTATGACGTTGCACAAACTAACGAAATATTAATAAATACAATGTACCTACTTTTATGTACATTTAAAACACTTATTTTTATTAACTTAGTATTACTACTGTTTTAATTTATTTTAAACTCATATCTGTGTGATGTTAAATTAATATGTATAATACTTGGCCATACATTAGTATACATGTATATATAAACTTCACACCTATAACTGAATTTTAATTGTTTACAACTGTTAATTTTATATTAAATTATAAAATAAAAATAAATACAATTTACAATATATCAATCACATACTTTAAACACTACATTAATACACTTTTTTTATGTCATTTTTTTTTTAATAACTAACTAACATTTAAACGTTATGCTTGCCAAACCTCTTATACTTTATAGTATTACATGCATTAATAAGATTACTTAATATCACTTGATATACTGTGTTATATATACCTATTTATATATGCAATTAACTTAATATCACATGATATATTATAGTATATATTATATGTAATTATGACTGTGCAACTTTGTTACTATTATGGTTTATTATATGTTTGTTTTTTTTTCAGTTTCATCAATTCACGATACGTAAGTCCGCCAGAAGGGATCTGGCGGTTGTTTTCGTATGAAATGCACAAGAGGAGTCACACGATTGTTAGACTTCCAGTGCACTTGGAAGACAGACAGACCGTCTACTTTGCTCCTGGGCAAGCCCAAGAGCGAGTACAGAACGATGCCCAACGTCGTACGAAATTGACAGAGTTCTTCACGTTGAACGCAAACGACGTGGAGGCAAGACAGTACCTGTATCACGAGATACCGGTGCACTACACGTGGCAACAGGCACAGAGAAGGTGGGTGCGGCGACAAAGACGGATGACCAACGAGACGTTGGCTCGGATGTATGTCGTCAACCCACTGGACCGTGACCGGTTCCACCTGCGACTGTTACTTTTGCACCGGAGAGGCTCACAGTCTTTCCGGGACATGAGAACAGTCGACGGCGTGGTGCACGAGAGCTACGGGGCTGCCGCCATCGCGTTGGGACTCTTGGAGTCCGACCGCGCATGGCTGGCATGCATGGAAGAGTCTGCGTCGTTAGACACTCCCCGACAGCTCCGGTATCTCTTCGTTACGATACTGGTGATGTGCCATCCGGCGGAACCGCTGGCCTTGTTCCAAGCGAACGAGGCCAGCATGATGGAGGACTTCAATCGGCGTTTCCAAGACTTGGACCGTGCCAGAGCGGCAAGTCTTGACGCCATTGGAGACCTACTTCGTGCACACGGAAAAACGCTCGGCGACTACGGGTTGCCCTACCCGGATGTCGGTCTATTGGAACCCGAACAGGACGACCAGTTGTTCGGGGCAATAGACGCGGCGGCGCGGTGGGCGCAACAAGTGGTCGACATGAACGACGAACAGCGTACGGTGTACGATCGGGTGATGGCGGCCGTCGACGACAACCGGGACATCCAAAAGGTGTTCTACGTCGACGGCCCCGGTGGCACTGGAAAGACGACGCTCTACGGATGCCTCATTTGGTCGCTTCGCAACCGAGGACGGTCGGTGTTGTGCGTGGCGTATACTGGGATCGCGGCGTCTAATAGTATGTGACGTTGCTGATTTAATTGATTTTGTTTACCCGCAGCACATGTCGTTGGCTAATGTCGACTATTTTGCTCGGAAAATCATTCTGTGTCCTAGGAACGAGGAATGCAGGCAAATCAATCGCACGGTGCTCCAACGCATCGAGGGCGCTGAAAGAACGTACACGGGCATAGACTCTGTGGTGATGGACGATCCCGACGAGGTAGCAAATTACCCGACCGAGTTCCTAAACTCACTAGAACTGAACGGCCTGCCGCCGTTCAGATTGACACTCAGGGTAGGTGCTATAGTCATGTTGCTAAGGAATCTCGATCCTAAGCGAAGACTGTGTAACGGTACAAGGTTAGTGGTCACCGAACTCCGGCGACACAACTTTAAGGCTAGGATGTTGTCTGGTAATGTTGATGCACAGGAGGACATCGTCATACCAGCGATACCCATGACTTCTGGTAGTGAGGACGACCTGCCTTTCGAAATGAGGCGGGTTCAATTCCCAGTTAGGTTATCGTTTGCTATGACAATCAACAAGTCACAGGGGCAGACGTTTGACCGAGTTGGATTGCTTCTGCCGGTGCCCGTGTTCACACACGGGCAACTGTATGTTGCATTTTCAAGAGTGAGGAACGCTCAATCTGTCAGAGTCGGCATGTACGATGATGGCAATGGGCGGTTTGTCACAAAGAACGTTGTGTACAGGGAAGTACTACCAACGGGTTAACAAGTATGTAGGCAACGGTGAAATTGTTCACAAAAAAATTATATCAGATTTACTATTTCTAATTACCATTCACTGTTAGCATTGTTTAATTTCAATAACAAATTTTCATCTGATAAATTTTTTTTTGAGACTTTCTAACCGGAGACTACAAAATAGTTTATACCTATATATAAATATACAATGTTGTATACCGATCATGGGTCTTATGATCCACCGGGCGTTGGCCATATCATGGATCTAATGATCCACCGGGCGTTGGCCATATCATGGATCTTATGATCCACCGGGCGTTGGCCACTTGAAGTACCTAATCCTTAGGGATCCGCACATTCTTAGGTACTTCATGGACAGTTGGGTTATTTCTACAGTCATGTAGCTGCTCCCGACTGTTCACTGAGGAGAGATAGTTCGACAACCTCCACGTGGTTCTCTCTGGATGCGAATCTGCTTCAATGCGGATTCGTAACTAATAGTCGAACACATTATTTAACATTTTTAGAGTGTATACCTATTTTTCTTTTTTTTTTAAACATATACTGTAAGATATCTGTAATATTGTAATTGTCAATTTGTTTGTAACACATAAAATTCAATTAATATGTGCAACACCAATTCAACTATTGTAATTAATTTTGTAAATTTTTTGTTTGTGTACATTTAACATGTCTGTCATCTAAACACCATGGAATTGTTTGTACTTTGGTTTTTTTTTTTATATATACACTGTGCATTGATTTATCTGTACAATACAAGGTGTTATTGGTTTCAATTTATTCAGAATGTAAACGTATATATTATAACAATATTTCTTATTTTTATTTGACTACCTATTGTATGCAAAGCTTTTACTTACTATAATGTATAACAATATTTGTATTTATTTTTTTTATCACAATATTTGTTCATTAACATTGTTGTGTTGGACTTAAGCGTTATAAACATAATATGTTATAAGTATATTATACATGTAAAATTCATACTCTCCTCTGTACACAAATTATGTAAGAAACATAAAATAATTAGATAATTATACCTATTATTTAAATTAATTATATTCCTAATGTTTTATATAATATCTACCTAATTATTAATTATGTTTCTATTGTTTAAAAAAATATCTACCTAATAAAATACATGTAATTGAATGTATTATTTAATTTTTTTAACACAATAAATTGCAAATTTAGTCATGTATTTTGTTTGTGTATTATATTTGATAATAATATATAATATTAATGAGTGTGTTGGCAGATGTTAGTATTTAATATTTAATTTTTACAGACACATTAGGTATATACTATTATGGTCACAATCAGATTGTCTACATAAGTGGCTTTATTACACGTCAACTGATTTATACCAGTGATGAATGATAACTAGACATTAAAGAGTGAATATTATAGATTTTAAAATTTTTTTATTTTAAATACAAATACAATAAATGCATTGTTAAGATTTTCTTCCATATGTAAAGTTTGTATTAATGTGAATTACTCATTAATTAGTAATTAATTGGTATACCGTTGTCAGAGTGCAGGTATTGTACACTCAATAGTCAATACATATACAATATACATACAATATTTCACCCATGCGTCAACATTGTCTGCGATCCGACGCAGTCGGATCGCCTACCTGGTAGGTATAGTTGCATATAAATTTATTATAACAAGCAGGGGCGTTCTCAGGATTTTTCTATGGGGGGGGGGTTCTGAAAATTTACTTGAATTTAATAGTATATATTATCAAAAGTAGACAAAAAGTGTATTACTAAAATGTAAGAAAACAAAGATCCTTGGGGGGGGATCTATCCCCCATATCCCCCCCCGTGAGAACGCCCATGATAACAAGAGATTGCTGATTATTCAATGCTCAAACGACGACATTCGACTTTAACATTTTTTCCTACTTTCGACGCCAGGAGGTTAGACAATCCGCCGTAGGCGGATTCCCCAGCCAGGTATCGATTTACACCGGTCGAGGGCTGATAGCTAGACACTTAAAAGTCTACGTCTCAATCTCAACTTTCAAAAACTTTTCACATTCGAAAGGAGACCGCCAAACAATCGACGCCACGAACGTCTTATCAATTCTCGAAAACACCCGCCTGAATTCTGTGTTATCATCATCATCCCGATAGAATATTTGCAGTACTACCAATCAGTGGTACCAACACCACGGACTTAGTACCGCCAAATCTTCATTTTTTGAAAACTTACCACTTTCAAGCTCTTCCATCCGTCCTAGGGTATTCACTTACACCGAGTTTCACCCAAAGCGAGTTTCACGGGCCGCTAGTCTTATTATATAAAATATAAATGTTGACGCGGACCGCCGATCGCTGCGCTGTGTGTATTATAGTGTACTGGCCAATCGAAAAATTAGAATTATTTTCCAGACGCGTTATCGCCTTTCGTCGTTATCGGCTTATCGCACCGTTTCGGCTTCGTCGTTTTGTTATTACTGTATATATCGTTTTTTCGAAATTTTTCAACGTTTTTCGACTTTTGAAGCCCTTTTACGCGGATTTAACGGCGTTTTTCGACCTAGCGGTCGTGTTATTCGCGTCCGCCGTGTCGTTTTACTGCCGGTAGTGCGCCCGTTTTTTACGTATTTGTTTTTTCCGAGTGGCTATCGCGTCGACGGCGACCGACGTTCTCGGCGATTTCGTTTCGCCTTTTTACGTTTTCGTCGCCCCGTTTCGCGATTTTCGATCCGGAGATGGTGTTTTTCGAGTAACGCGCGTCTCTTAGTCGCCGTACGTGTGCCGTTTGTACGCCGATTCCGTCATCAAATCAAACGTCCTAGAGCAGATGAGACATTCGGTGATGATTTAGTCATGTTCAATACTATATTATGGTTAAACTACTGTTTTTAAATCAAAAAATTGTGTTATATAGTTTTATTTACATTGTCTTATCCTTTGCTCAACCCTACTCCATTAGATTAATATTTTACCTCGGGCTGTGCTGGGTGGAACAGAAGTGTTTGTCGACGATAAAGGTCTATTCGCACAGTACAGTATTATTGTACTTTTATGGACAGTATATTGTCATAAATCAATAAATATAAGTGATTTAAAACTACAGAGGTGAATTGTTTTATTTGAGTTGGTAATATTTATATATGTATACAACTCCAGATAATTACATCCGATCAAATGTATATATATTGACCGTACAAACAACTGTTGCAGGTTAAATTAAAAACATACTGAAAATGTTGGACCGTTTTTAGGTGAGTTGTTGAGTTAAGGTAGTTGATCAGTAGTTATATATATATACTATACTTAAACTACTTCTTCAAGGTAATATTTAATACTGACGTTTATAAAGAGTAATGTGTACTAAACGGTAGGTACTACACAATATGTATGCAAACCCATATGGTAATAATATTATATTATACAATTGATTATACCTATCTAATAAATCTAATAAAATAAAAACTTAAATTTATGTACCTATTGATGTGTATCATGAACATATTAATATTTATTTTTTTTTGAATCGAGAACACCATAAATAAGTTGCAAACGTTAAATATACATTTTTTATTTGTAATTCTAATTTTTTTCAGTAAAAAATATTTAATACTAAACATCATATAACAGTATTAATCAGAAACTTTACATTCAATTTAGAATATAAATATTTAATCAAATATAATATTAATAATAACAGAAAATAAGTTTGAGTTTGACTATAAATTATAGTTTTTAAAAAAATTATACTGAATATAGGTACATGTATAATATTACAGGATTTAAAATATTGAGTAAATCAAAAATATTGTTAAACAGATACCTACGACCTACCTAATTATACATAATACATCTATTTGTAATTAAAATATATTGTAATATTTTAAGAAGCATTTGTTTAATGTATTTTGATAATAATATGGAATTATATTGATAGGTGTGGGCATTAATATTTAATATTGTATGATAAATATATGTCATCATACACATAAAAAATGACAATACAAACAAATGTTCTGGACAAACACATAAAAAACACAATTATTATGAATATTCGAGTCATTATACATGAAATATACGAATTGCCTAAGAAAAACAGTGCTTAACGCAAAATTCATCGTGGAATCCCACAGTTTAAATCCTCCAGATTTGACAGAATTCTTCAACTAGAACTGTAGTCGATAGGTGTTAGGCGTAGGTCCCCATGATTGATTAGGTAGGCAGGTTCGAATCCCGCTCCGGCGAAAATAGCGGCGGCGCATGCCGTATCCCGGCCGCCCGAAGTTTTTGCATTTTTTGCCTGTTTTTCACGAAATATTTTGTTTTAAATTTATTTTGAATTATTATTGTATATAATACGTTAAATACACGATTAAAGTGACTTCCGTGATTATATTTTTTTTTCTGTAAATTAATAGAATAAATTACGAATTGTTTTTAATAATACTCCAGTGTTATGATCTTTAGTAATATTGTATATTTAATACATATAAGATTTCACCTACGCGCCCACATTGTCCGCGATCCGACGAAGTCGGATTGCCTACCTGGCGAGTTTAGTTGCGTGAAAATTGATTTATACTATTGATATCTTGATAATGTATTTAACATTCAAAAACGCGATTCGACTTTAAATATTCTACAAACAAAACAGTGTCCGCCTAACGACGTCAGGAGGTAGGACAATCCGCCTACGGCGGATTGCATTGCCGGGTATCGATTTACACCGGTTGATGATCAACGACTAGATAGGTACTCAAAACTAAGATTCGACTTCCACGTTTTTATGTACCAAACAACGCCTGACTAATGACAACCGGTGACACGTGAATAGTGAAATAATATACCGTAATTTGAGTATTTACTATTTTTGAATATTCAAAGTTGTTATTTAATATATTGCGCTCACATTGTCCGCGATCCGACGTAGTCGGATCGCCTACCTGACAGGTTTATTTGTGCACTGTAAATTCAATTACACAGGTTGATGATTGACAGCTAGACATTAAAATTAAGGATTCTACTTTAACTTTTTTATTTACAATGCAGCAATAGACTTTCGACGTCAGGAGGTAGGACAATCCGCCGTAGGCGGATTGCATTGTACAGTATCGATTTACACTGGTTGATGATCAACGACTACACTCATATAATTCTACTTTTTCCCGTTCAAAACCAGACCGCCAAAATATAGAGCAATCACATCAGTGGAATCACTTGAATCATCCTCGCAAACACTGTTATCACCCACCTTAACACAAAGTTTAATTGGTGATTACTAGAATTTCTCCTTAGTCGTGTTTCCGTCCTAGGGTATTCACTCTCACCGAGTTTCACCCGAAGCGAGACTCACGGGCCGCTAGTAAGTAAATAATTATATAATTAGATAATATTATTATAGTGTTTTTTTGAACATCAATTATTTAATTATTTACCATATATTATTATATTCAATTTAAAATTAGATATGTGATAAATAATAAGTTTTATGCGTATTTTTTAAAGTGTACCATAATTTATCCGCAGCAATATTTTGTTTTATTATTATAATTTAGGTATAACTATAAATATTTCTTGAAGTTACTTAATATATTATATTTAAATACTTTATTGTTACTCTGGTTGCTTAACATATTAAGTCTAACATGTATATTATAATATCTATAGTGTGTAGACTGTAGGTATGTTTTTGAAAACTACATCAGGTATGAATAATTTTTTGCAGGATTTAAAATTAATTTTACAAACATTTTTTATTCATAATTTTTAAAATGATAAAAAGTAATCGAACTAAAAGGAGGAAAAGAAAACAAGAATTAGATAATATTCAAAAAATATATCATCCTATTAGTAGTTATAATATTCAAGTAGAACCAACTTACAATACAGATGAAATTACTTCAGAGTCACAAAAAATTCCATCCACAAGTACTTGCCTAATAAGAACATCACACATAGAACCTAACCTAACCGAACCAGTATCAACTATTCCTATAACATCATTTCCATTAAACTTATTTAATGAAACACCAGACAACCATGAAATAATAGAACAGGAATACATAACAACTAATAATTTTAAGGAAGAACTGAGCACTTGGGCCATTGAGTGTAATGTCCCCAACATAACTGTTAATAGACTATTAAAATTAATGAAAAAAAATGAAGTAATTAACACTAAAGATCTGCCAAATGATTGTAGAACATTACTAAGTACACCAAAAAAAAGAGTTAGTATTCGAAGTGTAAATCCCGGTCATTATTATCATTTTGGTTTAACTGCTGGAATATTAAGATATGCAACATCTGATTTGAGTGAGGTTAAAATAGCCATTGGCATTGATGGTCTTCCTTTATCCAAAAGCAGCAACAGTCAGATTTGGCCTATTTTAGCATATATTATTGATACAACAAAGAAAGTTTTTCCTGTAGGCATTTATCATGGAATAGCTAAGCCAAAAGATAGCAATGATTTTATGGCTGATTTCATTACAGAAATTAAAGAACTCATAGTTAATGGTATTGTTATAAATGGTTCTAATAAACAAGTATCAATACATGTATTTGTATGTGATGCCCCAGCTAAAGCTTTTTTATTAAAAATCAAAGGCCATTCAGGTTTTTTTTCTTGTACTCGATGTGTTCAAGAAGGCGAGTATTATAAAAATCGTGTCTGTTTCCCATACTCTGATCAAAAATCTGATAAAAGGACACATGAAATGTATTTAAGGAGGTTACATGAAGAGCATCATGTTGGGAACACATTATCAGAGCTTATAAAATTACCAGGACTAGATTTGGTCCAAACATTTTCTTTAGATTATATGCATTTAGTTTGCCTCGGAGTCGTAAGAAAATTGATTTTACTTTGGTTGCATAAAGGACCATTATATGTACGTCTGTCTAGCCATAATGTTAAACAATTAAGTACGTCATTATTAAGTATAAATTCTTATATACCTTGTGATTTTGTTAGAAAAGCAAGAGAAATACATGAGGTAGGCAGGTGGAAAGCCACTGAGTTACGGTTATTTTTAATATATATAGGTCCTATAGTATTAAAAAATATTGTCAAAAAAGATGTATATACAAATTTTATGGTTTTGCATGTTGTTATGTTAATACTGCTAAGTCTAAATCGACAAGACTATTTGGCGTATGCAAAACAACTTTTAAATTACTTTGTAAAAACCTTTGAATTAATTTATGGTCGTGAACACATTTCACATAATGTCCATGGACTTCTACATATATATATATCAGACGATTATGAATACTATGGCCCACTGGATAATAGCAGTGCATTTATTTTTGAAAATTTTATGAAAGAGTTAAAAGCTAAAATAAGAAAACACGATAAACCATTGGAACAATTAGTAAATCGATATACTGAAAAATACAACAAGATACAAATACCTCAAAATCCAAAACTGCAATTTTTGGTATCAAAACCACATTCAAATGGACCATTAGTTAACAACATTGATGGAGTTCAGTACAAACAGTTACAAATAAATTGTACAAAAATTAATATATCTGTTGATAAAGAAAGTTTTTTCCTTACTAAAAGTGGAGAAGTTGCAAAATGTTTAAACATTGTACACTGTCAAAATCATGTAATACTTATCGGAAAGATTTTTGAAAGTAAATCTATATTCTATACGAATCCAGTTGATTCAACATTATTTAATATTTATATTGTAAATCATCTTTCGGAAAATTTAAAACACAGGAAAGATTTTGAAATTGAAAAAAAAATAATGTTAATAACTCATAATAACTTTTTAATTGCAATGCCTTTAATTAATTCCTAAATTATTGTATTTTTATAATATAAGCTTAATAAGAGTGGTGTTTTTAAGTGAATTTTATTTTATTATTATTGTTAGTTATTTTGTAAATTAATTTCAATTTGATTTGTATATATCATATTCACATTTTAGAATTTACATTTAGTTTTCAGAATGTGGACTGTTGTACATTTTATTAAAGACGATACTGTTGAATCAGTTCCTAATATCTGGTACAAAAAAAAAGAAAACAAGTGTGCTTGGCCTATATTAAAACATTCTGTAAAAAAAATGATAGAAAAAAGAGCACATCCAAATGAAATTGATTTTCAGTGGTTGCCAGCTAGAGTTCTTGGACATTCATATGGTAAGACTTAGTTTAAATTAAAAAATTGTATAATTTATGTTTTTTTTTCTAGGTAGTTTACACGAAGCTCGTCAAAAAGCTAACAAAGCACAATTTTTTACAGATTTATCTTCAGGAAATGAAGATATTAACTGTCGGAAAAATTTAAGTTCTGTTAAATCTAAACATATTCCAAGTCCTCCAACTTTTTTCATAAGTAAATAATGTTTTTTAATTTTAAACATTAATAAAACTATGATAAACATTTTTAATAGTAAATTTAATTAGCGTATTATTTAAATATGTAATAATTTTAATTTAAATAGAAAAAAACTGCAAAGAAGTTGCAGGTTGATTTTGATATGTTTGAATCTGAAAATGAGGATAATGATGATACTGATAAAGATCCTGAGTACCAACCTGCAGAATTTGCTGTGAATGGTATATTTATTTTTTTATATTAAAATATTATTAATTAGTATTCAATTTAAATATCATGTATATACATAGTAGCCAGTAGGTATGTAATTGTTGTCTATAATTAATAGTTAAATTTTACAGTTGATATAACACCAGAGAAATCATCAATTGTCGATAATTTTATTTTAAATTCACCAAGTGGAAAATTTATTGTTGAAAACAACTACAATCTTTTAAATGAACAGTATTCACAAACAAAAAATGCATGTATTTCAGTATCTCAACCTACACTTGTTAATACTCCAACAACAGGGAACACATTTAAGCGATCCTTGTTCAGGTCTGAACCATCCATTAAAGGTAAAATAATAATTTAAGTATAAATAATAAGTATTCATAAGTTTTATATTATTATATATAATTAATACTGGCTTCAACATTTGATTTAGGAAACATTAGCAAACCAAAGCAGGATCATGAATATTTTATGCCAACAGTTGGTATGTATTCCTATTTACTTAAGATAAATTTATAAAGTGTACAAAAACTAAAATATTATTTATAAACAATACACATAAATAATAAATAGTATTACCTTATGGTAAATTGTAGTAACTTCATTTTTATAACAATTTTAAATAAAACTTATATATTGAATCCTAAATTTCTGTAATGTATTTCAATGTATACATTATATGCCTGAGCATAGCTAAACTTTTAAATAAAAAAATATTAAATTATACAGTATTATTTATTTATTTATTTTTTATTTATTTATATAATTGTATACGCCCACAATGGGGCTCAGAACAGTTTTTTTTTTTTTTTTATCATAAACAACAAGAATAGAACATTAATACATACTAGTAGGTACATAATAGTACTGTTAACAATTTAATAAAATTGATTTCAACCTGGTTAAATTATCATGGAAAAAATCGAAATTATTGACTGAGTTACCAGAAATTAGCATTCTATTGATCGGCGCGAATTGACTATAATTATTACGATAAGTAGGTATATAAAATGTTTTTAATACACGACTATTAGTTTGAGGGACATTTAGAGGTATTTGGCTAAGTAGTTCTGGACAAATTATTTGAGAATTTAGAAGTTTATACAACCAAGACACATCATGAAAAGTTCTTCTAATCTTAAGCGACACAATATTATATTCACTAGCTAGCTGCTCAAGCGAGACGTCAGTTCTATTAGACTTATATGCAAGTACTCTCAAAAATCGTTTTTGGACTCGTTCAATTTTACTAATTAGTCCAGTTTGGTACGGATTCCAAATAACTGAACCATATTCTAGAATAGAGCGGACTAAGGAACAATATAATAATTTAAAACAATTAGGGTCATTAAATTCTAAGCTGTTTCGTCGTATAAAACCTAATACTCTAAGAGCTTTATTACACGATATGGTTATGTGATTATTAAATGATAAGTCTTTTGATAAAAGAATACCTAAATCCTTTATCTGGGTTACAATCATTAAATTAGAATTATTCATTTTATATTGAAATTGGGTATTTGTTTTTCTACGTGAGAATGAAATTTGCGAACATTTTTCCGCGTTTACAGTCAAACCATTTACCGAACACCATAAGCAGAAATAGTCTAAATCGGATTGTAATTTAAGGCAATCATCGTGAGAGTAAATAGGCATATATAGTTTTAAATCGTCCGCAAACATTAAGAAATTACTGCTTTTAAATATATCTTTAACGTCGTTTATAAAGAGTGTAAATAGTATAGGTGATAAGTGCCCGCCTTGAGGAACTCCGGATGTAACATTTATTGGTAATGAGACACTATCTCCTAGTTTTACTTGCTGAGTTCTTCCATTCAAGTATGATTCAAGCCATAATTGCATTTGTCCAACAATACCGACATATTCTAATTTTTTTACCAGAATAGATAAGTCAACACTATCAAACGCTTTCTTAATGTCGGTATATACAGCATCAACCTGTATACCTTTACTAATTAGCGATATAAGATCAGTATAGTAGGTTAATAAGTTGGTTGTTGTTGACCTTGAATGTCGAAACCCATGTTGGTTATCTGAAACTACTTTATTAAAAACTGTTGTAAATTTGGGTACTAGCAATTTTTCAAAAGTTTTAGGCAATGAACTTAATTGAGAAATAGGGCGGTAGTTTGAAACATTATTACGATTACCTGATTTAAACACAGGATAAATAAAGCTGGATTTCCATTGATCAGGAAAACAACCAGATGATAAAGAAAGATTAAAAAGATAATGAATGGGACGCGTTAATGAAAAATAACACTTTTTATAAATTATTTCGGGAATTTGGTCTGGACCACTTTTAGTTTTATATGATAAATTACGAAGAGTATCAAATATTTCTATTATGGTAAGCTGGCAAGTGCTAAAATTTATATCGGTATTATAGCACTGAATATGACTAACATTATTATTCGGTTGACTATAAACAGATTCAAAATACGATTTAAATATGTTCACTGTATCGTCCATATTTTTAGCATTATTAATACCATCAGTTATGTTACATGGAACGACATTACATTTTTGTTTATTCTTAATGAAACTACAGAAATACTTAGGATTTTTTGTTATAGAGGTTTGGATTCGTTCAACGTGTTTTTTATAACATAACTTAGACATAATTTTACATTTTTTCCTTATTGCTGAGAAAGTTTCATAATCATCATTATTACCAGAAGACTTAAATAGTTTATGTTGTCGTTTTTTCTGTTTAATTAGCACACAATGATCTTTGGAAAACCACTTTGGGAACAAGCAACTACGACTTAACGTTTTAGGAACAGTTTGATTAATTGTATCTAACACTACAGCATTAAAAATATCTAATGCGGCATTAATATCATTTAATTTATACATATTAGACCAATTATAACTAGCAATAATAAAATTCATTTGGTCATAGTTAGCTTTTTTGAAATCAAAAAACCAAGAATTAGGACAAATATGAACAGGAGAAACACATATGGTATAATTAGTAGTTAGTACTGGGTGGTACAGATCTATTGGAACAATACTATCATCTAACGGAAAAACATTTACAAGTGGGTTGTTTGAAAAAACCAAATCTAGTTGAGAACCATAGACATTTAGAATATTATTTAATTGATATAGGTTTAGCGATGAAAAACTGTCAAAAATGATTTCTGAACGAGACGATAAAGTACCATTGCATATCAGTCCAATATCATTACTAGAGAAACGCACCTGTGGTAGATTGTAGTCACCATATAGTAATAAATTAGTATCAGAAGTATATTTATTAGATAGCCACTCAACCGTCTCAGCATGAACTGTATAGCTATCTAATGGACTGTGTGGTGGTATATAACAGGCACCTATTACACATTTATCATTATTACCCCATTTAATTTGAACAAATAATTGTTCAACACTATCTGTATGTATATTGATAATCTCGGCCTCAAAACGTTTATTTACAAAGATAGCTACACCACCCCCTCTAGTACAATTACTTGTCTTATCACTCCGATCTAGACGAAACACATTATAGCAATCAAACCCGAGTTCGGCATCTAAGATATTAGAATTTAACCAGGTTTCAACAAACACAAAATAATCATACCTAAATAATGGAATATTATATAATAAAATACTTAACTTAGTACGTAAACCTCTAACATTTTGGTAGTACCCTTTTAACGTTTTACTTTTATCAATTGATGTTTTATTACAGTAGTTACACTTAACTCTAATATTTTTCTTAATACTAATTAATTTACAATTATTACATAGACAAGACTGACCATGATTTGAGGGCGTATAACATATTAGTTTTTTGAAACGATCTTTGGCACACCATTAACATATTTTATGATTGAATTAACATCACCATCTGCACGTTTCTGACGGAGTATATTTCTTAGAGATTTCATTTGTATTTGTTGCTGTTGGGTTAGATCGGCATTTACCCATACGTTCTTCCATTTTTCGAGTGATCGAAGCTTGGATTTGTGTCTTAATAGTATTCTTGGTTCGTTTGCATTATTAAATTTTAATAATAATGGCCGTCCACAGGAGCGAGCATTACCAATGCGTTTGGCTTGAATAACATCAAGATCAAGAGCAAGATCAGACAGTAGTCCCTTGGCAACTGATAAAGAGGTATTATCTGATTCATTTGGCAATTCTAAGATATTAAATGCTATGATATTTTTACTTTTGATCAACCTATTTTGTGCCTCATATATTACTTCCTCTGTTGACAATATACTATTAACATTACTTGAGGATTCAAGAATTGTAATTTAACTGTGTAGGCTATTTATTTCGTTTTTTAAAGTTGCATTTTCTTCTCTTAAATTATTAATAGACGACAATAATACGTCGAGCGTATTATTAATAGTATTAGTTTTACTTTCATAACTAATTAATTTATCATTGATTGATTTATACTTATTATTTTGAGATATTTCCATAGTATTTAATTTCTTCATAATATCAGCTAAGGTAGTGGTATTATTAGTTTGCATACTTGGTTGAATAGGAGTTTTTCTTACCGGTGTATCGACTTTCGTATTATTCGGCATTATAAAATTATTACGTAACTACTAATGCACACTAACAGATAGACAAGTTAACGGTACACGCAAAGGACGTGTTATCTTAACGACGGTTTAAACTGAACTGTATGCAAAATGTAACAAATATATTGAAAATTTGAATTTGATGACCATAACAAGGCTCGCAAGCCACATTGCGGGTCTTGAACTAAACTTAGACTAAAATTAAATGTAAATAAATGTTCCTTCATTTGATTTAAAATGAAAAAAGTATCTCCATTTTATAAGTATTTTTTTACAATGTGCCTCACCTCGAATCAACTTCATAAATATGTGGCTTCCAAAGTTAAGGTTAGTGGCCACTCCTGTGCTATATTATTGAGCTGAATTAGATATATTACATTTTTTTTATGTGTGTGTGAGAGAGAGAAAGAAACCTAATTAGGTGATTTTGAATTAACAATTGCATTAATATACTCTATATACTTATATTATTACATTATTTATTATCAAGATAAGAAAATAATTAAATATAATAACAATATATTTTAGATTTCCAGCATTTTGTGGTTAATACATTAACAAAACTTAAATTTGATATGGCTCAAGTGATTAATACAACAACTGCAACAAATTTATCACTGGAAAACTTACCTACTCAAAGCACAGTTCCAAAACACATCTTCAAATATGATACAAACACTGAATGAACCAGATCTTAATGATGTTTTTCCTATTAATTCATTTGAAAAACTAAATCAGTTAGAAATCAAATTGGAAACCGATAAGCAGTTTAGATCAAGTTTGGTATGTTTTTAAAATATGTGTTTTACCAAATTATAACTATAATTAATATTAAGTGTTTGTATGCAGATTTCAAAATTGTCATTATTGGTGGGCACAAAAAGTGTAGGAGACAGCGTACGTCGTATAATGATTAAAATGTTCAATGATGACATTTTAATTTCTTACTCATTACAAGGCTTTAAAAAGAAAAAATGTTTTCAAAAGCTATCAGTTTACCATTTATTGATCGGTAAGTTGATATTGAATAAACAAAACTTTTACATAGTTTTAAATTTATTCAAATACTATTTATATTAAATAATATTTAAAATTTTATTTCTCACTTCTTCTGTGAGGTAATATGAACAATCATCCCCCCCCCCCCCCAAAAAAAAGTTACATTATAATAAACATATTTTGAACAACAAATTATGTTAATATTGTTTGCTTTAGATAACTTATAATTAATTTCCAAGTATATTTGTCATCCGTAAATGTTAAATCATATTTTGTTTTCATGTTTTAATCTATTATTCCAGTGATTAAGTTCCTGCCTCCCCTCACACACCTTAATAAGGGTCCAGAACATTCCTGTTATCTAGCCTATATATGAATCACATATTGTTTATATTATATAATATCTAATATTATTTAATAAATTCTTTATTTTTATTTCAGAGTTTTACCTTTTAAATTATAGTAATAAATTGATGTATTGAAAATAACATGAATATTAAAATTATCTCTTTCAGATGCCCTAAGAGTTCATCCCAAATTCAAAACTCTTATTAACAAAGAATTTGATATTCCGTTGGCAACATGGTTAGCGCATGCAAA
Organism: Schizaphis graminum; assembly: GCA_020882235.1. Classification (NCBI taxonomy): domain Eukaryota; kingdom Metazoa; phylum Arthropoda; class Insecta; order Hemiptera; family Aphididae; genus Schizaphis; species Schizaphis graminum. The sequence continues at coordinate 29,937,718 of CM037036.1, forward strand.
ATTTAGAATGCACAACAAAAATATTGACAAAATAACTAATAATAATAGTACAACTCTTTAAAAAACGTTTTCTATTAATTTTTTCTGTACTACTATTTATAATATTTAAACTAGAGAAAGAGGAATTTATTTTAATTTTATTTCTTACAATTTCATTTATAATTATTATTATACATATATATTGTATGTATGTATCTTATATTGTTTTGTATATTATATATTATTTATGTATAAATTAATAAAAAAATATGTTTATAGAAATCTTGTATATATAATTTAATATATTGTATACTTCAGTTATAGTATATGTATATGTTTAATTTAAACAATAATAAATTCACAGTGCTACACTGCAGATGATTTACTTATTAGTTATTACTTATATAAACTATGTTTCAAATATTTCTCACATTGGAAAAATTCAACAACTCAACTTTTTTTAACTTGAGAGAAATTTATGTAGATTATAATAAGAACTCTATCAACATTATTTATGTTTTTTTTTTTTTTGATATTTGTGAATAATATTATTATTCGTACAAGTTAGGTAATTGAAACTATATTTATTTTAATCCATTTTAAATGTTTTAATTAAAAACATTTCAATAACATTTTAATTAACATTAATCAAATGTTTGTAAAAAAATATTTTGAAACTATTATTTTAACAATATTTCAACCATATTATTCATGTAATATTTCTAGAATCCGAAAAAAAGTGGCCAAATAAAGACAATAGAATATTCATAGAATGTTAAAATTACATTATTTTAATCCGTTTAAAATCTTGTTCGAACATTATTTTTAAATTTCTAATATTCAAAAAATATTCTATCAACATGATTTTGCTATCTGGGAGTATTCATTATAAATTGTCAATGTAAAACCATATTATTTTACTATATGTCCTAATGAGTCTGCCATTAATACATTCTTTATAATACCTTAATGTGCGGCGGCAGACCTTAATATGTCCTATTATTCATTATAAATTTTCATTTTAAAACCATATTATTTTTTTTTTTCAATCGTTGACTCAACTATCTTTCTAGACGATTTTTGTAAGGAAATTTTAAATAGTTTGTAGAAAAAAAATAAAAAAAATATGTTGCTGTTTAATTATTTGACATATTAAAATATAATAATATACATTTTTTTTTCTGATTCTATTACAAATAAAATATTACATACTTAATTATTTCTGATAACTTAATCTACACCTTGCTCTTTCACGCGCTACGAATGCTTTTGTCCTTGGTCGGCTGACTTCAGACTATAAAAAAAAAAATGTTTGCTTTAGTATACAATATTATATAAAAATATATTTGTATATATATCAGTAAATATATCTGTTTGATTTATCACGTAGAATGGAGCATTAGTAATTAGGCGAAAGATTTTATTTTGGGATAATTGGATTTTATTCAAATTTGATTTTTTGGCGGATCCCCAGATCTGAATACCATATGTCCATATTGGTTTTAGGAGGAGCTTATAGAGATTAAGTTTTGTGTGAAGAGTAAGTTTCGACTTTGAATGCAGGATTTGTCTAAGTAAGCGTAGACGGGTGTTTAATTTTAGTTTTTGTACAGTGGAAATGTTATGACCAGTTCAGTTTTTTATCAAAATGTACTCCAAGGTATTTTGTTGTATTCGATGTTGGTATTTTAATATTATTTACTGTTATCGGTGGGCAGATTCCGTGTTTGAGCGTAAAGGTAATATGCCATGATTTCGTTTCATTAATTTTAACTTTCCAGTTTTTATACCAAGATTCTAGCTCATGAAGGTGGGATTGGAGGTTTTCAGAAGCCGTGAGAGGATTTTCGTGGACGGAGAGAATGGCTTTGTCGTCAGCGTATTCAGCTACTAAAGTGTTTGGTGAAGTCAGTTAGTCAGCTATGAATATGTTAAAAAGAAGAGGGGCAGCTATCGCTCCTTGTGGGACTCCAGCTTTTATTGTGGATAAGGATGATAAACTTGTGCGGTATCGAACAGCGAATTGACGTTCAGTGAGGTACGATTGGAAGATTAAGTAAAACGAAGGTGGTAAGATCTTTTTAAGTTTATAGAGGAGGCCGGCATGCAACACCCGGTCGAATGCTTCCGCAACGTCAAGAAAGACTGCGGTGCAATATTGCTTTTTTTCCAGCGAAGCTGAGATTGTGTCCGTTATGCGATTGATTTGGTGAGTACTGAGTAGTGGAGTGAAAATTATAGAACCCGAATTGTGTATTTGGAATAATTCTTGAGCTAGATATTATTGGTGTTATTCTTTTGAGGATTAATTTTTCCAGAACTTTTGAAAAAAAAGGAAGGAGACTTATAGGTCTGTAAGAATCTGGAGAATCTGGGGGTTTTCCATGTTTTGGAATTACTACTATAATAGAGAATTTCCACTGTAGTGGGAAGTGCGAAAGACGGAGTATGGCGTTAAAAATATATGTAAGAAGAATTATAGTTTTCCGAGGTAGGAGTCTTGCGACCTCGTATGTTATGAGATCAAAGCCAGGAGATTTTTTTGGAGGAAAGGTTGATATGCAATGTTCAACTTCGGCTGGTGAAAAAGCTTTTGGTGGTAGGGACATTTGAAGCGGTGATAGCAAGTAGTTTGTAACGTCATTTGATATGGATTGATTTTCTATATTTATGTGTGGTTTAAAAACTTCGGTCAAATGGTTTTGGAAGAGTTCAGCTTTTTCTGAATCGTTAATGGCCCATGAGCCATCAGGATTTTTAAGAGGAGGGAAACAGGGTTTGTCTCTAAGCACTTTTTTTTGTAGTTTTCCAGATTGAGCCATCCTGGATAGAGAGAGATTCTATGTGTTTGTAATATGAGTCGTTCCTAAATTTAGCTAGTAACCTCTTTAAATGTGCTGTTAGTGTATTAAGACGTGTTTTATCTGAAGGATATCTAATGACTTGCCATAGCGATCTAGCACGTCGTTTTTCAGTTATTAGGTTACGTATATAAGTGGGGAAATTTAGCTGAAATGGTTTTTGGGTGTTTGTAGTTGAAGTGGTAGAGTTCCATGCAGCACACTGAATGGCCGTTGTTAGATTTGTTATGGCGTTTTCGATATCGTCTGGGGATTTTAATTTTATATCAAGTTTAGTGGTTTTTAAGAGGAGGTCGTTGAATTTCACCCAGTCGGTGGTTTTATTTACTAAATGAGGGTTATTAGAGTTGATCGGAGATGAGGAATTTATAGTGAATAGTACAGCTGAGTGGTCGGAGTGTAGGTCATTTAAGTTTTCTACATGATGAAAAATGTGATCTGGAGCTTTTAAGATAAAAAAATCAAGTATATCTGGACGTTTGGTTGAGGATGTGGGCCAGTAAGTTGGGAGTGAAGGAGAGTAAACTTGGTATTTTTCGGGAGAGATGAGCTGTAATAGGTTATTACCACGGGGGTTGCTCGTTCGACAGCCCCAATGAGGATGTTTTGCATTAAAATCTCCGCCAACGATGAAGTTGTGGCCGAGCGAAATGAGAAACTGTTTGAAGTGCTGTGTTGTTATGTTGTGTCTAGGAGGGCAGTAGGCCACAGCTATTGTTATAGGAATGTGATTTAAGTTTATAGAGATTGCGTAGGCTTGTAAATAGTCTTCAGTTGTACTTGGGAGAGAGTTGAAGTGTATAAAATTTCGAACTAGTAATGCGGAGCCAGCATGTGCAGTACCATCTGGGTGATGAGATGTGATTAGGTGATAGCCAGGAATATTTAATTTAGAGCGTTCAGTAAGATGGGATTCGGATATAAGAGCAATGTCTATTCTTTTCTCGTGTAACACGACTATTAATTCATTTACGTAATTTAGAATGCCATTGCAGTTCCAAAGGAGAATAATAAGAGAGTTTGATGTGAAGAAGTTATTTACCATTGTTATTTTCAACGAGACGTTAAATAACAGTAGTAAGTAGAGATATTAGTGAGGTTTTTATGGACCTAAATTCTGATATGAAGTTGTTGAGAGTTGAGTTAATATCGGTTTGTTGATTTATGTTAGGAGGTGAGGTGTCTTGTTTTATTCCAGAAGTTGCTTGAGAGTAAGATCGTTGTGGGTGCGAGGTTGCGGGTGGGGAGGATCGGAGTGTCGTCTGAGTGCTAGCTTGTGTTCCAGAGGGGTTTACATTTTGGGGGGAGGTAAAAGTGTTGGTTTGTAGCGTTGTTTTTGGAGTTGTTTATAAATCTGACATCCTCTGTAGTTGGACGGATGGTTTCCTTGGCAGAGAGCACTTGTAGGTGGAACTTTAGTTAGTTTGTTACAAGATGACAACGAGTGATTTTTACCGCAGCGGACGCAGCGAGGGGTATGCTTGCAGTATGTACGGGTGTGGCCGTAGTCCTGACAGTTTTGGCATTGTACTAATTCGCGGTGCTTATGCGGTTCTTCCACTTTAATTTTTGTATGGAGGATAGAAGTGATATCAAAAATTGTTTTACAATTTTCATCTTTTGCTAAATCGACGAAGAAAAGTGGGAGTGGTAATTTTGTATGTTGTTGTCGAACGTTCACTACTTTTAATATGGTGAGATTAAAGTTTTCCAAAGCTGATTTTATGTCTTCACTGGTTGAAGAAGGGTGAAGGTGGAGAATCACAACTCTGAGAGGCTTTTCACTATCGAGTTGAAAAGTATGAAATTTCGCATTGCTTTGGCCGTTAAGGAAATGAATAATTTTACGATAGTTGTCGGAGGTGTTGGCTTGAAGCTTTATGTTTTTGTTAGAAGTCTTGCAATAAAAACTGTTTTCTCCGACGGTCTTTACGAGAGATTCACAAAGAAGTTTGTAGTTAAGGTTTTGGTTTGAAATGAAAATTGGTGGTATTTTGTCTTTTTTTTCCGTGTCGTTTGGTACGGTCATCTCTATGGGGTTGACAGGGTCACAGTTGTGTGATTCATTAATTTCAGTGTTAGTAGTTATATCGTCAAAATTAAAAGTGCTTGCGTCTTGGAGAACTGCGTAACGGTTTGATGACGAGAATATTTTCGGGGTGGTTTGTTGTGGATTTTTATTGTGAGGGGTTCGTGGAGAACGAAAACTGTTTTCATCTTCAGATGAGCTTTTTTTGTTTGGTCTGCTTATTTTTATTTTTAGCGGAGGTACTGTTTGAATTGATTGCTTTGGCATATTTTTAATGAAAGCGGCGGATGTGATAATAATATGATTATGATTATTGTGGTGCGGTACGGCGTGGCGGCGAGTGTGTGTGTGCGAGTTTACGGACTGTGCTGAAGATAACGACGGTCGGTTTGTTATCGGTAATTGACGCAGCGCGCCACGCTATCGCGCGTTGGTTGCGTAATGTTTTGGGCTATTAAGTGAATTGTTTGCTTACCGGTTAATTAAAAATTTTTAGTTTTTAATTTTTGAAGAGAAACAGGACACGCAGAGTAGTAGAATATTCGCGTATACTTGAGTAGAAAATTATCTGGTTATTCACGTATACATTTCAATGGGTGAAATGAACACAAAGGCGATAGACAGAAGAAATCTGACGGAGCGGTGAAAAACACGTGCACGCGTGACGACTGTTCGTCGGAAAGTTAAAAAATAACAAAGTATTAAAATATTATGTTAAAACATATATTGATAGAATAATGTATTAATTAATATAGCTATATTAATATAATTTTATCAATATTATCAATATATTGTGTTGTAATTACATTTCATTTTTCATTCAAATATTTTTTACTATTTACTAACAAGAATACAAGATCATAACTTTTAACTTTTATTAAACATATAATAGAAAACAAGTTATAGCTGACCTAATACAAATTACAAATGGGATAGTTAAGACTAAAGGATATTATGATGGAGCAGTTAAACAAATTTAAATGATTATAATCTTCACAAAATATTTCTTTATTTTATAATAAATTTATTATAATTTTTTGAAACTCTACTTAATTTCTTAAATTTTGTAATTTTGTAGTTGTTGTTTCTATTGAATTTGTAGCGGTTATAATAACTATATTTTCTGTCTGCAAATATTTAGAAATTGTGTATGTTATACCAAGTTCTCTCTCAATTATAGGACATGTAATCAAAAATTGGAAATTGCATAATCATTTGTGTAATAAAATTGCACTTTTGTCATTTTCTGAAGTCATGAGATCCTCCAATGCTAAAACAATTTCTAAAAAACCATCGACAAATATTGAAAGAGCTTCATGTCTTTCAACCCATCTGGTTTCACAATATTTTTTTAATCCAGAAAATGGTTTGCTTTCTAATTTTGTTTTTAACATATATGATCTTTTGGCTGACATTCGAAAAAAAGAACTTACCTCTTGAATTATATTTGATGTGTTTCTGATTTGTTGAACTTTAGAAGCATCATTTAGGCATAAATTTAAGCAATGAGAGAAACAGTGTGTGTATAAAGCTTTAGGATATTCTTTTAATATAAGTGCTTGAACTCCTCTACATACTCCTCCCATATTTGCTGCTCCATCGTATCCTTGGCCTCTCATATGCTGTAAATTTAATCCTAAAGCACTCGATGTACTTATGATTGACTTTGCTAGCTCTAATCCTGTAGTACTATGTACTGGTACAAATATTAAAAAATCTTCTCTTATTTTATTTACATCAGCATCAAAATACCTTATAGAAAGAGAAAACTGTTCAACTTTACTAACATCAGTTGTTTCATCAGCTAATATCACAAAAAATTTATTTGTTTTAATTCTATTACAAATTTTAGTTTGAATTTGATAACATATAATTGAAATTACTTCATTTTGTATATCAGCACTGATATAAGTAGAATTTTTACCACAACTTTTAATATGATTTAAAAATAAATCGTCACCACTATCAATACGGTAACGTAACAGAGCTCTGAAATTACCGTCGTTATGTAATGGCAAATTCAAATCTAAGCTACCTGAATCATGGCTACCTCGAAGAGCAAGTCCTTGGCGCCCACAAAGAATTACTGTTTTAATTATAACTTTTAAAATATTTGTGTTCCTTTTTATTTCACTCTCATTTCTTTTATGTGTAGTGGGCCAGCAGCTTGTCGAATAATACAGGTCGTGTCGAAATAAATAGACAAATTATTTCTAAGTGTTTTTTATTAAACTGATTGAAAATTAATCTAAGTCCAAATAATTAATTTATTTAAAAAATATTCCAAGTCCAAATGAACGATTTCTGGTATAGACTGAAGGTACTTGCGCTAACTCTGGAATATCACGTCTGAGGGAGTCCTCTTCTGAGCCCCCTTATATAGTCAGTGTCCCCTGATCTCCTACCCATGTCCCTTCTGGCCTATTCGTAATCAGGTCATTCGCTTCTCACGTTATTACACATTTCAGGGGATGCGCGTGCGATGATGACGTCCGGTGAGGACATAATCCATAGAGTACTTGGGCCGACTGTGCCACATGTTGCCAAAGGCCCCGGCGTGCTCGTGTTTCTACAGATTCTAATAAAATATCCCTACGTTCGAGTATTTTCCTTCTCATTAGTGCCATGTGCGTTAGCATTGGTTCACAATTTGGTAATTCCTCCCATTTCGTGATTTCAGTGCACACATATGCTTAATTTTTTCTATACAATCCTCGAGAACATTCCATTGTTCTCCGTAACGGGTTATATCTAAATAAATCGCTAAATCCCATGTATTAGTTACGATTTTAATAAATCCTAAATTTTCATAATATATTCCTGATCCTTGACGTATTTAGTTGTCTTGGTAATGTACTTGTGCTATTGCCAGTTGTATTCCAAAAAATAACCGTACATACTGTAATTCAATAAAGTATTTCATATAATCATATAATGACTAATTAACAAGACACCCCTTTTTTTTAAATATATATATATATTCTATATTAATAAATTTTTTAACTACTACTTTCAATTACTGCGATTAATATTAAAATTATTTAAAGTTCCGTTTCATTGAATATTTTTACATTATTCTTATGAATACGATAACCCTTATGACCTTTATTAACAGTTATATTTTCGTTATCATGTACCTCAATTACTTCGTACGGCCCCGTCCTTTTCCTACTCAATGTATTGCGTTTATTATGTTCTTTTATTAGAACTTTGTCTCCCATTTTTATGTTAATTGCGTGCGTGTTTTTATCGTAATAATTTGTATTGCTTTCTTTTTCCGATATTAGATTTATACGCGCGATCTCATGTGCCCCCTGCATCATGCGTTTTAGGTCCAACAGTTTGCATATATTTTTGAAAACGTCCCATAGGAAATTTGTACCACAATCGGGAAGTATTGAACTAGGTATCTCGTAAATGCATACGAAGTTTTCCACGAATGCTTGTGCAACCGTAGATACGTCTGTTCTAGCTAGTGCAATTGCTAAAGCATAATGAGACAACTCGTTTTGTAATGTCAACCTGTAAATGTTCCCCCTTACTATAGGTTGCAGTGGCCCTACTATATCCAAACATATGCGCTCAAATGTTTTTGTGACCGTTGACGTAATCGGCATTGACTGTTTTGTTTTTAAGTGTGATATCTTTTTTTGACAAACATCACCTTTCTCAATATAACGCTTAACATCCTTTTTCAAATTTTTCCACTTATAATTCATTTGTAACCTTTTTATGGTCTGATACGCCCACGGATTTCGATGAGGTCTTATATTTAGTGGTTTAATAACACGCGGCGTATTAGTTTTATGTGACACGACGTTCGTTGCCGTTAAACAGTTCCCTTTTAAATAGAATACGTCGGAGTACTCATTGCCTATACTAATTATATTTTGTTTTTCTTCCGTATTTAAATGTTCGGTTTTAATTGTTTCATTTGACAACCGGATCCTACTAGGTTGCCCTTTGCCACCTGCCTGTTCATTATTCGGTTGATTAATCATAAATATTTTATCTGTATACAATTCCCGTTTTAAATGGCTCGTGGTTAATTCATCGCTAATAAATGATTGTTCCGATATGTTAATTATATTATTTATAATCTTATTATTATTTTTTAAATTGTTCGTTACTATTATATCTTTATTTAACTCATGTTTTTTAATCGCTACTATGTCGGCGCTAATTAATTCGTTTGCTTCCATTCGCAAAACACAATTTCTACGCGCGGGTATGATTATCGGTTCGACTTTGTTATGCGCGATCGACTCAGGTATAATTAGTACGTCTTTATCCATGTCAATAATTGCTTTGTTAGTTTTTAGAAAAGCTATTCATAATATTCCTGCCTCAGGTATTAGAAAATCGTCACAGACGATGTCGAATTTTACATCGAACGTCTTATCTTTTATAAATAATTCTATCATGACAGTTCCTACCGTACGTATAGTGGTCGCGCTTACTCCCTTAATATTACGTCCGTAATACGTCGTTCGGTTTCGTTAACCATTACATGGTTTTTAAGTGTTGACAGTTTTATTACATTCATGTCCGCGCCACTATCGATTAAAAATTTGTGTTCATTTCTTACGAAATCTTTTGACCTACACAGAATATGCTCCGCATGAATCGGTGTAGTTACGCGTACATTATTTTTGATATCACCGACGGAACGGTTATCTGACCCAGAGCTATCGCCAAAACTACCGGAAGGATCCCCCTCGGTTAGTTTTTTCAGTTTTCTACATTCGCTTATGTCATGATTTTTTAATTTACAATATTTGCAAAATTTAACCTGCCCTGAGTACTCTTTTTTAATTTCGGGCTTTTTCGCAATATACTGCTCGGGCGTCCTACATTCGTTCGCGTAATGACCCATTTTATCACAGCGATAACATTTAATCGTACTCTTATCTTTATTCGGTTTATCTCCGGTTCTCGCGAAATTATAATTTTTAAAGTTTGATTTAAATTTATTCTTATCAGTTTTTTTATTATTCGCGTCCGCTGGGCGGAAAAATTTCTCTTGCTCCATGGCAATTAAAACGGCTTCTTCGAAATTATTTATATTCCGTGCCAATAAAATTATTTTATTGATTGATTAACACCTGACGTAAATACACTTAATGCGTGTGATTGTAAGGTTTGCACAATTACTTTTGCCTCCGCCGAGGTCTTACCCACTGTTAGCGCGTGTGTTAACTCATAATACGTTTTTTCTATACGTTGTGCGAAATTTTTAATGTCCTCGGTCGGACCCTGTTTTATTGCGCTTAGTTCCCCCTGTAAATGAACTGTACTGAATGCGAGGTACCGAATATGGTCCTAAGATGTAATTTTAATTCATCCCATGTCGTTATTTCCCTATATCTAACTGCGTCAAAAGCTTTCCCCTTTAACTGAGTAAGTACCGCTGCTAGTATATCTGCTTTAAATAACTCTGGAATTTTTGAAAATACAAAATCGCATTTTGAAATGAATGATGCTAGATCTGTTTCACTTCCTCCTGTAAATTCGGGAACAAAGCGTAATTCAGTAACAAAATCTAATTGATTTGCCATAGTTACTACCTCACCTCTAATTGTTCGGTTAAGGTCTATTAAATCACCGACTGAATTTTCCCCACTCGTGGTATTCAACGTATCAGTAAGTGCGGAATCTTCTGGTTCGGGAATATTTAAAGCTGGGTCCTGATCACTGGGCCTTTTGCTCCTCGTATACATTTACTGAGTATAACCCTCAATTACTTCCTACCGATTTGACGGTATAAGATAATAAAAATAACTTACACTTTGGACATCTCCGCTTCGGTAGGTGAAAAACTTGCGCCCCTGTATCTGCTCTGCTGGCTAGGTTGCGCTGCTCCGTGAACTTGGTTCCTTGAGCTGCCTTGCTGGCTGGAAAGACCGTGTCCTTGAACTGTACTGTTCTGACTGCTGATTCGTTAAGCGTATAGAAGTATGTTTCATACTTTTCATCGGGAAGTAGACAAAAAATTAACGGTATATAATGTCCATTTTGAAAACCATGAATGGTAAACATTTGCGTAAAAAATCGCACACAATATTGAAAAGTTCCATCCATATAAATTGTGTCCATTGTACTTAAAAATGTTAAATTAGCCTTACAAGAAAAAATAATAACATTTTTTTCTTGATTATTTATTAAAACAAATGGTTCGTTTTTTGAGGTTACAGTTTCAGATGTATTTAAAGCCATGTGTGCTTCAATTATATTACTTGGCAACTCAGGAAGAACTTTACGCCTACTTCTATAAATTACTTTTCTAATTGTATTAAAATCGTTTAATGTTAGGCCATCAGAAAGTTGAGTTTTGTGCTAATTCTTTTAAAATGATTTTTTTTGGTTGTATAAAAAGTTCTTCCTAAGCTTTTCGTTTACAAGTTGTACTGACCATTTGTCGGTTTATATCTGAATCATTGCATGGTATATGATTGTAGCGATTTTGATCAGATAGTAAAATATTTTCTTCATTTATAACTTTATAACCAAAGGTATACAACGTGGCAGAACACGAACGTTTTACACAACGCCAACGAACCTCACATGTATTTACGTTATTTGAACCGAAATTGTATTTATAATTATTAATTATAACCATATCTTTGTCTCTTTTACTTTTTAAAAACACAGCCATTTTAATAAAATTTGTGATATATTTACACGTCGATGTCACATTACTCACATTTACGCACTACGACCAAAGCTGATTAATCTTTTTTGTTCATTACTTTTATAAGTTTTAAGTATATAATTTGTTTTATGGTTATATTAGATACATTAGATAAGATAAGCTACAGTGATGATGCAGCGCATTCATAAATTCGTAGGCATCATTTTTTCGGTGCCCTTAATAGATTTTGATCGATTTCAATTCGACAACGACTGGATTTCTTATATATGTTATCTGCTATCGATTTTATATTATATTATCATTTATAAACGATATTTCTTTTGTCTTTATTTTCTTAACTCTATTACCGTAATTTTATTACTATAGGTTTTATAACGTTCCCTAAAATATAATATTTAACTGAACAATTGCCAACTTAATTTTAAATTGGTCTAAACTACTCTGGGCGAAACGGGAATTGTATAAAAACAAAATTTGGGCGAAACGGGGACGGTCATTTTTGGGCGAAACGGGCTACGCCCGTTATTTCATGTATTGTCACCTCTATAGGACGGCTACCTCTAAACAGCGGTCATTATTTATGGTCCCTTTGGTGACCGTTAATTGGAAGTTTCACTGTATTATGCTGTGACTAACCAAAACAGCAATTTGTATTTGTTCATCCAATATTGCTACAGATATTTGAATTAAAAGTTAGTACTATTAAATGCAATTGGAATTTGAAATAAAATAAAATAAATTTCCTAAAGAATGAACATTTTATAAACATCAAATTATTTATTTTATAAAAAAATTCATACTTACATAATAGATTGTTTAGTTTGTTAAAAGATTAAAATATAATATAGATATATGTATATTTTATTCCTTTATTCCAATGTTATTTTATTTATTAATTTATACATAGTCATCAGATAGGTACCAGCAGAAAGCAATATGAATTTGCATTAATTGCTGGTCAAATTGAGATAGTCATATATTTCACTGTTATTTTTGATTAATTACACCAATTCTACGAATTGCCACTGAAATAAAATTAAAATATTTGAACCATGGTTATTATTTGTCAATAATATTATGCATAAATCATTTAATAAAAAAAAAAAAATTCTAATTCATTAATTTTAGATTGAACTTACCAATAAAATATACAAAAAAAGTTGTCGGAAAAGTATGAAAACCAATTGCCATATACATAATACTATTGCTGACTGGATAGAAGTATACTTTTAATTAAATTCAAATTGTTTAACCAAAATACAACATTAAAACACTATCACAAAATATATATGCATTGAAATAATTGGTTTAAACCTTAAATTTATATTTAAAATAATACACATTTACATAGTATTTACTTAAAACGTATTCTGTGATTAAACGTTCAAAGAATAATAATTAATTAATAATTAATATTCGATATTTGATAATTGAAAATTAACATTAACGATTAACCAATAAACACATTTTTTCAGAAACAGTTAACCGCCATTTATTATCATTTATTTATTAAAATAATACGTGATAAGACCTATACCAAGAATCAGTAACCAGTGATATTCTATGTAACCATGATGCCATGATGGTAAATTGCAATATGTTATTTTTATACTTTATAACTCATTAAGCCTCGCTGTTGCAGGCTAATCGCTCACTAACACTGGTTCTGGTGGGAGTGTTGATAGGACATTTTTTTTTTCTAACAGTATTGTTTATCTATCTTGCTACCTAAAATTTATTATCGATCATGACCGTTATAGGTATTGTTAAATTAAGATATCATTTCGTTTTTACTTCTGGTCTTTACTGTTGGGTTTGATAAATTTCCCGGTTGCAGTTAATTGAACGAATATTTAAACGGTAATAAGTCGCGAACGGATTACTGAAATTAAATTCATTCTATAAACGTTAAAATTATTTTTGTCAGTATGTTTATAAATTTTCGTTATCGAAACTAGGTATTGCCATTTGAAAATCGAAAGTTGATAGTTTTTTATCAAATAAGGAACGAAGTTAAAATTATCAAAATTGTAACTCAGTGTAAAATAGTAAAACTTAGAAAGTTTAAAAAAAAAATTATTTTAAAATTCCTAATATTTTCCGAGATATTTACTGGTTCACGATAAAAAAAATCACCCTGTATATGGGTTGTGAATAAATATGTGTTAATATGTTTAATAGAGTATTATATCACCATTATAGTGAGTTGTATAATATCATAACTTATAGTTTAGGTAGGTAATGAAGTATGTGTGTTGCCGCCGTAGCGTAAAATAATAATACCTATAATATAAGAATATAAAATACTAGCGGTTACGGACGAACAGCCGATCGACACACACACACAAACACTCGCGCGCACCAGCCGTTATTTTTATATTTATTTTTGTTTTAATTATATTTTGTGTCTTTTGAGTTCTATAATATTATGCAAATCGGGTATCGGCGCGTTATCTGCTTCCGCCGGCTTGCCGATCCGCGTAGCTGAACACGGCCGCCGCAATTTTCGCCCTCCCGGAGAAAGACAAAAATTTTATAATAAATTCTATGATTACATAAAAACGATTTGAAAAAAAAAATTTTAGTTAATTAATTTAATTTATACATTATATATATTTACATTTATAGAACTTGTAACTAAATTATAATTACCAGTATAATATTTTTTAACATTACTCATTTAACGTTTTGCATTTTAATTGATTATAATAACTTAAATGATACCATTTGCCATTTTTGTCATCTGTGTGCTCAAATCATATCCGGATTAAGAATTACGGTGTCCGTTATGTAGCTATTTATAGCCTTTTGTAAAAATATGTTTTTGATATTTAATTAACGCTTTATGTTTCACTGCTATGATTATTATATCAAATATTGATTTAAAGGTTTATAACTACTTAGATATTGGGTATTTTATAATTATTTTAATACTAGAGGCCTCAAAAAAATATTTGCTCTGGGCGCTAAATTCGGACCTAAATATTAGCTAGATATTGAATCATAACCCTTCTACTCAACTAATCACAAAAAAAATAAAAAATTCTTGTATTTTAAGTAAGTTTGTTTTGTTTTTTTATTTTTATTTAATATAGATAGAAAAAAATATACCTAATTAGGAAATTAAGATGTATTCATGTATCGCTGCACAAAAAAGAAATGAAAAATTGCAATTATTTAAAATTTAAAGTATCTAATTGCATCATCATCGTAACTTCGTCAATTCTTATACTACTTCAATCATTGTTCTGCAGCTATTAAAGTTTTAAACTTTTCAATTACCGGTGACTCGAATTCTTCTTGTACCATAAATATTCAAAATCTACGTACGTAATCAATGGTAACTCGTATGATAACCTAAATAGTTTAATACCTAAGTAAAATTTTTTAAACATTACAAAATAGGAATCCGTATTTTATACTAATGTCTAATATATATATTATATAAACAAATTTATATTCTGTATAATAATTATTATTGTAATTTAATTTTTAATTTTATAATATCTTATTTTATTTATAATTATTATATAGAAAATATTAATATGTTTCATTGTTTTGAAACAATCACTAAATAAAACCCCTATTGTATATATTTTGAATTATACTATAGAATATATAGGCTGTAACAGAAAGATATTGTCACTATTATAATACATGTTAATTTGTCATATATTTCTGTTACATCCTGTAAAATCACCTTTAAAATGTTTCTATTTTTATTTTCGACGCGCATTCAATAAGTATAATATATATAATTATTATATATATATATATATATATATATATATGAATTATAAATGTCTAATAATTTGAAAAATGTTTTATTTTTAAGTATTATTGTTTGTCATTCTCTTTCGTGATTTCAATACACATGCATGTGGTCTGTAGTTTTGTGTCTAAATATTATTAATACTTAAACAATATAATATTATATTATATATTTGTTAATATAATATATTTATTTTAATTACCTACAGTATTAAAATATGGAACACGACGGATACAGATACGATAATAATGGGAAAAAAAATGGAATTACGTAAGTATTCAAAAATTATATTACTAAACAAATTTATTAGGTACGTATAACCCATAATTTATAAACTTATACATTTTTATAATTTTTAAGTTATCAATATAATTTCTGTATTAACCTACATTTTATTTAGTGAATAATTATTTTAACAATATTATGATATTACAATGTATTAATCATACAGGTATTTATATTAATTTAGATATTTAGTGGATAAATAGGTAGGTAAGGTATTTAAAAGGAAAAATTTACGAATTCAATTAACATTGAAACATTAAATCATAATGTTAATCTCAATAAATAATAGGTATTAAAATAAAAAATGCAATAAAAAAAATCCAATGAATTTGTTTTTAATTCAATACCTAGTTATTACAAATGCAGTAAACGTACCCTACATTTTTGCCCGGGTACAATGAAAAAGATGCTAGATGGCTCATTGATAGTAATAAAATTGCATACCAATCATGAGCGTGAAAACAATGATTTTCGATTAATAGATAATCTTAAAAATATTTTAAAAAGAAGAGCAGCTGCAGAAAGTGCACAATTAAAGTTTATTTATGATGAAGAGTGTCGAAGGTAAATTATATATATTTAGTTTTTTAAAAAATAAAACTACAATTATATTATATTTAAGACATCCATTGGCAGCAAGTTTATATCCATGGTCTACTGCTGAATCATTAATGCGGTTGGCACGTAGATCATCGATGCCTCCCTTACCTGAAAATTTACAGGAACTGGCAATCATTTTTGAAAATGGACAGTTACCAAGATATAACTGCTGTGATATAACCATATTTAGAAGCTGTGTGCAAGATATAGATGGGAAAAATAATATGATATTTGCATGTCCAGTATTAACCCAAAATATTATTAATATGGATATTGAAGAACTCCATGTTGATGGAACGTTCAAGGTTATCCCGGCTAGAATGGGATATCAAATGTTGACTATTCATGTTATGATACAAAATTATGTAAGCTTTTTTCCTTTAAAATAAAATATACTCAATTGTTCAAATGTAAAAACTTTATTTGCAGTCATTACCATTAATATTTGTATTAATGGAATCGAAAACCAGAAATTCATATGAAACAGTTTTTCACTACGTAAAAAATAATATTTTAACAAATGTATCGCCAACTATTATTATAACCGATTATGAAACAGCATTAAGAGATGTACTCCAATCATATTTTCCAGGAGCACGAACTTCAGGTTGTTGGTTCCATCATAATCAGGTTAGTTATAATTCAATAGAAGCTTCTATTATAATTATTAGATATGTGCTTTATAAAATGATTTATTTGATGCATACTTTTTTTTCATACAGGCTGTTTTCAAAAATATGAAGAGCAGAGGATATTACAGACTTATTAAAACTAATGAAAATGCATTGAAAAGTTTAAAACTTTTATTCGGATTACCATTACTGCCAGCTCAAGATATTGAAAGAGGTTTTAGATTAATAAAAATGTTTGCAATTAACCACGGTGTAGCAATGGATGATTTGTTCAACTACTATGAAAGGTAATATTATTAAATAAATAAATACCTATATAATTATAATTTTTAATAAATATAAATCATACAGAATTTATTAATTATTATTTTATCTACCTAGGTATTGGTTGCGCCGTGTTGGTGCTCAGATTATGTCTGTAAATGGAATTCCAAGAAGAACCAATAATAATCTTGAGAGTTTTAATAATCAATTAAGATTGAAGTTCTCCGTTACCCATCCTAATTTGTGGATATTTTTAAGTAAATATTTATTAAATAAAGTCAGTACAAATTATAAGGGGGAAATGAAAATGGTAATCAAAAAGTCATAAAACAACAGAGCAATATAGAGAACCTAGCTTTAACCTTTGCTCAATTTACAATACAAGTATTTAATTTACATTTTTCATATTAGGTGAATATAAGTTCAAATTAATCATAGCTATAAATAAACAAATAATAAATACTAATATACATTTATTATACCTTTGTAGGTATACTTACATTAAGTCAAATTAACAATAATTATTATAATTTATAAGTAGGTAGGTAGTAAATTTACCATAGACAAAGCAATAACATATTATATATTTGTTTTTGTTTAGCAAAGCATTATTTGATTGAAATCCTAACTAAGCCCATGCTTTATAACCTATTCATATATAATTTTTAACCTTAAATATGTTTTTAACTATGTAATTAATGTTAAGTATACAATATATAATAATTGTCTCATTTGTAATATTAACAGTTCTAAAAACATTTTATTAAAAAAATTAAATATTAATTATTATTTATTTAAATATAACCAAGTGCACACTTCATAGATTATGGTTAAATTTTTTTAAATTTGCTTAAATGTTTTGTGTACCATAATACATTTTTATGCGTTTTAAATAGATAATTTAAAAATTTACTTTTTATTTTTGCAATAGTTTAATATAAATTTAATTTTAATTAAAAGAATGTATTAAATTAAATTTAGTATTTATCATATTATTATCTTATTTTAAAAAGCAATACTATTTTTTTACTTTGACTCACTTAATTACCAACTACATACAATAGAATCTTAAGTTCTAAGCTATAAAAATGTTCCACAATTTATATATTGATTTATACATTTGTTCACTTATATTTATATATTTTTTTATTATAATATATTTTTATTATGTATATATATATTTTTTATTAGGTCATATGAGTAATTTGTTAAAAAATTACCATATAATTTTTAACCAGCTCAGTAATAACCTTCAACCCACCAGAAATTTAAAAATGAAGTATCTATTACAATCTAAAAGAATAAAAAATGCCATAAACCAGTATAATGCTGGTATTATAACTATATGGCAATTCATGCAATTGGTGTCCTATTCTACTTCAAGATACTTGGATCAACAAATAAATTGGGTAAATGAAGTGGATTTAGATCCAGAACCAGAAGTGGAAATGGCTCAAGAAGAAAATATAGCAGAGGAACCACCACAACAACCGGCAACAACAGAGTCTGTTTGTATGGTCTGCATGTTTCACACAGCTTCGAATAGTCAACAATACATTATTTTACCTTGTGGTCATGCATGGATATGTAACACGTGTATTGAAAATCTCCCTACACCAACTACATGTCCACGATGTAGGATGGACAATGTGTCTTTCCAGAGATTATTTTTGTAAATTTTATATTAAATATCACATTCAAGATTTAATCCATGTGTTAAATTTTTAAGAATGATTAGTAAATAAAACATGATATACCTATAATCATTAAAATTTTAATATACTAGATATATACATAATCCTAGTTCTAAAAAAAAATCTCTTTTTAATGTACATATAATATATACCTTATATCCAATACATAATATATTATATAATATTAATTTATATATTAATATTTATTAGGTGCTTTTACAAATATTGACAGATAATTATTGAGATAGCTGACACAGTAATACTAGAGACTAGGGCACTAATAAAATTCTCAACAGTGCCTTATTTAGGGGTCTTTATATTGTTATTTACTTACCGTTTTCTAGAAGGTGAATTTTTACATCTATTATATTATTCATGAATTGTTTACAAAATTGAAAATAATTAGTAAAATAGTAATTATTTTATTATTTGAATTTGATTTTTAATATCTCTTATCATAGACATATTATCATATCACAATATTGATAAGGATAATAATTCATAAACACTTGAAACCTTGAAAACGAGGGAAATATTATACTCAGATAGACGACCCTGGTTTAAGTTGAAGTCGTATTCGTATGGTATGGCAACCTAACCACATTATATAAAAACAAATCAATATTTATTTATGTAGGTAAATTAGATTCTGAACGGAGTGATGAATATATTGATTTTATAATGATGCTCTATCAATGAACTCGTCGAAATAATGCTTCAATTTCAAACTTTGGGGGTGGTTTCCGATGGCAAAGTGGATATCCATACATTATAGAGGTGAAAAGTAAACATTTTCCAACAGTTTTCAAAAAAATCGAGAAAAACAAAAAAAAAATGACAGAAAAACGGGAATTTTTACGCAACACCAGTTTTTGACCAAATAGATTTTTTTATATGGTTGTAAATTTGTAATTCGAAAACTAATCACTGTAAATACTTGAAAATTTCACCAAATATTTATGTTAGTGTTATCTGTACACCATTAAATTTTCAAACAAATTTTTTTGAGTTATTTATAGTCAATTGAAATTTTTAATTTTTTTAGTATTTTTTTTTTTAAATAACGATAAAAATTTTTTGGCTGGCCAGAAAATCTTGAAAATTTATTACAAGGTTTCTTATGAGTTTTTCTTAAAGTGATAAAAAAAAATCCGAAATCGTTAGTCACAATTTTTTTTTATAAGTGCTTAAAGTTCGAATTTACACGAAATATGTCAAAATTGCGAAAATTTGCAAGTAATTTTGTGGTTGAAAAATCGTAAAATTTTTTCTTTTATAACTAAGTTTTGAACATTTGGTACAAGGTACTCCATAAATTTTTCTTCAAGTATCTGTAAAATATACTCTACTGGACTAAGACAAAAAATGTTTAGAAGTGTTTGAAATTTAAATTTTTACAAAACCGCGTTAAATTACGGTTTAGCCTCAAACGATTTTTGATATTTGTTGTTATTCAAATAGTATAAGTCGTAAATTCTTGAAAATCTTATCAGTTATTTAGATTGCCATTTTCTTTACGTGATTTGATTTTCAAAATATTTTGATTTTTGACTTTTTTTAAGCTATATTTTATAAACAACTGAACTTTTCAATTTTCCTAAGAATTTTTTTTTGAAGTGTCGATATAACATTTTTTTGGCGGAGTCAAAATATTTGAAAAATTAATACAAAGTTCCTCATAAGTTATTCTTATGGTGATAAAAAAATTATAAGAATACATAGGCACATAGGCATTTGAAGTTCAAACTTTGACAAAAATTCGTCAAAATCATGAATATATTTAACTATTTGGTAGTTAAAAATTTATGAATATTTTACTATCAAAAGCTAAGAATTGAAAATTTAATACTATGGTGTCCATAAGTTAAGCTTAGAATAATTATAAAAAAAATTGAGGATTATTCAATTTAAAAAACTTTACGAGTGTTTAAAGTTTTAATTTTAATTTGAAATCAAAAATACACGTGTAAAATAACGTTAGTGTTATTGTTTGTAAATAACTACTAAATAAAATTACCAAGGTAGGATCTTAAGACTTTTACTTAAATGATTGAATTTGTTTTAAAATAGAATATATGACAATATTTAAGTATAATATATCCTAGACTGACAAATCATCTCCGTTCAGAATCGTTTTTCTTATACAATGATACCTATCATTGCATTCAAATTTAACATACCCTAGTCCGAGGTCCACCCCACCCCCTAATATACATCAAAGCGATATTAACATACCGCTTTTTTTTATATGTATTTCCTACGGAAACAGATGGTCAAAAAGTTTTAAATTTTTTCATAGTACTCAGGCATCCGGGTGCCCCTCAAACAAATTCTGCTCGAGGCAAGTGCCCTTAAAACCCCAAGTCAAATTTGGCCCTACTTGTATTAAAAGTACTTTAATCTTCAGTTTTTTTTTGCTTCTTAAAACCATATTGGTTCTTTTGTTAAAGATAATTACTACTCTTTCCATACGCCAATTAATAATTATTGAAACAATTTTTAATGCGATGGTATCCCGTTGCTTTCCGCATCACAGTGTAGTAGCTGTGTTCAATGTTCATGGTTTCCATTTACGCCTAATGCTATTTAGTTACAGACTATAATAAAATAACATTTTTTTATTTATGTTATTTAGCTGTACTTGCTACTTAACACCCCCCTGCAAGTGTAATAAATACTGAAGGTGCTGTTGCCTACCTTCAGGTCTATTTTAGTCGCAACTTACGACAGTCATGGACTACCGCAGGTGAATTCTAAATCTCATCCACAAGAGTAAAATTTTCAGTTATACATACAAACTTTATGTTATGATATCAATGGGCAAAGTATAATCTTAGACTGCTTAGATTATTGAAAACGACTCATTGGCATTTTTAAAGGGGTTAAATATAGGCAGTTTACAATACATAGTTATTTGAGTCCGGAAATATACTTTCCGGGATTATAAGTTCCGTTAAAATACGGTTTATATTTTTTAGATTCCGGAAATATGCGGTCCAGATAAATACGTTCCGGAGAAATACTGTTTTCGAATATTTAGATTCCGGCAGTCTACGGTCCGGATGAATACGGTTTTAGATTTTTTGATTCCGGTCGTATACGGTCTGGATAAATACGTTCCGGTAATATACGGTCCGGATAAATACGTTCCGGAAGGCGGAATTATACGTTCCGGGTAAATACGGTTTTATGATTTTGGATTCCGGCAATATACGGTCCGGGTAAATATCTTCCGGGATTTATACGTTCCGCCAATTTATTTTCCGGAATTTTACGGCCTTCCCATATTATATTATATATTTCTTTGGTTTATAAGGTGCCAATTTGTAACTTTCATTTTATATTTTTATACCCTTTATATTTTATTGCGTTGGTGCTAATCGCCATATCTTTATTATTATTTTATATTTTATATACGACGTGTGCACGAATCGCCACGCTCATATCTTTGTAGTATTACATTTATTGTACTCAATCCTAATTATTCATTTATATTTTTTTTAGTTGTGTATTTTATTTTATGTGAATTTTATTTAGTGTATTATAGGCATAGGTAGCAGCTGGCCAGCAGTGCACCGACAAGCCGTGAGTTATTTTTTATTGTTATTTATTTATTATTATTATATTATTAGGTATTGTTAACATTTATTATTGTTGAGCCAAAAGGGCTATATATATTTTTTATTCTGTTGAGCCAAAAGGGCTATATATATTTTTATTATTGTGGAGCCAGAAGGGCTTTCTTTTCTATATTAACTATACCAGGTTACTGCTCTAATAGCGTATTGTTTTATATTATAATTATTGTGTTATTGAGCCAGAAAGGCCATAACTCTTTTTCATTAGATCTTATTATATCTATATTTTATTCGGTTTAGCCATAAGGGCTACACAGTTTTTAATATTTACTGTTTATATACTTGCAATTATTACCTAAATATTTTATATATTATTATTATACCTGGTTGCGCTGAATCGGCAATTATTTTTACTTATCATATCTTATACATATTTTTTATTGTTGGGCCAAAAGGGCCGTAGTTTATACATATTTATTTATTGTCATATTATACCATTTACCAAATTTACAACTGTGTTACCATATTTATTATAGAGTTACCTATTCGTCTTAGATTTAAGTATACACACTTACACACCACCACACTACATAGCTCATTAGTCATTAGTATTTGCGCGGCGAACCTAACCAATTCTAGTTGAGCTATACACAATTTACACAAATTTACAAAGGTCGGTCGGTGTGTTAGTATAATACGTAGTAAGCGCGAAGTACATTGGTAACCGGGCGCATGGCCTATTATTGTCCGTTCCCGGCCCATACAATGTGTATACTACTTAATAAAGTAATTTTCAAAAAAATATGTGGTAAAATTTATCTGATGTAGCTACCAATTTAATATTAAATAAAAATTGTTGTTTGTATTTCACTAAAATACCTACCTACCTATTAAATGTTAAAATCTTATTCAAACCTTTGTTGGCACTAAACCATTTAATTGATTTTACCTAATAATAAACTACTTTTGAATATCAATTTTATATTTTTATTTTTTCCAACAAACCAATTTTGATTATTTTCCTATTATTTGTGTTAAAAAAATTAATTTAAATACTCAAGTACAAAAAAAATTATATATTCGTTATTCTTAAAATTTGTCATAATAGAACTATTGTGCTCCCTTCAGAAAAAAAATGGCTTCAATGTTTGAGTGTATTATGTACCTATTAGGAGTGAAAGTTATTTTATACGCTTTCGCCTCTTTCTGAATATATTATACTAGATATTTAATATGATAAATGTTCTATATTATTAAAGCTTATTTGCAAAAAAAAAAAAAATTATATAGGTATAGATAAATTTGTTGAATAAAATTATATAAATTTGCTTCTCAAAAATATTTTGTGAATCAGAAAACTTTATTAAATGGAAGTTTGTTTTATGGAAATTTCATTGTAGTTATTGTTAGGACAGAACCTATAAGTTACTATTTTAATACTTTATTATCTATGACTATCCTGGTAATAAAGTCTGCTGACATTTATGTTTATTATATTATAATCTTTATAGATATTTTTATTACAATTCTCTGTGAATATTTATTTTATTTTATTTTTTTCTAGATAGGTAACTATTCAAATGCCCAAAAAAGTGCGATATTGCTAAATGCAAATCGGATCTTTCTTCTGCTGAAGAAACTTCAAAAAAACATAAAAATTTGTAAAGAAAAAACAAGTTTATAGTTCAGAATCTGGTATGTTTATATATTTATATAATTCTGTATTGAACTGAGTTTAATTTAGTTGACAGATTTATTTTATTTGTACTTATGTTTTATTATATACGATAATATTTATATTACTATAATTTTATGTTCTACTTTTAGATTCTGAACGAAGTGATGAATGTATTGCATTTACTATGATGTGTGTTTTTTTTTTTTTTTTTTTTTGTGTCTGACTCCAACATTTGGAGCAGTAATAATGCTCCGATTTTTGACTTCAGCCCCTCTTTGAATAGGGAATTGAATCTAGTTGGTACTTTAGAGGGGTCAAAATTAAAATTTTCTAATAGTTTTCAAAAAAATCGAGAAAAACAAAAAAAAAATGACAGAAAAATGGAAATTTTACGGAAAAACCACTTTTCGACAAAATCGATTTTTTGATTTTGCTGTAACTCAAAAACGAATTATTGTAAATACTTGAAATTTTCACCAAATGTTTATATTATGGTTATCTCTTTACAGTTAAATTTTCAAAATATTTTGACCATTTTTAAGCTACTAATAGACAATTGAAATTTTCGACTTTTCTAATTTTTTTTTTCTTCAAATGCCGATAAAAATTTTTTGGGTGGCCAGAAAATCTTGAAAATTTAATACAAGGTTTCTTATAAGTTGTTCTTAAAGTGATAAAAAAAAATCCAAAATCGTTAGTCACAATTTTTTTTTATAAGTGTTTAAAGTTCGAATTTATACGAAATATGTCAAAATTTAAATTAAATTTCATACGCTCATAATGCGAATGTTGGCCATAGTAACCATAGTAACATATAAAAACTAAACTATTTGTTTCAAAATAGAATATTTGACAATATTTAAATATAATATATCCTAAACTGACAAATCATCTTCGTTCAGAATCGTTTTTCGTATACAATGATACCTATCATTGCATTCAAATTTAACCTACCCTAGTCCGAGGTCCACCCCATCCCCTAATGTACAGCAGAGCGATACTCACTTACCAACTTTTTTTAGATTGTGAACTATCTGATCATTCATCTAAAGACAGTATTCCATGTTATCTTTCGGGTATACCTATACATTTAATCGTAATTTTAAGATATTAATTAATTTATTTTATATTTTATTTTTATAATTAGATACAGAAATAATTCCGCTAAACAACTCTCATGAAAAAAAAACCTTACACAACACAGTAATATTGTTGATTTCATAAGCAGACCCAGTAATTGGTCTCCATTAAAATCATCAGTTAAAAATCATGATTTAGTATTAGGTTTGTATATATACAGATTAGATGTTATGATTTTATTTAACATATTATATTGGTTTAAATATTTGTTTTTTCAGCTCAAAAATGTATTTTTGATTCGCCTCTAAATACTGCAGATAGTACCTAGGTCTCCACAATAATTAGGTTCAACAGGTATTATACTAACAATTTTAGTTTTCATTTTTTCACTGTAATAATAATTTTCTTCTATTTATTTTTATATTTTTAATAGAAAAAAAACATGAAGCTACACCACCAATTACAAATCACAAGTCATATGGTATTGTTTCTTATTTGAATTTACAATATATCTATGTATTCTTTCTTAATTGGTACACTTATTTCAACAATAAATTATGTTTGTTCAAGGAGTAAAAAGAAAATTATTTCCAGTTAATATAAATAAAAACAGAGTAATTACAAGTTCAACAGACACTATCATCCCAAAACCCTACAATAATTTTGACAATTCACAATCGATAATGCCTGGTTAGTTGTTATCTAAGCCAATTGAATTTTTTTTTATCAATATGTGTGTATTTTATTAGTTGTGCATTTTTTTATAGAAAATAATTCTTTATCTAAAATGCTTACTGATTCAACTAGATCAAAAAAAAAAAGCGGTTAAGTGGGTATCGCTCTGCTGTGTATTAGAGGGTGGGGTGGACCTCAGACTATGGTAGGTTAAATTTGAATGCAATGATAGGTATCATTGTATACGAAAAACGATTTTGAACAAAAAGGATTTGTCAGTTTAGGATACATTATATTTAAATATTGTCATATATTCTATTTTGAAACAAATAGTATAGTTACTATATATTACTATAGTTACTTTATAGTATCTGTTTATTAATAAAAAAAGTATTTGGCAACATAGGCATAATGAGAGTATGAAATTTAATTTAAATTTTGACATATTTCGTATAAATTCGAACTTTAAGCACTTATAAAAAAAAATTGTGACTAACGATTTCGGATTTTTTTTTATCACTATAAGAACAATTTATAAGAAACCTTGTATTAAATTTTCAAGATTTTCTGGCCACCCAAAAATTTTTTATCGGCATTTGAAGAAAAAAAACTTAGAAAAGTCGAAAATTTCAATTGTCTATAAGTAGCTTAAAAATGGTCAAAATATTTTGAAAATTTAACTGTAAAGAGATAACCATAATATAAACATTTTGTGAAAATTTCAAGTATTTGAAATAATAACAATGATTGGTTTTTGAGTTACAGCAAAATCAAAAAATCGATTTTGTCGAAAAGTGGTTTTTCGTAAAATTGCCGTTTTTCTGTCACTTTTTTTTTTGTTTTTCTCGATTTTTTTGAAAACTATTTGAAAATTTTACTTTTGACCCCCCCCCCAAAGTACCAACTAGATGAATTTTCCTATTCAAAGAGGGGCTGAAGTCAAAAATCGGAGCATTATTACTGCTCCAAATGTTGTCGTCAGACACAAAAAAAAAAAACACACATCATACAACACACCTCCAACACACGTTTTTTTTATTTTACTTCCATAATATTAGTATATAACTCTAAAACTCTAACTTGGTTTTTTATCCATGACTATTACATGATATGATACAGCAAAACAGTTCACCTACTATATTTGTAAATTGTATGAAAGAGTAGGTATGAAAAATATAATAAATAAAAGTCTACACTAATATATTTGAAGTCATCAAATATTATATTAAAATTATTAATTATTATTTAATTAATAATAACAAAATAAATTATGTTATAATAACTACAGCTCCGGAAGATTTTTTTTTTATATTAAATGGAGCTTGGATCAGAGCGTTTTTGATATATTTTTCAGCATCATCAGTGGCACTTTCATAATTGAATTTTTTCATTAATTTTATTGAACCTATAAGAAAAAAAATTATTATTTTCCTGCATACAAAAATTTTAAATTAACTAAAAAAAAAAAAAATTAGATGATTCAATCAAGTCAAATTAAAATTAACATTAACTGAAGCAAGTTAAACTTAATTTTTACTTTATAAATGCCCAGCCTTATTGGTAATAAGTATGGTATATTAATTTACCATCAATTTATAACAATAACTGAATTCAAATCTTAAGGAGAGGAAAATTAATGTGTTTATTAAACTATACCTATAAATATAACTTCAGAGATGCCGTGAACATTTTATTATTTTGACTATCGTTGAACAAAGATGCAGCTAGAGATAATTGTTGTAAAATTTTGAGATAACCTATCTATAGTTCCTTAAATGTTCTAGTTAGAAAATATATTCAAGTATGCATTCAAATGTATTTTAAATTTATAATTTAAAATCTTAATATATATAAATCTCGTGTCACAATGTTTGTCCTCAATGGACTCCTAAACCACTTAACCGATTTTGATGAAATTTTTTACACCGCGTGTAATTTGGTCCAACTTAAAAGATAGGATAGTTTTTATTTCAAATTTTTTAATACATTAAATATTTTAATTAACTTTTTAATAAATTTGTATGATTGCATGGTGTATTTCGGGTTTTTCCGTGGCCGACCGCGATAATATCTATCTGTAACCTGACCTTTTTTCTATTGTAGGTACGTGTTTTATCGTCGGTGGCGTGTAGATATGAATTGTTCCGAGAATTATCGCCATAATACGTGTAGATATGAATTGTTAATACAGCCAACAACCAAAAATATTGTGCACCATTTGACATACACAATAGTTTACTATGCTCTATGATTTCCAAAACCACTAATAAACTACAAATAAAAAAAAAAATATATTTTCTCATAGGTACGTAATAACCTATTAATAAAACGAGACATAGCCATAGTAGGAGCACAGGAACAATAATTTCAATTTATACATGTAAGTAATATCACAAACTTTTGTTAATTAATATATCAATGAGAAAATGGCACAAAGCTCCCCACACTTAAAAGTATAGTAAAATATACTTTAAACTATATATATAGTTTCTGATAATTTTTTATTTTATACCTATTGATTTCTGCTTAATACCAAGTGTAAGAACATTTTAATTAATTATGTTCAACGTACTTCCCCTTCAAATCTCAATCCAGTGAATTTGTATACCAACATCAACATTTTCGTCTTTGTTAGTAAATAATTTCATTGTACTAAAGGGTTATAGTAGTAGAAAGTCAAATAAGGAGATCACCATATTTTTTTACAAATACCATCTGTGTGAAAAAGCATAGTGGACTCCGTGACTGATGTTCTCTTATTGTTCCTCTTAGATTGTTTACTATAATGTAATATAACAAAAACTTTAGCCACAGCAACGCGTGGCCGGGTCAGCTAGTAATAATATATAATATATACTAGTTGATATTGCACCTAAGGCAGAAAAGGCCAAATGATTATAATTATGTTGAAAAACTAATACATTATATTATTTATATTAAAAAAATTCCTTGAAATGTAGAAATCCAGCATTTAAAATAATAAAATATACCTAACATTGAACTGTATAATAGAACACCATTATAACTCCCCCAAAAAGTTGTGATTACAAAACCAAATTTACTTACTAAAAATTAGCTTTGAAATAATTAAATTTGAAAAACATTTTTTTTTTGTTTGCACGGCCACTAAAAGAATAATATTGTAGTAGTTCATCGGTAAATAATAGCTGCATAACTCTTTTAATATAAATTTGAATTGTTTTGCCACCTAGTCCAACTAGTTTATTTGTCTAGAACAAAAAAGAAAAAAAAATACTTAATTATATTATAAATACATCATTAACAAAAACACTTACCATTAATTTATGATATTTTTGATCTGATGCCAGTTGTTCTTCAATACAATTCAAGGTATTTATGTCATCAATTGGAAAAATACTGTTTAGATTTGCGTAATCTATATCATTCCACATAACGTGCCAACTTTTAATTAACTTTAAATCAATGTCGTAATTTAAATGTTTATAGTTAAATAAATGTTTAGTTTTGATTGAATAGTGATCGTTTTAAGGTAAAATAAAGCTTGCATAAATCTTATTTGGACCAAAAAAATAGATCGAATGAACACTTGATCTACAATGTTAGTTGAGTATCAACAATGAAATATCTATTCAACCTATTAAAACTATTTATTCAAGATTTATTTGAACTTAATATGATCATTTCTTAATTGATATTTGATATTAATTCAACTTTGTATAATTGTTTAAATATTATGTTAGTAGGTAAAAAAGGACAGTTCTGGATTACCTCCCCCTTAAATTTTACATGTAAAAGCATAGGGTCCTCTGTATAGGCAATTCGTAATACATGCACCTCCCAAACATCTCCGAAACTGAAAATATTTAAACAATATAGGCAATCTGCAACACATATTAATTCGTCAAATGACCCGCCGCCGACGCCAAACCCAGCGTTATCTAACACATATGTTATCACAAATTGTTATCAAATAAGTATTAATCAATTTTTTTTTCGTTGCCAGAGATCCTAGTGACAACAATCACATACGGCTATAACATAATATATTCTAACCTACATCCTCATCTCCCAGTCTCTACACCCTAGTCCTCAGCCGTCGCTGAACTCACCACTAGTCTCTTCATCTTCTAAACAAAAGAACAGTTCATAAAAATAACCGATTATTGTTAAAAATACAATTTCAATTATTATATTATAATATGTTCTAGACATACCTAAAATATTAATGCATTACCACGTACACACAACCGCAACCAGCTAGGTCTATTCTTAAAAGTGTCTCATAATATAAAATGTACATATTAGTAGACATTAGGATCCGTCACCATCATACACGACACACATCCATTCATTTTAACTTAACCCATACACACATTTACCTAATATTAAATAAATCTCTAACCCAAGTCAGACACATATATACACTGATAAACATACATATATGAACACATACATACAAACACACACACATACATACACATACAAACACACATACGGACATACACACACACACACGAAAAGTGTCTCATGATATAAAATGTACACACACTGGCATAGATGAACACACACACACACACATTAAACCTTTTCAAATATACGTTGTCCATAACAAACCCACCACATCCCTGTCATCAAGTCCATTCCAGATACAAACCTGTACAAACCTGCAGAGACATGTCCGAGTATTGTCGGTGAATACTAGACAGAAAGTAGTGTCATGAAGCAAAATGAAATCAGTCCGTGTACTACTCTTCAAGTGTTAGGTTTTGTTAATTTAGACTTCCTAAGTTTTCTCAGTTATTTTACCAGTGTTTTAAAATTGTTATTGTTAACAAATATTATACTTCGCTTTTCAACCACTATATTGTACGTATGCGCTAGTGAATCGCTTAGATAAAATCATTTCACACTCATATTTAAAGTAAAATATATTTTACTATATTTCATTACTCATATCTTCGTTGAAGGGTAAAGTCTTGTTTCGCGAGTTCAACTAGTGTTTTCAGTTTTAAACGTAATCATGTTTTCGTGCAGTGTATGCTATAAAACCTTCACTAGAAGCTGTAGTCTACGCAGACATTCCAAGTCACATGATGTATCCAATAAGATTTCTTGCAGTATATGCTCAGAAATATTCACGCGAAGAGATAACCTCATCAGACATAGCAAAGAAAAACACCGTAAGTATATTTTTTTTCAAAATATACACATTTATTAGATAAAATATTCATAAACAAATGACCTAATCATAATAATAATAATAATAATAATACTATTTTCAGGTTCAAATATTATAATCCAACAACAACCAACCATAACCAAGCGAGGAATTCAAGATTTTTTGAAACCGACTGAACAAATTTATGATTATGAAGGTAAATATATAAATATATAATAATAAATATCTTATTTATATCTTTGTATACATAACTTGCTTATATTACTTTGTAGAAAAAAATAAAACACTTCGTGTATGAATATTATTATTATATACAGGGTGTTTCTGAAATGAATAAGGACACTAGTATACGTGTACCAGGGGCGGACCCAGGGGGGGGGTTTGGGAGGTCAGCTGACCCACAGTTTTTTCCTTGGTAAAATGTGGCCTCTCAAAATGACAAACTACATAAATATGAACAATATTACAATAATCAAAATAGAAATAATATTAAATAATAATATGGGTGTCATTTATAAATTATAAAATATATACAGAACATTTCTATGAAAATATTATTATAAATCATAAATGTATAAATATATTATGAATATTATGTTGTATAGAAAGATATGAATACTGGGTATTGAAGTATAAATAGCACATACGAAATCGTACGGCCAGCGCGTATCAACAAATATTATAATATCGAAAAACTTGCATACCGTAGTAGATACCGTACGCACGGCTGACTTTACAAAACTGAAAACATACACCGATTACCGATAGTCGATATTTTTGTTTATATAAATATATCTATCAAGTCAGTAAAATCGCTTTTCTATTTATAGATTATCTTATCGTATTATAAGTGAAATCTACGATTATTTTATATTATCATCCAATATCCATAATAAATATAATAATATGAGCATTGGTCATTGGTCGTTATTGATGTATTATAAATATTATGTATAAATGTATAGTATCATATGACGTTATATAAAACTATTTTACTATTCATTGTATTTTACTATTTTGTCAACGAGCGTCTGTTCACTCTGTTCACTATCGTCTTACTGTGCTGTGTTGTGTACTTGTGTTTTTGTCAAATATTAATGATGGAAGCTCCTAATAAAAAAATTAGACTATCTGGTAGAGCAAGGCGATTAATCAAAGAAAAAGAAAAGGCAGTTAAAGGCAAAGTATTCTGTCATTCCTAAAATCAAACATCAGCCAAGAACCATGTTTGGAATATAATCACAGTGAAGAGGAAGATAATCCATCCACGTTACCAACTCCTGGTGAGTATTTTAATTTCAAAAATAGAATTACTTATTTATTTATATAAATTTAAAATAAAAGTACATAAAAATATTAGATGCCTACTTACTAAAAAAATTTAAAAAAATATATAAATATATATTTTCAGATTTTGTTTCTATCTATGTGATTTTCTGATTATAAATAATAAATATCAATCTAATAATTTTAAATACTTAGCCTAAAGTGTTTGTCCTGAAATTTACATAAACAAATCTAAGTTGGTACACTATATTATTTCACTATATTAGTGTTTAAAATATAAATATTACTTTTTTTTATAGACCTTGTGGCTTGTATGATAATTATATAAGGATATGAGGTACTTTAAATTTACCAACTAAATAAAAATACTAGAGTAACTAATAAAAATATATTCAATTCACATCAAAATAAATAAATAATATATTCTATATTTCTATATTTTATTTATTAAATTATTAATCTTATTTAGACTATTTTCTTAATAGTTATTACTTAGGTACCTATTTCGAATGTACTTATTAGATATGGGCTGATGAGCAATACTTTTATTCTAATTCCGAAGTATCAGAATCAAGATTTATAATAAAATTTATATCCAAAGAATAAATACTTATTAATAATAATTAAAATTCTCCTGTTTGATTTTTTTTTTTTTAATATTAAATACCTGATTCATATTAAATAATAATTAAATTATAAAAGAAAGATTTATCAATTATTAAAAAGAAAAATTATCTTATAGGTAGGTAATAAAATAAACTAAGAGTTTTAAAATGCTGTATAATATTATATTTATAAATGCATTATTTAAATTTATATTTACTATTTCAAAAAAATGAATTGAAATACAAAAGTTGTGTGTGTCGTTATAAAATTGTTAGTTTCACTTTTCTCTAATTTTTATATAATTATATTTAATAAAGTAAGTCTTGATTATACAATCTATATTTTATAGATATTATAACAGAACATGACATTCTACCTCCAGCTTCTTTCGTAAAAGAGGAATTATTAATACAAACATCTTACATGCCAGACGATTCAAAACATAAACAAGCAGATTTGATACCTTTCAATGATAATATACCACAAATGGACAATTGTTCTTCTTCTCAAACCAACAAACAAATTGAACTTGCCCAAAATGTTTCATACTCTACATTAATTGATAGATGCCATGATTATCCATCAGATCCATATTTATTTATTGATACTGTATTAACACCTCAAATAATCTGAACTCTTGTTGAAATAGGGCCTTGTCAACCTGGTTTTAATAGTAATAATTATGTTTTTAAAGAAAATGAGTGTGGCAAAAAATTTTCTCCCAACTGGTATAACAAAAATGTTAAATCAGGAATGAGCTGTAAAAGAAATTGGCTAGTATTTTCCCCAAAAGCTAACAAAATGTTTTGTTTTCCTTGCTTTTTGTTTCGATCTGTATCTCAGCATAGTTATCAATGGTCTAATCCTAATAAAGGTGTTTCTAATTTCCGCAAAGGAAATGAAAAAATTATTAAACATGAAAAATCCAAGGACCACAGAGATGCAGAAAATGAATATTTAATTTTAAAAAGCAGAATTTCAAAAGACATTACAATCCAACAAAATTTAATGAAAGTTCAAAAGTCTCAAATAGAATTTAATCGAAGTGTGTTAAAACGATTAATTGATCTATCTTTATTCCTTTCAACAAATGGTCTTCCATTTCGAGGACACAGAGAGGACATTAATCAAGATACACAAAGTAAAGGACTTTTTATTGAAATAGTTAAACTTGTGTCAAAATATGATGCTGTTCTAGCTAAACATTTGGCCGAGTCAAACCGAAATGAGACATACTTGAGTCCGAAAATTCAAAACGATATACTTAAATGTATGGCAGATGAAACATTACATACAATATTAAATGAAGTAAAACAAGCAAAATATTTTACAATTATTGTAGATTCGACAATAGATATTGGAAGAATTGATCAATTTTCTTTTAGCTTGAGGTTTGTAGATCAACAAGGAGATATCAAAGAACATTTTCTATGTTTTGAAGAACTTCATAATGCAACTGCAAATGATTACTTCGTCATTATAAAAAAGTTAATGGAAAAATATAAACTAGATATTTCTTTATGCCGTGGTCAAACCTATTATGGTGCCAATACCATGTCTGGACGATTTTCTGGCCTGCAATCTAAAATAAAAGATGTATCACCATTAGCACTATATATTCATTGTTGTGCACATAATTTAAATTTTGTGCTTATAGATTCCATAAGATCATCTATAAATGCAGTTTCATTTTTCGGAATTCTTGAGGCATTGTATACATTTATAACTAATAGTTTACCAAGACTAAAAATATTTGAAGAAGAACAAAAGAAAATTGATGGCCTAGTACTAACACTAAAACAACTTTCAGAGACAAGATGGGCAAGTCACAAACGTGCGGTAGACTCAGTATACATAAACTTGCCGGCAATTGTTACCTCATTAAAGCGAATCTCAGATGGAGAACTTCTCAATATAAAACTAAAAACCATTTCAGAAGCACAAGGATTACTTTTTCAAATAATGAATTTTAAATTCAGTTTTTTATTAGTTTTGTGGAAGAATATACTTGGAAAAGTTAATATTTTATCAAATTATTTACAAAATTCTAAAATTGATTTAATAACTGCACATGATATGGTTTCAACATGTTTTCTAGATATTTCATCTTTAAGAAATGATGAACATTTTTTAAAAATAAAATGTAATGCTACTGAATTGTGTGGACAGTTTGGAGGCAACAATAACTTTGAGCAATGACGTATAGAATTAAGAAGAAAATACAGGGTGAAAATAATTTAGAAAATATTGAGTTTACTGATGAAAATTTTAAATGCAATACATATTTTGTTATTTTAGATTCATTTACAATTACATTAAAACATCGTTTTGAAGATTTCTCTAACATAGTTAAAAAATTTGAAGTACTTAATCCAAAAAAAATGTCAAAAGAAAACATGGATGAAAATATTATTTCTATTCAAAATTTATCAAAATTTTATAATGTTGACGTAGATGAAGTAGATATAGAAGTGGAATACCGCTCATTTTGTTTGGTTTACCATCAAGTATATGATGAAGTTGAACCATTAAAACTTAATGAAGTATTGAAGTTCATGATATCCCGAGACATGGTTTCTTCTTATCCAAATTTATATACTTTATATAAAATATTTTATACTCTTCCAGTCAGCAGTGCAACTGCTGAAAGAAGTTTTAGCAGGCTTAAACTTCTCAAGACATACCTTCGCTCAAGTATGACAGAAGACCGGCTATCAAATTTGGCAATATTAAGTATAGAAAGCAACATAGCTCAAACAATAAATTTCAATAAAGTAATAAGTACATTTGCATCAATGAAAAAACGTAGAAAATTATTGTTATATCATACCTATTTTTTATATGTAATAATAAAAACATAATTTTGTATATGAATTATTTTTGTATTGGATTTTAACTACATTTTACAGTGAAAATGAAAGCAGTTATACAGTTATTGGACATTAAGATAAAATAAATATACTGCAACTATATGTATACAAATATAATAATAAATATGTATAATCTCTTCTCAAAATCTAAAGTAGGTACTCAAAATTATTTAAATATTCCAGGTAAGTTTGTTAAATGAATTTCAATTTTAATGTAACAAATAAAAAAAACATTAAATTTGAATTAATTAATAATATCAAAGTTTGTAAGTAAGTTTTAAATTGTATTAAAAAAATAGTTATGACTTGTGCTTTATCTCTTGTAGTTATAATAAATGTAATCTAAATAAGGTAAATTGCGAGCGTAGCGAGCGATTTTGTATTGTACAGTTGATTGAACCTTCTACACAGTGGCCTCTCGTAAGTGAGGCAAACCCACAGTACTAAAATCCTGGGTTCGCCACTGAAATACTCGCCGTGTTGGCCCAATGAAGATTTTCTTGAAAAATTTTTTCTATCTTCAAAATCTGGGTTTTATCATTTTATTTTTAGAATAATATTTTAAATTCAAAAATAAATACTCTAGTTGTATTTTTTGCGAAATTCTCATACGAATCGAGACGTCACGTCGTTTTTGAGCTTGTCGCGCGTTTTTCACGCTCGAATCACCCACTAACAAAAAAATGGTGACTCGTCGACTGGCATGAGAAAACTGCAAGAATAACAGTGGTGATAGTTATTTGTTGTTATTCAACATACATGATTAATTAACATATTGTTTTAAATTTTTAAATAATCAAATTACTTTATTTTTACTTTATTTACAATATTTATAAAAGTTGTTCAATGTGACCCCCATTAACTTCGATGCACTTTTCCATTCTACGATGTAACGAATCCCATGTCTTTTCCAACAAATTTGGTGTTTGACGAATAATATCTGCCACGTTATTAATTTTCATTAAAAGTTCTTCCCTATTATTTATTTCATTGGCATACACTTGTTCTTTCATAAAACCCCACAAGAAAAAGTCGCATGGATTAAAATCAGGACTGCGGGGTGGCCATGCTATATCCGGGCGATATTGAGCATTGTTTCCAGCTTCTCTACCAATAAGTTTATCAGGGAAAAGATAATGCAATTGTTGTCGGACTGCAATTGTATGATGAGCAGATGCACCATCTAACATAAACCACATTGTTTCTTGTACTTCCAATGGTACGTTTTCTAATAATACCGGAAGATTATACATAATAAAATCTAAAAATCCTTGACCATTTAATCTAGCCGGTAATTCGTGTGGGCCTAATAAAGTATTACCAACCAATCCACACCAAATATTTATACTAAACTTGTACTGTGAACCCCTTATACGAACAGCTCGCGGATTTTCTTCGGACCACAAATGTGAGTTGTGTTGGTTAAAAATCCCATCTTTTGTAAACATAGCCTCGTCAGTAAACAAAATATTTTTTAAAAAATTTGGATTTATTGTGATTTTATCAATAATTGTTTGTGAAAAAATCAACTTTGCTGGATAGTCGCGTGGTAACAATTCTTGAACTCGTTGACGATGATAAGAATACATATTATTTTGGTGTAATATTCTCCATACTACTGATGGAGAAATTCCAGTTCTTGAGGCTATACGTCGGACACTAAGTTCCGGATCTGCATGTACTAAATCAAGTACTAATTCTTCGTTCGCTACATTACGTACAACTCTCGGGCGTCCGCGATTAATATTCATAGGTCTTACGTTACCTGAAATAAACAACATCTTAAATTTGTTAGAGTAGAATTTTTGTTTAGAAGTATTACCATTTTCTCTTAGATTGCGATAAATTGCAAAAAAAGTATTTGGTTGAGGCACTCTACGTTGAGGAAATCGTTCTGCCCATAATCTAGCTGCTAGATTTCCATTTCCATCAGCTAAACCTAATTGTAATTAATTAAAAAATAATATTTTTGTTTTTTATTGCATGTCGCTTATACGTCACTTAAAATTACATAGGTACCAATAGGTATGTTTTGAGATTAAAAGCAGCAAATCACAAATGGGTGACATAAGTTAAAAAAATAAAATAATTAATTAAATTAATTATTACTTACCTAAAATGAAAACCATATCTGCATATTCAACGTTAGTATACTCCATTGTTTAAAATGTAAATTTAAAATTTTGTTAAACCAGTGTATTGAGTTCTAATAAAATCAATTAAATAAACGTTCTTTACGTAAGAAGTATACGGTTAATTTAATATTAACGATAAAAGTATAGTATTAGGAATACTGAACACTAATAACAAGTACAAAATAAAATGTTTATGTTATCGAGTCAAAATAATTATGTTACTATGATATCCAAAAACTGGAATTTCAGTATTTAATACACAAATAGTTGATTTTTTTTATCTATTACTTATAACATAATGGATAAAAATTACCATGTTTTATTTATACACCTAAAACGCTTAACATGACAATAAATTAGATCACTTAAAGCTCTGTTAACTCAAATTGTGTCATTATTTTATAATTTCAATTAGTTTACAATGTAAAGCAATGTGTTAATTAATCATGTATGTTGAATAACAACAAATAACTATCACCACTTTTATTCTTGCAGTTTTCTCATGCCAATTGATGCGTCACACCATTTTTTTGTTAGTGGGCGATTCGAGCGTGAAAAACGCGCGACAAGCTCAAAAACGACGTGACGTCTCGATTCGTATGAGAATTTCGCAAAAAATACAACTAGAGTATTTATTTTTGAATTTAAAATATTATTCTAAAAATAAAATGATAAAACCCAGATTTTGAAGATAGAAAAAATTTTTCAAGAAAATCTTCATTGGGCCAACACGGCGAGTACACGTATACTAGTGTCCTCATTCATTTCAGAAACACCCTGTATAAAGCTATATAGCTTTATCAATGAATTATTAAAACAAAATATTGCCCCAGACAGCAATAATATAACATCAATATTATTATAACTTTAAAAGTGAATTGCATGTTTAATATTATACTTATAATGTTTGTTAAACATTTTATGAAGTTTAAAAATATAATATTACAATCAAAATATTTTATTAATGATAAAATTTTATTAATTTTATAATATTTAAATTCTAACTAAATTAAAATGTTATTATCATATTAAGGTTTTAATTTTAAATAACATTATTCTAACAATATTATTATCATATTTCATTTAATTTTAATTTATAATATTTTAATTTTAATTTCTTTAAAATATTATAATAATCTAAAATTAATAATTTAAAATAATATTTTATGTTTATCTTAGAAGAATATTTTAAGTTGATTAAATTTATAATGTTTCAATTTCAATATATTACATATATAATACATCATTCATCTGTACCTACCTAACAAAATTTTTTTTATTACCTAATAAATGCATAAAGCAGAAATATATATATTTATATATTATTATATTAATAATAGTATTTAAAAATATTGTATTATTATTTTATACAATAATTTATCTATACAAGTACATTTATATAGAAGTATATTATTTTTAAACATTCGTATTCATAGGCTTAATCTAGTTAGAGGGCAAGATGGGGCAACTGCGGCCTTAGATATTTTACTGTGGAGTGGAGGACCTACACCTAATGTACCTAATTTTATTGTTCTTTTATTACCATGGATTTTAATTTTAGTCTTAACTTTTGTTAAAATATATGTGCGGCTTTTGGTAAACGCATTGTTTCATGATTCTTAAGAGGAATGGCAACAATATTAGGGCCCTATAAAGATCTCTATTGAGTCTACACTGCCTTAACGATATATCGATATTTTATTTCCATATAAATAGTATATAGAGTATAGAATAAACAGATAAGCCGTGCTGTACAAAATATTCGAGACTATTCCGCGTGGTATACTGGTATGATAATAAATTTATAGTCGTCGTGCTATCACCGGTGGAGGTACTACCACACTATATCTGCAGTGCATGACTGGTGAAGCGCGGGGTAAGCTAAGCCGCTAGGGTTATTAATAAATTGTATTTATAGTTATTCTTATAAGTTTATAATGTGGGTTTATTCCATAGACCTTAATATGTCTAATTTATCCTGTTATACTAAGTTTATTATTATATTTTTATCAACGGCACAGTGATTAGATAGCGACAATAATTACGTATGGTCATTTGTCGTACAAAAATAATATGGTTTTTGTATACGGCAAGTGCAACGCCACTGCGGACCGCGGAATGCAATAATTATATAATAAATTAATAACGGTTAACGGACAGTGTTACAGACTACACAAAGTTACTGCGCGTTTGTTTTTGCCTTTTCGACCGTCGCTGTTTTTTATATGGTTTTACTGTACTCAAAAACTATAAAAAAAAACCATCACGTATAGTGTATTTTTATATTGTCTTTGTGATGACCATCGATACATATTTCTTACTGATGACTGATGAGTGACGAGAGTGATCAATTATTATAATTAAATAATTCATTCAATTGTGACATTATTCGCCAATCGCTATACAGCAGTAACGGTAAGTAAATTGCTTATAAAAATATTAATAAGTTGTTATATTTTACTAAACTGTAATGTGCTTAGTTGTAATTTGTCAAGGGAAATTACTTTATATTAGTAGTAAGTAGTAACTACCTTATAGATTTAATTAAAATTATATACTTTTGATTTGAATTAAATTGTGGTCCAAATGATAGGTAGGTAGCGATTCTAAGAATATATATAATATAGGTAGGTAGGTGGTACTAACAATTTATTATTGAACTTAAAGTTTGTGAAAATAAAATATTAAAATATACTTAGTAGGTACCTTATAGGTTAGGTATAAACTATAGGTTATTATTATATATTAATT
The DNA here is from genome assembly GCA_020882235.1 of Schizaphis graminum. NCBI lineage: Eukaryota > Metazoa > Arthropoda > Insecta > Hemiptera > Aphididae > Schizaphis > Schizaphis graminum. Next base: position 29,978,307 of record CM037036.1, read on the forward strand.
ATAATTAAAATATGATGGTATAGGTAAATTAATACATTTTTTTATTATTTCTCAGATAATTGTTTATTTAATTTTGGCTTAAAAACTTCAGTATAAATTATATTTCAATATATCTGGAATTATGAAAAGTAGTCGTACTAAACGAAGAAAAATCAAAAATGAAATTGATGTTTTATTAGAAGAACCAAAATTATCATATAATTTGCCAGATGACCCTTCTCAATCTAAAGACACAACATTTTCAAAATATTGTAAATTGCATACACAACCTTCAATTAATTTATTAAAACCTTACCAACTTGCAGAAAATTCAAAAGATGAATCAATAGTACCAAAAAATATAATTTTTAATGATTTTACTACTTCTGTTTTTAATTGTGAAGATAATAATAATGTATCTAGTCCCACTCACTGCCCCAGCAATAAAATCTCGTCTAGTCCTGTTAATGATCAAGGAATACATTCTCAAGATATAAGAAGTTTTTTGGGAAGTTGGGCTATTCAGTTTAATGTGCCTCATAATGCTATTAATGCATTATTAAAAGGTTTAAAAAATCATTCTTGTTTTAATTATTTGCCTAAGGATAGTAGAACACTACTCAGTACTCCAAAACAAATTTCAAATCAAATTAGATGTGTTCACCCAGGATCCTATTATCATTTTGGTTTGACTGCAGGAATTTTAAGATATGCTTCTCCTAATTCTGAAGAAATTAAACTTGCCATTGGTATTGATGGATTACCAATTTCTAAAAGTAGCGGTGGTCAATTTTGGCCTATTATGGCTTATATTATTGATTCACGTTCAGTGTTTTCAACTGTTTTTCCTGTTGGTTTGTACTATGGAAATTTAAAACCTAGTGATAGCAATGATTACCTGCACGATTTTGTAAATGAAGCACGTAAACTTCTTACTAGTGGCATTGATTTTAATGTTTTTAATTTAAAAGTATCGATAAATGTGTTCTGCTGTGATTCTCCGGCCAAAGCTTTTATTTTAAGAATTAAAAGCCATTCTGGATTTTCTTCATGTAGTAAATGTTATATTGAAGGAGAATATAAAAACAATAGAGTTTGTTTTCCTTATTCTTCAGTAAAATCTACTGAAAGAACACATCAATCATATATAACTATGTCAGATGAAGACCATCACATTAATAATCATGTTTCTATTTTATCTGAATTACCTAATACTGATATTGTTAGCATTTTTTCCCTAGACTACATGCATCTGGTTTGTCTTGGTGTTATGAAAAAACTTCTGATCCTTTGGATGAGTAAAGGCCCATTAAGTGTTCGTATTCGTGCTGCAGCAGTACATGAATTATCAAAATATTTATTAAATCTTAACCAATATATACCATCTGATTTTGTAAGGAAAGCTCGAGAATTAAGTGACGTTTCACGTTGGAAAGCGACAGAGTTTCGATCATTTTTATTATATTTTGGACCCATAGTGCTAAAAAATATTTTAAATGAAAAATGTTATGTACATTTTATGGCTCTTAGCATTTCAATGAATATATTACTCAGTCCAGACCGTAGAGAGTTATTAGAATACGCTAACCAATTACTTGATTATTTTGTAAAACAATTTGAAATTATTTATGGAGTAGAATTTTCATCTCATAATGTTCATGGTTTAATCCATTTATGTGATGCCTATCAAAAATTTGGTCCACTTGATAATTGTTGTGCTTTTAAATATGAAAACTATATGAAAGAACTGAAATCGTTAATAAGAAAACACGAAAAACCACTTGAGCAAGTTGTACGGGCCGGGAACGAACAATAATAGGCCGTGACGCCCGGTCACCAAAATCTTTCGTACGTAAAAACACTCACACACCGACCGATATGTGTTACGTATAATCTGTGTATAGCAACTCAGGAATAGTGGACGGGATCGCCGAGCAAATACTCCGAGTGGTAGGTAGTGTGCGGTGAATAGGTGTGTTTGTGTATATGTGTGTGTTTAAATATTAAAATAATGTCAACACAAATTTTATGATAATAAATAATAATAAGATATAATAATATGTTTAAAAATGATACACTATAAATAATAATATAGCCAATAGGCAAAATAATATAATAATATTTTTTTAACAAGTTATTTGAGCCGCCAAAAAATTATATAAATATGGCCAAATAATATAATAATAAATAATTATAAATATGTATATTGTATATAAAATAAAACTCACAGTTACGACGGAGCACCGCTGGCCAGCTGCTACCTAACCTTTATAATAACCATAATATAATAAAATAAATGACACACACAATATAGGTAACAATAAGTGAAAACAAATAATAATAATTGGCGATTAGCGCCTGTAACAAATATAATATAACTTGGTGATTCGCACCTTTTACAATTAATAATAAAAATTCGATTCGCGCACGACAATAATAATACGGACGTACGTTTTAATAATTATAATATGTAAGGCGATTTGCGCCTTGCATGTGAATTATTGAAAATTGGCGATTCGCGCCTGAACCAATATAATATAAATATTAAACACGTCGACCGGCACACTCGATAATATAATTTTGCACCTTGATGACGGCGGTGTGCGAACGAACTGGATTGCGGCGGCAGAGTTAATGATATTCACGCAACCGATCAGGCGGCGCGCGATAACCAGCTTTAATCTACATTATATTTTAATATTCTTATATATTATATAACAATTCGCAGCTGACAATTATACCTTAAAATATAAATAATTATGTTGTTGCATTCCGGGCGGCAACACAAGTTATCAATCGTTACTCTGAAATAAATGCACTAACCATTGAAGAGATATTCAATAACACATCTAATAAAAATAAAAATCTATATTATACAGAAAATCCTATTCTTGAACAAGAGCATAATGATGGTCCTTTAAATGAAAATTGTACTGGATCTCAATATAAAAGATTATTTTTTAAAACTTTGAAAATAAAAATCAAAGGATATGCTGATTGTTTTGTCTTAACAAATAATGAAATAATTATTAAATGTCTGAATATTATTTATGATAAGGGTGAAGTTTATCTTATTGGGAAGTATTTTAAAAATATTTCATCACTATACAATGATCCAATTGATTCATCAATGTTAAATATTTACCAGGTCGGTAAAATGTCAGACACGACTAAGAGTTGGCATATTTCTAAAATTATTAAAAAAATGATGGTAATTGAACATAATAATCAAAAAATAGCAATGCCAATTATCCATTCAAACAAGGATTAAATACAATTTACCTATTGTATTTATTTTAACTCTAGTCTTTAGGTTATTAAATTAAAATTTAATATGTTTAAAATTATAATAATTCTAGTTTTGATGACTTGTAAAATTAATTTTTTCTATATATTTTTAAACATACAATGTAAATTAAATTAATTTTTATACATAATACTTATGCATTTTACATACCTACTATACATTAATAGTAGTAAAGTTTATAGTTGTGCTTTTTAATAAAATTAGGAATAAAATAATATATTTATTCATAATTTATCTATTAAAATTAATCTATTAAGTAATAAAAATATTACTTCAAGCATAAAAAAAAGGAATTACCTATAGCTAGATATATTATAATAGGTAGGTATATTATCGTGACTTATATATTGTAATAATTTGATAATATTGAAGATTATAGTTTATTATTTATTTATTATTATTAATTTTTTTTTTCAGATGAATAAATGGATTGTAGTTAACTTTTATAAAGACAATTCTGTCGAAGCCGTACCTAATATTTGGTTAAAAAAAAACATTTGTGCATGGCCCAAAGACAGTAAATTGGTCAACAAATCAATTGAAACTAGAGTAAAACCAAATAAAAAAGATTTTACTTTTTTTTCTGCAAGAAAGTTAGGAAATAAAGATTATGGTATGGAATATTTAATTGTTTTAACATTTAAGAATTTTTTAGTTTTTATAATTTCAAATTTATGTTTGTTTGTAGATTCTTTATCTGAGGCCCGAAGAAAAATATCAAAAGCACTGTATAAATCTGATCTCTCGAGTGCTGAAGATGAAAGAACTTCAAAAAGTCCTAAGAAAAAACAAAAAATGAATACCACACTACCAGTTGCAGGCTGTTCAAAAAACAATTCATTAATCACTAGTGATTTTCCTCCACGTTTTAATAGCACATTGACTAAAGGTAATATGACTACTATTAGTATTGATTTATTTATATTAGATACTTAGTTTTTCACTATATATAAGATCAATAATATTATTATTAATTATTACAATTAACAATGTAATTTAAAATGAGTACTGATGGTTACTAAAATGTACCTACATAATTAATATTTTATAAATATAATTAAATTTAATTAATATTTAGAAAATTGGACAAAAATTAAAAATAAATTGTATAAATAGGTTAATTATAGAGTTTATTGTTGTTAGTATATTTTAGTTATATGTGCAAGTGAAAATAAAAGTTTATGGCTTAATTTTATAATGAAAAATGTTAAATTTATATACTTATATAAAACAGAGTATAGGACTTAAAAATAACCTATAGAAGAGAGGATTTGTATAAAGGCTTATAGTTGCTTATAAAATATGTTTTGAATCTGATGGAGAATTTGAAATGAATGCCGTTTTATTTGCTGATTAAATAGTAATTTGAATTAATCTATTAATATTAAGCTACTACTAAAAAATTTTCAGAATCATTTACTTTATACATTTAGTTATATTCTGCTCACTTTGTATAGAATGTTTTTTGTATATTATTCTTAAATAATTGGTATTGTTTGCAATAATTTTTTTTTATTTAGGAAATCATAAATCAACTCAAGTCATAGATGAAAAAAATAATATAACATTTTCAAAATTTAACTCAGACTCTGGTGATTCTGAAAATGATGCTGTATGGGTCATTGAAGATTGCTCAAACCAGCAAAAAAGTAATAAAAAAATTATTATTTATAGCTTAAGTAACAACTGGATTACCCACATATTATAATATAATAACATAATAATTATTTGTTTTATAGTCACTGAAAATGAAGAAAAACCACTGAATGATGTTATTATTATGAGCCCTAATTTTAATTAGTCATTTGAAGAAAATAATATGGTATTTGAAAAAGAAATTAACTTTTCTGGTAGTAAATGGTCTGTAGAAAAACAAAATGATGTTTTACCTATAATATCTAGTGCAGTACACAATGATAAATACCATGAGGATCTATCACAATCACACATAAAAACATTAGATTTTAATGACAAAAATACTGAAGACAATGAAACTTTAATTAAAAAAAATATACAAGGTATTTATTTAATATATACAATATATTATTATCCTATATATTTTAATTTTAATAATTTTTAAATTCTTTATTCTTATTATGTACAATGTACATAATATTATTTTGGAACTAATATTATATTCTTCCATTTGAAATAGTTTTATAAATGCTTTTTTGGAGGTTTTAAAGGTTTAAATCTATTATTTTGAAACATGGACTATTTAATATTTTTATTTATTTCAATTAGAAATTCTGCCAACAGACGTCCGAACTAGGCCTTCAGCCTACTCCCAGGCTACAACTGCCATACAAAAAAAAAAAAAATTAAAAAAATTAATTTTAATGCAAGTTTAATTTGTTTGTATACTTTTTAATTTAAATTTTATTTTATTGAGCATCTAATACTTAATATAATATATTATTTCAAATAATTAAATCTCACTAATTGAAAATCAATGTCTACTATTTTTATTTTTGTAGAACTAAAAAGTTACGTAGTTAAAACATTAACAAGTTTGAAGTATAGAATCGATGGTTTGGAAACATTAACCCAAACAATTCATTTAAACGTCGAGAAGATTATTGATAATTATATGTCTGTACCTGAACATCGCTCAACTGTAACCTATGAAGATAAAATGTCACTAATAGATATTGATTCTTATTTTCCTATTAAATATTACGAAGAGCTAAGAAACTTTGAAACAATTATTTCTAATTTAGATATTCGTCGTGTTTTGGTAATTATGTATAATATATTGTATATTAAATTTTTAAATCTCACTACAATATTAAAAAATATAGCATATGAGATTATCCCATTTAAGGGCAACCTCAGGCGGCAACTAGTTTTTGTTATGTGTTAGTTTAGTAATACCAAGTGAATCATCTGCTACAGTGTTTTAAAGCATTATCCGTGTGCAAAAGCCTATCTGTCTGAGTTTTCTCTTTAATGGAATAATAATACGGACATCAATAAAAAATGCTGAATGGAACACAATATATTTGTTGTGCCAATTTATATTTCTAATATATTTTTTTTAATTATCTAAGTTCATCATCTTATTATATGTATAGATGTGGGAATTTGGCCTATAAAATGCTGACCCTAGATGTGTCCTTATGTATGTGTGGTGTGTGACTTGTGTGTGCTTGGGTAATGATAACTAATGTAAGTCAGATGAAAAAGTGTCGTTAGAAAGAACTCTAGTTTTAAGTTTGTAAATCATAATAATTGTTATGCTGTGTTTTATACATTATGCAATAAAGTATAGTTAATTAATATAATTACTATTTTCAGTAGAAATTATCTACTATATATCACTCCTAAATCCCAGATATTTACATATAATGATTTGATTTGATTCTTAATTGTAATTGCTATTTAATTCTGATCAAAATGAAATATTACAAAATAATTTCAGGTATCTAAATTGTCTTTGTTGATAAGTGGATCACTAGGAAACAGCATAAGACGAATTTTAGGAAGAATGTTTAAAGATGATTTATTACAAATATATTCTTTACAAGGATTTAAAAAAAAAGAATCTTTTTCAGAACTAAGTTGCTATCGTTTGATATTTGGTAATAATTAACTATATAATATATACTAAAATATTAATTAAACATTTACAATGAATAATTATGGACATTTCAGATATTATAAGAAGCAATGCTAAGTTCAAACAAACACCTGAAAAAGAAATAGACGAATGCATTGCTACTTGGTTGTCACATGCCAAATTCAGACTGCTCAAAAAATCAAAAAAAGTATCACTTGAAGATGCAGTTCTTGAATAATTGATATTATATTTACTTTTTTTTTTTAATATTATATAACAACTATTCTTATTCATATAATTATATTATTATTAGGTATTATATAGTATACTATAATATGTACAATAAAATTGATTTTGTTTATGTTATAAATTAAGGTATAAATAGCTATAAATTATACAAGTTATCATTATATTGAAATACCTAAAATAATTATTTTATTTTTCATGTTATAACTATTTTGTTTTATTTTAATGTAAAAAAAGTATGTTAATTAAATTCTAATTTACACAAAATAATATTATAATAAAAAGTATAATTTTTTTTATTGTTTGATGGCTTGACCTAATTTTATAATTTGCTTAAATATTTGTATTATTTATAACAATACAGGTGATTTGTTATGTTCATAGAAAATAACTTTGTTTTTTCTTTTTTAAATATTTATTTGTTATAATTTGTAATCTGTTATAAATTATAATTCTTCAGTTCCTATATGATGTGTAATTAATAATTATATATAATTTACCTAAAACTAAATTAAATAATATTATTATAATTATATATTATAAACATTTATACAAAATACAATAATAATAATGTATTAATGTTTATATGTACCTATTATAATAATATAATAACTTGATAATGATGTTTAAATATCATTAATATAATTTTAATTTAACGTTATGGAAACATTAATTAGTTGTTGTAAAATATTAATTTAACGTTGTTATAATATCTATAAAATGTTAAGGAATAATATTTTAGTAACATGAATATTGTGGCCAAAAAATTTGTCCACAATGTTATCACAATATTAAAAAAGATTTATGAAACCAAAAATTAACTTTATCGTAATATTGATATTTTTTTTCAAATATTATTGTAAGATTATTATAATCTCAATTTGCTGTCTGGGGCTTTATATTGAAATATTTTAAATAAACTTTTTTTTTGTGTTCAAACTGTTAGGGTACATTACTTATACAATTAAAAGTATCTTAGTGAATATACATAAAAATCATCACTAAGTAAAAAATAAGAAATAATAACCTAAATTGTATAAAATTATGGAAAAATATCATAATTTAGATAAAATCCTGTACAACTAGCATAGTTGGCCCCATTAATAACATACATACATATTAAAGGACCATGAAACAAAAAAAAATGACTTTGATTCAATTAATAGGTAATTAATTAATATAACCAACGGTGGTATTAAAATTTGTGTCCGTCGATTTGTTGAGGCGCTAGACTGCTAGAGCCCAAGAGAGATAGACGCGTGACGTCATAAGATCACACGGCGCGGTGGCGGCCTATACTTTATACAAAAATCGCCGACACAGCCTAGGTTATTTATTTATATTTTTTGTTATATTTAACAAAAATTACAAATTAAGACAATCATAAATTAATAGTCATAAGAATGTGGGTTTTAATACAATTTGGTGTACGTTTGGTCGTATTAAATTTAAATGTACATAATTAATGTTTATTTCCTATAAGTTAATATAATATTAGAATAGCTAATGAAATAATATTTTTTCGATATTTCACATAAATATATATTTAAATATAACATATATATATATATATATATTTATGAATAAATATGTATTATACTAAAAAATAAAAATTACAATTTAAACATTTTGAACAGAATTATAAAATTAAATTGAAAATCTTGAATATCTCTTAGAACATATTTCTTCAATATTTGGTCTTGGTATTGGAGCTATAGACTTGGGAATTTCTATTTCTTCTGGAATTGTTATAATGCTATATTCGTTTGTTTTTTTTTTAGCTAAATCGAGTACTTCATGTATAATTTGTTTTCGCCAATCAGTATCAGTACGCTCATATACATTTTTTATTGTATATTTTCCTAACGGTTTTGAGTATACCATTTATCACCTACTAGTTGTTTATTTGTATTGTAATTATGGTCCAATATAGCCAAAATAGATCTTATGTACATACCTCTATATTTCAGATGTATTCGTTTTGGCATATATTTTAACCTTACATTATGATAAGATTCCAAACGGCCAGTATGCACAAAATTTTTTGCATGTGGTAAATCTTTTATAAAATCTTTTGCAGTTATAACTTTTTTTAATGCATAATATGATTCGTCATCGGATTTTAACCACAATTTTTTATTTATTTCTTCGTTTGTTAATGGATCATGATCGCACGTTTTTATTACCCCATTTTCTTCCCATTCGTATTCATTTTTTATACGATGTAGTAGAGACGTGAATTTTTCAACTAATTGACCGTCACCTTTGCAGTTTTGCGAAGCCCACCAGAGATGATTATTTATACTACTTTTCCATAAATAAGCTTTTTCATGTTTTTTTTCTAATGTTTTCATTTTTTTCATTAAACTTTTAGATAGGTGCCACACATCAAATTCATGTTGTATTTCAGGATGTTGTGTTCTAATGTAAAAACGAATTCCTATATGTCGATCAGTAAGAAATAATTTAATATTGCAATTTTCATTTTTGGTCAGATCATTAAGTAATAGTTCACAACCTTTTCTTTCCAAGTCACCTTTTACCATACCTTTTTGAACAAGTTTAAAGTCTACTATTTTTCCACTACGTAAATCCATTACCGAATAGATACAATACTTGGCGCAAAAGCCTGGAGAGTCATACTGTCCATCTCCAGCTAACCAAATATCATTTTCTGAATTTTTAATACTATTAATTGTACTTTTCTTATGATCTTCCCAAATATTACAGATGATTGGTCCAGTATAACGCTTAATTATTTTATCATATACCGGACGAGAAAAAAATGATAGTTTTAATGAATCACAAAAAACTACCATTTGTGTATATAGAATTCCGGATAAAGTCAAAGCAGATCCAATTAATATATTTCCTAATGGCCGTTTATTAATCTTATTTTGTGAACGCCAAATTAATTTATGGTTTCTATCACATATAGTTATAACAGATAGCAATGGATATAATGTTGGATGGTTACAACTGTAGAATTACATTGACGGCAACGGTTAAAAAGTGGCAATAAACAATCCCAAAATACAAAAAATCAAGAATTATCTTCAATGTTTGATGATGGTTTTTGTCGTATCTGTTTACATTCATATATTTCTTCTTCTTCATACTCTTCTCCTTCTCCTTCTTCTTCTCCTTCTTCTTCTTCTTCTTCTTCTTCTTCTTCTTCTTCTTCTTCTTCTTCTTCTTCTTCTTCTTCTTCTTCTTCTTCTTCTTCTTCTTGGTTTTCTATTTCAAAAGATATGTCATTTATAGGCTTATATAATTTGTAGTTTTCATTGCCTAAATCACACTGTATGCCTTTATCATTCGGATTATCATTGAAGTAAATAAAATTTGGATTATCGGTATCTAGTAAATTATCTTCATCGGAATCAGATTCATTAAAATTGTCTACGAAATTGTCAATTTTAAATTGTTTTCCCGATGTGCTTGTTGAATTTTGTTTTGATATAATATCTTCTACGTTTCTTTTTCGGGACATTCTTATACTTCGAGATGTTTTGGGTCTAAGATCATCGACTTTGTAAATAGTTGGAATAGAATCGGAATTTAAATATAATTTTATTTTTTCATTTGGCAGTAGTTTTTTTTTTAGTTTACTCGATTCTGTAAAATCTTGTTCTTGAAAATGTTTTGAACATATTCTAGATCCACTACCCGGAACAAAATCTTTACGTTTACAAAACACTAACCATTGTTTAAATCTAAGTGGTGATTTATTTCTTTTTGGAAAACTATAAAAATTTATATTTTCAGATTGACTGCAAGTTGCCCTTTTCTTATCGTTATTTGAATTGCATCCAAATACAGAACAAAGAACCATTTTACCCCTAAAATAAATTACACCATTTTGTTTTAATTTTAAATTTTAATGTACGAGTGCCTAATACTTATATGTACCTACCAAATTTATTATCCAAACATAAAATATATTTTAATATTAATCGATATGGTTATAGGACATAAATAAAATATTATAAAATAGGCTTACATTAAAATAGATATATTATATATATTTTATTTTTAAAAATTTAATTATAAGAAGTGTTCTCATTAATATTACAAATATTGAAATATATATATTTTATATATTGATAATAATTTCTTATATAATATGTATGATAATTTATTATAACTAATATATTTAGTTTACAGTGAAGATGATTTATAACCAACATAACAACCGTCTTGTTCCGGATATTTCTTTCGTATTTTATTTACAACACAGGATGGAATAACAATACGATTACCTATATAAAACCAAAAATGTAGACATTTGTATTTATACGTTTCATATTGCATTATATTATCAATGGACTTATAGTCTCCTACCTTTTCCTATAGAATTCCATGAGTTTATCCAATAAGTAAATTGTTTATAACAAATATACCTCCACATCTTATTAGTTGGTTGTGATGAACATAACGATTTTTTTTTGCTTTTATTTTTTGATTTAAAAATAATTTGTTGTCGTGTAATATTAAGGACCTAATAAATGTAATAAAAATATCGTAATTTAAATTAATAAAACTGAATTGATTGTGTTTCTATTATGTAGGTAGGTACCTAATCTATGACTTACTTCTTCGTCTAAAATAATTTTCGAAAAAGAGCTTATCTCCGTTATACAGGGTTTTTTGTTACTGTGTGGTAATAACTTATGTAATTTTTCCAACTCAAAACAACAAATACATTCTTGGTCAGTAGTAAATCTAATACATTTATTACATATACACCAATCGTTTACATTCATTTTTGAACGACCTTCTAATTGTACTCCTATATCTGGTTCATTTGTACCTGGCTGAATATCAACCATATCAATATCGTTCACAGTGGGCTCAAAACCAGTGGCGTAGCCAGGGGGAGGGCCAGAGGGGCCATGGCCCCCCCATGGGCCGTGTTTTTAAGATTCTGAACGGAGTGATGAATATATTGATTTTACAATGATGTGTTTTTTTTTTGTGTGTGTGTGTGTACAGCATAACCAGTCGAAATAATGCTTCAATTTCAAACTTTGGGGGTGGTTTCCGGTGGCAAAGTGGATTCTTGGTGCATTATAGAGGTGAAAAGTAAACATTTTCCAACAGTTTTCAAAAAAATCGAGAAAAACAAAAAAAAAGTGACAGAAAAACAGGAATTTTTACGCAAAACCAGTTTTCGACAAAATTTAATTTTTATTTTGCTATAACTCAAAAACTAATCGATGTGAACACTTGAAACTTTCATCAAATGTTTATATTAGCGTTCACCATACACAGTTAAATTTTCAAAGAATTTTGATATTTATAGAAAATTGAAATTTTTAATTTTTTTTAGTATTTTTTTTTAAAATAACAATAAAATTTTTTTGGCCGGCCAAAAAATCTTGAAAATTTAGTACAAGGTTTCTTATAAGTTTTTCTTAAAGTGATAAAAAAAAAATCCGAAATCGTTAGTCACAATTTTTTTTTATAAGTGCTTAAAGTTCGAATTTATACGAAATATGTCAAAATTGCGAAAATTTGCAAGTAATTTTGTGGTTGAAAAATCGTAAAATTTTTTTCTTTTTTAACTAAGTTTTGAAAATTTGATACAAGGTTCTCCATACATTTTTCTTCAATTGTCTGTAAAAAAAACTCTACCGGATTCAGACAAAATTTTTTTATGAGTGTTTGAAATTTAAATTTTTACAAAACCGCGTTAAATAACGGTTTAGCCTCAAACGATTTTTGATATTTGTTGTTATTCAAACAGTATACGTCGTAAATACTTGAAAATTTTACCAGTTATTTAGATTGCCATTTTATTTACGTGATTTGATTTTCAAAATATTTTGACTTCTTTTGAGCTATTTATAGGCATTTGAATTTTGAATTTTTTTTTTATTTTTTTTTTTATAAATGTTGATAAAAAAAATTTAACTGGGACAAATTACTTGAAAATTTAATTGAAGGGTCCATATAACTTGTTCTAACTCTCATTCAAAAATTATAAAAATACATAGTCACAATTTTTTTTTATTAGCATTTGAAGTTCAAATATTTACACAAATTCGTCAAAATCATGAATATTTTTCACTATTTGATAGTAAAAAATGTATAAATATTTTACTATCAATAGCTAAGAATTGAAAATTTAATACTATGCTGTCCATAAGTTAAGCTTAGAATAATTATAAAAAAGTTTGAGGATTATTTATTTATTTATTTATTTATTTATTATAACAATACGGGCTGAGCCCAATTAACATAATATAATAATATGATAGCATTAATTATTAGCAATTAATTAAATTTAACTATGATAACAACAATAACAGTAGTAACAATTACTAATTTACTAAATTAGGAACATGAATAACATAATAAAAGAAAAAAATACAACAAATTCTATAGAAATGATGGATCACTATTTGCCATACGCATCATTCTAAGGATTGGCTGGTTCTCAGAATAGTTGGTGTTGCATTTAGGAATAAAGAACGGATAAATTTGCCGGACAGCAGAGCAAGGTACTTTAAAGTTAATCATGGATAGTAAGACAGGAGAATCAATACACCCATCTATCAGTAAGCGGAGAAATTTCAGGTTAGCATCTTTTCTCCTATCAACTAATGATGATATACCAAGTTTATTTAAAATAGGGGTATAATCATGAGGTGGATGGTCGATACTTAAAATAAATGCTACATAATTTAGGAATTTACGTTGTACTCTTTCAATTTGATCCTTACCACAAGAAGTGGAAGGATCCCATACAACAGCACCATATTCCAAAATAGACCTTACGTAAGCACAGTATAAAGTTTTTATGGAAGAAGTTAACTTAAATTCATTACAAATTCTTTTAATAAAACCAAGCATTTTTAGGGCCTTGCAGCATATATTGTCCAAATGGGAATGAAAATTTAACTCTCGGTCAAACGTGATACCTAGGTCCAAAACTTTATTTTCAGATCTCATTAAAGGATTAGCATTGATAGAGTAGGAATAATCAAATCTATCACGAGTTCTGTAAAATGACATTGAGTGACATTTCAAGAAATTGAGTTCAAGATGATGTTCATTTGCCCAATTAACTAAAGAGTTGATATCATTTTGTAGTAGATAACAGTCATTAAGAGAATCAATTTTTAAAAATAATTTTAGATCATCTGCAAATAGAAGAAAATGACTGTGACTAATAATTTTTTTAATATTGTTAACAAATATTGCAAAGAGTAAAGGAGAGAGATGACCTCCTTGAGGAACACCAGAAGTTGCATCAATAATAAAAGATTTACTACCATGAACATCAACAATTTGCTTACGATCTCGAAGATACGACTGAAACCACGACAATAATGGTTCACCAAACCCAGAATTAAGCAAAACATCAATTAGTAAAGTATGATCAACTCGATCAAAAGCTTTGGAAAAATCCATATATATAACATCAACCTGGGAACGATTGTTAAATGCATCAGATACATAGCTAGAAAAGACAATGTTACAAGTATTAGTTGACCGGCCAGGACGGAAACCGTGTTGTTCATCGATTAGGATTGAACTGACTGCAGGACCAATTGATTTTAAGACTAATGAGTCAAATAATTTAGCGATATGTCCTAATAAGGAGATTGGACGATAGTTGGCAACATTCGACTTATCACCTGATTTATAAATAGGTTTTACAGTGCTAAGTTTTAAAATATCAGGATATATTCTTTCATCTAAGGATTTGCGAAACAAAAGTGACAATGGGTAGGATAATACTGATTTTAACATGAACAAAAATTCACCAGAAAGTCCATCAGGACCAATTGACTTATCACCGCTCAATTTAGATAAACCTGATTCAATAAAAGATAATTCAAAAAAGCAATTACTAGGTAAATCATAAAATAAATGTGGGATAGTTGAATTATGATTAACACTGTGTTCAGTGTAAACAGAACTAAACTGCTTAGCAAATAAATCTGAAACTTCTTTATCATTAGTGCTAGTTAGATCATTAAAATGAACTGTTTTAGGAATGTCATTGCTTGATTTATTTTTCTTTATGAATTTCCAAAATAATTTGGGATTAGCACAGAGTTGAGATTCAGTAAGTTCAATAAACTTTTTATAACAGTTTTTTGACATTAGTTTATACTTAGCACGAAGCAAAGAAAATTCACGATAGTCGAGAGGGTTACGAGAAGACTTAAAGATAGCATGGGCTCTTCTCTTCAAGAAAACTAAATCAATTAAGTCCTTGGAAAACCAAGAAGGAAAATTAGACTTAGTGTAATTAACATGAGGAACCCATTTCAGAACAGAAAAATGTAAAGCATCATAAAAAGTAGACATAGCTAAGTTAGCATCAAGATTAATAAAAGTTTCTCTCCAATCAAAAGAGCTTAAAAATTCTTTGATACATAAGTAATCTGCTTTATGAAAATTAAAAAATGATTTCGATGTATTAGAAGAAGGTATAATAGAAGTTGAAATAATGTCAATAGACAGAGATGGGTGATACTTATCTTCCGGAACCAATGGATCAGAAAAAGTATTAATTTTAATATGATTACTATTAACAAAAATTAAATCTAACAGAGTACCATGAGTATTAAAGACATTATTGACCTGAAAAAAATTCAGAAATGCAAAGGTTTCAGGGACACAATGCACATAAGGACCTGGACGAGAAATTTTGGAATATACTAGACCTTGACTGTCATTGGACCAATAAATATTAGGCAGATTGAAGTCTCCACAGAGGATAAAGTTTGCATTTACAAACGAGTTAACCAAATCTTATACTGTACTAGTATAATTCGCATAAGATATATCAGGAGAACTAGGAGGAAAATAAACACCACCAACTATAAAAGATTCATTGTTGATACTAAAGCTAATAAACAGGTGTTCAATATTGTTACAGCTAATAGGAATACGTTCTGAGGGGAAATCTATGTGTATGGCAATAAGTACTCCACCACCTCTTGAACAGGAACTGGTTAAGTTATTTCTGTCACATCTATAAATAATATAATTATCAAAACCTAATTCAGGATCATAAATATCCGGATTAAGCCAAGTTTCAGTTAAGATTATAAATACAAAATTATTACTAGCTACATTACATTTAAGGGTTGATAATTTGGTTCGTAGACCACGACAATTTTGGTAGTAACCAGTAAGAGTAGATTGAGTATTAACAGGAGGTATATTTACAACAGACTTATTATTTTTATGATTATTAATAAATTTAAAACAGTAATCAATAGTGGAAGAAGCTTGGCAACACATGAAGCATAAAGGGTCGGCGTTAAGAGATGAATGTTGGCAGTCAGTAGAAATAAATGGAGATTCAGCTAGTCAGTTACTTTTTGTGGCACCAGATGAGGTAGCATTAGTCTTGGAAACAGACCTATTAGTAACTGGAGCAATAGAAGGTATTCCATTCCTGTATTTGACCATAATATTGGATTCACCGTTCTTTTTACGTTCCTCGAGTTCAGTATAAACACGACGTATATGTTTTCTTTCCAGTAGAGTACGATCACGAACAACAGCAATAGCAATAGACTGAGCTCTAGCATTACGCTTACCAACATTGAACTCATTAACAAAAGCAGAAGCAAGCTCTTTAGAAGGAAAAATGACTTTTAACGGCCTCACTTTATTGCTGCCTCCACCACCAAGCCTAAATAATTTGACATCTGGAGGAAGAGATAACGTTAATAGTTGGGCAGTATCCGATAGGCCTTTTAAATCATCAGCTATTCTGGTATTTGCTAAAGAAGCCGTAGATTCAGGAAGTCCGTGTACAATTAAACTATATGAACATTTATCACGTTCAGTTAGCTCATGCAAGAGTTGAGGCATAGTATCACAGTCTGAGAATTGAGGAGAATTGACTGATAGATTTGATTCAAGATTAGTAACACGATTTTTTAGAGATGATAGATCTTCACGAAGAAGATTGTTTTCAGACCTCAATTCGCTAATTTGAGAAAATAACTGGTCAACACTCGATTTAAGCTTACCGAATTCTTTATTCTGGGACGAAAGAAGAGCTTTACAATATGATAAAGTCTCATCTTGAGCATTTTTGATACTAGACATTACCTTGTTGAATTCTTCGGTCGATAGCAGAGAAGAAGAAGAATTTTGAGAGTTAAGAGACTTAGTAGAGGCAGATGACACTGATCTGGTCACAACTTTTTTTGGCGATAATTTTTGCGTGGTAGGATTCATAGTAATAGCAATATGGTCAAATATTAGATACTCCCTGAGAGTAAGGTGATGCAACCTAAGATGCACTAAGATGTAAATGTGAAGGTAGGCGCAGATTAGTGACGTCACAGCAGATAAGAAGAGTGAACAAACCGCAATACAGTCACCAATTAAACAGCTGAACGTAATAATATGAATCGTTTTATAAGAATGATAATGGGATAAACACTTACGTAACAGCCGTATTGGTAGAAAAGTAAGAACACAATATTTAAGTTGTAAAAGAACGTAAGAGCACGCAACCACTAATAGATGAGAACAGGCAAAATCAAAGAACAAAGAACAAAAAACTTTTAATATAAGCGTACTGACAATAAAGTTATATGTGAAACAAGACGCACTAAAAACTTATCACTTGCTATCATATCATATAATGATATTATTGAATAATATTATTCAATTTAAAAAATTTTACGAGTGTTTAAAGTTTTAATCTTAATTTGAAATCAAAAATACACGTGTAAAATAACGTTTTACAAATAGATAATTTTCGATTTTTGTATTTTTTAGACTTTTACTTAAATGTTTGAATTTTTTACAAAATAGAATATATGACAATATTTAAATATAATATATTCTAGACTGACAAATCATCTCCGTTCAGAATCGGTTTTCGTATACAATGATAATTGCATTCAAATTTAACCTACCCTAGTTCTAAGTCCACCCCACCCCCTAATGTACAGCAGAGCGACACCCACTACCCGCTTTTTTTTATTAGCATTTAAAGTTCGATTTTTTACAAAAGACGTAAAAACAATGAAAATGTGCAAATTATTTCGAATTAAAAATTCATGAATAGTTTACGTTTTAAATCTATAGTCTATTCAAAATGAGACCGGACCTCGGCGGCCGAATTGTGCGCATGGGCGTGGCTTTACAACACAGCAGGCATACAGGTAGGTTAGGACAAACGGGTGTTGTCTGACCCCCGCCCGACGAAAACTGGTCGCCGCCGAGGTCCGGTCTCATTTTGAATAGACTATAGTATTTGAAAATTTAATAAAAGATTCCTCATAAGTTTGTTTATTTTTATTAAAAACAAAATTCTCTACCGAAAAGTCAAATTAAATTTTTATGAGTGTTTGAAGTTGAACATTTTTCGAAATTAGATAATCACTTGATTTCAAAAACGAATGACCTTATAGACACTTGGAATGTATACCATATGTATATTTACCAATTATTATACGTGATAAAATTTCCAAAATATTTTGACTCGTTTTTAGTTGATTACGAACATTTAAAATTTTAAAATTTAAGAGTCTGAGCGGAGCAATGAATGTATTGGTTTTACAATTGATTTTTTTTTTTATTGAAGGTCAACATTTTAATTTCCCAATAGTTTCCCAGGAAAACAAAATAAAAATTGAGAAAAAATGGGAATTTTTACGCAAAATCGATTT
The DNA here is from genome assembly GCA_020882235.1 of Schizaphis graminum. Lineage (NCBI taxonomy): Eukaryota > Metazoa > Arthropoda > Insecta > Hemiptera > Aphididae > Schizaphis > Schizaphis graminum. Next base: position 29,997,061 of record CM037036.1, read on the forward strand.
TGGTTTTTGGTGTAACTCTAAAAAAATGATCGAAAACGACGAAAACACATGAAACTTTCACAAAATGTTTATACTAGCCTTTTCTATACATTACAATTTTTTCAAATTATTTTGATTTGTTATAGTATTAAAAATTCAGTCACTTTTTTTATAAGCATTTCAAGTTAAAATATTAACAAAATACGAAAAAAATGAAAAAAAATTTGCAAATTATTTTGAGCTATAATTCATAAAAAATGTTCTTTTTAAATCTGAGATTTAAAAATGTAATACAAGATTTCTCATAAGTTTGTTGACCTTTATCAAGAAAAAAAAATGTTTACATGAAATTCACATTAAGTTTTTATTTAGGGTATGAATTTCATATTATTACAACATTGGATATTTATTATTTACTAGCCATTTCATAATAGCAATTAAGCACATCCGTTTTTTCTTGATTTGAATAAGACATAATGTATTTATGTCAGTTGAAGGCACTTGACTGTTTATTTATACAGAAAACAAATTTAAAACTAATAGTTAAATATTATTGTCTATTTGTCTGACAAAATGTTTAAGATGTATGATTTATATTAATACCATGAATTGATACTATTTGAAATTCTTTTTAAGGTAAGTATAGAAAAAAAAATTAAATTCACAATAATTTATTGAATATATAAAATTATACATACATGTACATTGTACACATAATTAAGTAATTATAATGTGCATATAAATATTAATATAATAAGTATAAGTATAATATAAATTAATTTTCATTAAAATTATAAAAAAACAATTGATTAAATGATAAAAATACAAGTTACCTTATATTGTTTAGCAATCAGCATATTTTTCATTATACAGTTAATTTTAGAACAAGACATATTTATAAATTTAATGATTAAGCAATTCACTACGAGTCAAGTATACATATAATCGTTATTTTTTAAACATCATAATTCAAGTCATTAGGGCCCGATTTTTAACAAAATGTATATTTTTTCACTTAAAATAATTCTGATCAGGGCCGTTCAGAGGGGGAGGGCAATGGGACCATTTTGCCCCAGGCCCCATTGTTGTAATATTTTTAGGGGGCCCCAAAAAATCTTGTATTTTGTTTATCATATTTTATTATTATGGTTGATAGTGATTTCACTATTAAATATTTAAGTGAAATAAGTAAAAATTTTACATAGTTTTAGAAAAGCATAAAACTAAAAAATTTGAAAAAAAAAATTGAAAAAAGTTAATACTTTTTGAAATAATGAGTGTTCTTCGATAAAAAAAATCACCCTGTATATATACAACAATGTTGTATACCGATCATGGATCGGACTTTCTAACCGGAGACTACAAAATAGTTGTATACCGATCATGGATCTTATGATCCACGGGCGTTGGCCACTTGAAGTACCTATTCCTTAGGGATCCGTACATTCTTAGGTACTTAATGGACAGTTGGGTTATTTCTACAGTTATGTAGCTGCTCCCGACTGTTCACTGAGGAGAGATAGTTCGACAACCTCCACGTGGTTCTCTCTGGATGCGAATCTGCTTCAATGCGGATTCGTAACTAATAGTCGAACACATTATTTAACATTTTTAGAGTGTATACCTATTTTTCTTTTTTTTAACATATACTGTAAGATATCTGTAATATTGTATTAATTGTCAATTTGTTTGTAACACAAAATTCATTTAAATGTTAGCCATTGTAACTTTATTCAACATTTAATACAAATTAATTTTTTAATATTTAAAATCTAACCTAAATCAAGTGTTTATATAGCACTAAGAATTTACTTTAATCTAAGCGTTTAAAAATAAACACTTCATATAGTATTATTGAATATTATTATTCGAACCTTTCAAATTCAACTCAACTTCAGCGTTTATAGAAGTTTTAACATTGAAAAATGCTATGTGGGATCTTCATGTAGATTATTGTCAGAGTTTTGTGAAAATTTATTGTTTCTTTCAATTATCAAATCAAGTTTTTTATTTAAATTTCTGATGCCATGTTTTATAATTTTTAAATTATGGGATACCATATCTTTAAATTGATCATCTGTGATCATTATATAATTTATGAATCAGATTTAATATTATTATATTACAAATGTCAAATACATAATTAGTTAAATTTATTTTTTAAATGGTACCTAATTCAATTTAAATATAAAATAATAAATCAAAAAGGTAAAATAAATTACTGATGTTTTCGTGAAATTAAAATATATCCATATACAATTAATAAATACTAAATTAACTAATAGTTTAATTTAAAATATTCTTTTAATTATTTTAAAAATACCTGTTAAAAACTTTTGTTTGCTTGTGTTACTAGAAATCATAGATGACGTTTTCATACCTAAAAAAAATTAAACAATTAATGATATTGCATTAATGATATTTGTATAAGAATACATATTTATTAAACTTAGTTATTTATTTATTCAACTTAAAATCTTACTAATAGTTCATAAATCATAAGTTATACTATGTTAATGAAAGTGGTGGCTGCATGGGCTAAAGGGCACATGGACTATGGACACATAATACCCAATATTTTACATATAAACTTAAATCAAATTAATCATAAATACCTAATAATTATAACTATTATTAAAATCATTTTAATCATATAATTAATAATTGTTATTTTATAATAACTAGTATACTAGTTGGTATCTGACTATTAGATTAGGTATAATTGAGGGAAAATGCTATCAGATGCAAAGTTTCAAGTGAAAAATTTACAATTTTTAATAATTGTTCGTGCATAGAAAGCACAAATTCGTAGAGCCTTGATCTATCGTACAAAATTGTCTGCCAGTGTCAGCATAAATTACATGGCAGTAGATACTGTGGTGACCTATAATATATCCGAAAATATTTCTTTCGAAATTATTTTGTCCAAAAATATAGGTATTTACGAAAAATATAGTATCCGAAAAATATTTTAAAAGAAACGTATTTTATCCGAAAATTATTTTAGTGGAAAAATATTTCAACCGAACCGTAATTTATCCGAAAATAAGTAAGCCGATAATTAATTAACCGAAAATATTTTTTCCGAAACGGATTTTATCCGAAAAATATTTTAATAGAAACGTATAGTATCACGCGAGCAGCCGTACCTAACGCACGCCTCTCCGTCGCTCCGTTACCGCTGTGATCTCGATCATAGACGTTCAAATTTTTCCAAATTTATATATGTTTATATTATATTATGTAGCTATACATATATATACATAATACAAATGTAATATATTAATATATTACCTTAGTAATTCTGTTATATAAGTGAATCAAGTTCGTTCGTAAATTTCCAGTGTCTTAATTACCGTACAGCCATCGCGTTATCGCAAACGCCGCACGGCCGCCGTTATCGCGTACGTCGCGTAGCGGTGCGTGACCTTTGTCTCCGTGATAAACATGCCACAATTGCCGAATGCAAAAACTAAAACTAATATTAAAAATAAAAATATTAATAATAATAATACAAATAATAAAACCATTATACAGGACGCTCGCCTAAACATATCGACAATTAATCCCAACGTGAGCCATTCACCCACACAAAATAATTTAAATAGTCCAAATAATGATGGCTGGACACATCAAGCCGAGAAAAGAAACCGCTCAAGTTCCTCAGAACCAAGCTCTCCAACCCAAAATACCAACAGACACAAAAAGCTATTTATTTCTAGAAATCGATTTGATGTTCTATCGCAAACTGATACAATCGAAGTTGACACAATAACACCAAATCCAGATCCTGATGTAAGCAACCCTGAAGCGCACACTTCACAGGTAAAAAGTACAAATTTACCCCCTCCTATAATAGTAAAAGGAATTAAAGACTTTGTAAGCCTACGCTCGGAACTCATAGACCTTGTGGGTCCTGAAAACTTCACATTTAAGTCAAGCATTAACAACCTCAAAATCCTAACAAAAAACCCAGCAACCTACCGAGCAATCATCCATTTCTTACAAGGAGCAGAAGCCGAATTCCACACCTATCAAATGCAAGAAGACAAAGCCTACCGGATGGTCATAAGAAACCTTCACCCAACAACGAACACAGCAGAAATTAGAACAGCTTTAGAAGAAATTGGTTTTCAAGTACGTCAAATCACAAATGACCTACATAAAACAACAAAATTAAATCTTCCAATATTCTTTGTTGATCTCGAACCTTCAGAGTTAAATAAAGACATCTTCCATATAAACCACATACTTCATACTAAGGTAAAAATAGAAGAACCATATAAAAAACGTAACCTAATACAATGTCAGAACTGCCAGGAATACGGTCATACAAAAACGTACTGTGCACATACACCAAGATGCGTTCGGTGTGCTGAACATCACATCACCTCAGAATGTTTAAAAGCTCGAAATCTACCCGCCAAATGCGCGCTATGTCAGGGCGAACACCCTGCAAACTATGAAGAATGCCAAATTCACAAGGAGCTTCAAAGACGTCGCAACTCAAACTCAAGAACCATCCAATCAACTTCAATCAACAACCAGTCCAATCCAAAAACCACAGTGAAGACTTCTTCGACTGAATCCAATCCCTCGCCCTCTCAAAAAAGAACTTATGCAAATGTAACTTCGAATCAGGAACCTCCAAAATCTAACAACAGTAATCAATTAGACACAGGTACCTTATTATCTAAATTTATCAATGACTTCCAAGCTATCATAAATCCACTGCTCTCTCTTCTTACAACAGTCCTTGCCAAACTTGCAGCCCAAAATGACAAATAATACCCAAACCTCCAAATCATTGCTCATACTCCTTTGGAATGCCAACGGTATTCATAATCATATAGCCGAACTCTCACTTGTACTTCATGAAAAACGTATAGATATCGCTCTATTATCTGAAACACACCTCACTAACAGAACAAAAATACACATACCCGACTACATAATACTGAGATCAAATCACCCAGACGGTACCGCACACGGAGGAGCCGCGATAATCATTAGATCTACAATTCTCTTTCATAATGTCTCTCAAATTAGCGAACCCCACATACAATCTTTTACCATACAAATTACTCTAGACCATTCTCCTATCTCCATCTCGGCAGCATACTGTCCCCCTAACCAAATCATTTCCACATTACTATTTGAGCAATTTTTCAACTGTCTTGGAAATTACTTTATTGTTGGTGGCGACCTCAATGCCAAACACACCCAATGGGGATGTCACTCATACTCACCAAGAGGTAACTCTCTAAGACAAGTTATAACTACAAAAAACTACTTAATCATTTCACCCCAAGACCCCACATATTGGCCTACATCACCCCGAAAGCGACCAGATATCCTTGACGTATTCGTCTCTAAAATACCGAACCGATTTAACACCATCATAGATAATCTAACGAATCCTCACTCAGACCACTCGCTAGTACTTCTCACCCTCGATACCTCTCCTCAAAAAAGATCAATGAATCCATCATTAATCAATGGAATAATTAACTGGGAAAAATTCCAATCGATTCTTACAAATGACATTAACCTGAACGTTAGTTTAAAATCTCTAAACCAACTTGAGGAATCAGTACAATGTCTAACATCAACAATACAAAATGCAGCATGGTCCTCTTGTAAACCAAAAATAATTAATAATTACAATCAAAGTAATCTCTCTTTGCCTACCTATTTAAGATCTCTTATTGTCCAAAAACGTCGTGCCAGAACAACCTGGCAGAGAACAAAATATCCCACCGATAAAACTAATTATAATCACCTATACACATTACTCAAACGACAAATGGCGAAACAACGTTCAGAAGACTTCGCCAAACAAACTAGCCTCTTAACCGAAAAAGATGGCTCTCTGTGGAAAACCACTAGAAAAATCTAAAAAATCAAAACAATATCATTACCAATCAAAAAAATAGACGGCAGTCTTGCTATAAACGATAAAGAGAAAGCAGAAGTACACAGACATCACCTCTCCCAAGTCTTTAACCCAAACGATTCCACCATTCCTTCCATAGAAAACAAATTACGCAATTTTCTAGATAGCTCACTCCCAATGACACTTCCACCCAAACCATTCACTCCAAATGGGATAAAATCATTCATACAAAAATTTCCTCTTGGTAAATCACATGGTCATGATTTGATAACAGCCGAAATAGCCCGCAGACTTCCAAACAAAGCTATAGTACACATCACTCATATTTTTAACGCAATACTCCGACTCTCATATTTCCCGATTTAATGGAAACTTGCCACAATTATTCTCTTCCCTAAACCAAATAAACCAATAGATAACCCCTCCTCATATAGGCCAATTAGTTTGTTACCTTTCTTTGCAAAACTTTTAGAAAAACTCATACTAAACAGAATCTACCCAATCATCAAAGAAAAGAAACTAATTCCTGACACGCAATTTGGATTTAGAGAACATCACTCAACCATCTATCAAATACACCGACTAGCCGATACTATTGCCTATTCTCTGGAAAAGAAAGTGTACACTTCTGCAGTATTTCTTGATGTTGACATCCCGGTCTTCTTTATAAACTAAAATCGTTCCTACCCCTATCAATATATAAGGTAATAACCTTTTTTTTAAATCATACCTCAACGAACGTCACTTCTTTGTCAGATCAGGAACCGAATACTCCAGTATATCCCCAATAAAAGCTGGTGTTCCTCAAGGCGCTGTAGTTTCTCCAACTCTTTTTAATTTATACTCTGCAGACCAACCCACCAATCCGAATACTCAAATAGCTGAATATGCCGACGACAAAGCAATATATGCCACCCACACCGATTCTGACATGGTTTCAACTACTCTCCAAAGACACTTAAATGACCTATCACACTGGTACTCCCTCTGGCGCGTCAAAATTAATGAAAACAAATCTGTACACACCACCTTTGCTCTTCGCCACAGACAACCTCCTCCGGTACATATAAACGGCAAACCAATACCAAACTTCGACACAGCCAAATATCTAGGTCTAACCTTCGACAAACGTCTAACATGGGCTAAACACATACACACAACAAAATTAAAATTAAATCAACGACTCTACTCTCTCAGACCTATTCTCGGTAAATACTCAAAATTATCCCTCAAAACCAAAATTCATATATATAATCTATATATAATCTTCTTCTTAAGCCTATCTGGCTCTATGGTATACAACTCTGGGGCACGAAAAAAATATCAAATACAAAAAAAATACAAGTGTTTCAATCAAAAATCCTCCGACTCATAACCAATGCTCCTCCTTATATTTCAAACCACACACTTCATACAGATCTTCACATTCCTAAAGTCATTGATACGGCCAAGCTATACTACGCAAAATTTAGGAATCGCCTTCAAAATCACCCTAATCCCCATATAAAAAAGCTATTATCCATTTCCATCCCAGGAAATCCCACCAGAAGACTTAAACGACAATGGCCCCGTGACCTTAAAAACCAAACGTAATATGAATACACCTAAATAATGTAAATTCAAGTCGAAGTATCTTCACTGGACGGTTCTTCTCTCAAGACATTCAAGCTATTGCAATTAATTTAAAAACATACATTATGCTTATTGTACTTTTTATTTGTAGTATAGATTGTATAAATTCTAGATTAATAATAAAAAATAAAAATAGAAACGTATTTTAATCGAAACGGGTTTGTCGAAAAATATATTTTTATATACCACAAGTGTTTACCAGCATCAGGTCACTTTATACCAGAGATCCAGCAGTGTGACCAATATGAAATAATTTACAGTGATGCCGTGCTAGCGGCACTCGTCGCTACGCTCCGCAAATCGAAAATATCCCTCGACTTGCTATGCAACACCACCTCAATTTGGTCACAATGTAACCACAAGGTAACCGTCATATAATCGGTTCGGATGGTATATTTTCGACAAAAATATTTTTCTCGATTTATATTTTCATAAACTATATTTTTCGGATACTTTCGTAAACTATATTTTTCGGATACTTTACGGTTCGGATGAAATATTTTCTGCTTTATTATTTTCGATGATAATATTTTTCGGCTAAAATATGCTTCTGGAATTATATTTTTCGTATCAAATATAGTTCTAACAAAATACTTTTCTCAAAATATATTTTTCGGCAAAAATACTGTTCGGACGAAATATTTTCGGAAATTTTACGCGCTTCCGATACTGTACACAAATGGATTGTGCTTAAATTATATTTTTATTTTAAAACATCAGATGGTTTCAATTTTATTGTAATATTTTTTCCCAAGTAATTATATTCAAATAAGAAAATAATAAAGCATAATATTTAGTATTAAAACACTATTTAATTTTTATTTATTATGTGATATAAGACTATAATTATTTAGTTTTTATTAATTAGTTATAGGATATAAGTATATTATATTAAATAAATATATTATTTTTTTATACCTATAATAATACATAATTATATTATCTACAGCGAATAAAATATATTATAATAGTAATTTTAAAATAATCAGTAATTAGGGAGGAAGAGGGTATATCTGGTGACCCCACGAACCGCCACTGATTAATGATGACTTAGTAAAAATAAAAAAATATAAGCATAAAAAACAAACTAGAAGCTGAATGTATGCCGTTTTCTTTTGTCTTAAATAATTGCTTCTTTACATTACCTTTAAAAATATACAATTAACAATTTTAAATTATTAATTCAAATAGTAATAAATTATAATAATCTTAGGTATAATTACGTTTTTGAGATGATATTAATATGCTTGGAGAATAGACATTAAAACTTATTTTAGTTGGAGTTTTCTTAATTGGTGTAATTTCATCTATAGTTGTTGCGTACGAAATAGCTGGCAATAATACAATACAAATGTGAAGTGGTTAACCAAAATTTTTAAAATCTATTACTAACATTTTTGTAATAATGTTTTTTTAGGTGACACAATATCTACATAGTCTTGCAGCTTAGGAGACGACATTATTGTATCTTGCACATATTTATATAGTGAAGAAACTATTTCGAAATAATTACATTTTATACAAAACGAATGTTGTAATTACTTATAATTTATAAATTAAAAATATAACATACATTTTTGAGATGTTGATTCTTTTTTAGGAGATTTTAGACTATCAAAGGGATGCTTAGGAGACAATATTTTTTTTGTAACTGATACATATTGAGAATTTCTGACTGGAAAAAAGTTTTTTAAGGTTGATTTAACAGCAAAAATAAATAATATATTTTCTTTTTATAATCTACACAGTGTTTAACACATAAAATAGGCATTAATGAGTATTAAAAAAGTATGTAAATTGAAAATATATTAAATAATAATAATAATACAATTTGAAAATATATTTTTCTTTTTAATTGGTCACTTGCAGATAATTAGTCTTTCATCATTATTATCTAAAAACATTAATAAGTGAGGTAGTTTAAGTTACAAGAATAAATGTAATTATCAAATTAACAAGTTTTCTTTACTACTTACCAGACTCGTAATTCGGCATCTCATTATAATTTCCATTATATGAATCGTCTGAATCATCACCTGAACAATGAACATATAGGTTTTAATTATAATTGTATAGGTAATATAACTAGTTGATTACCTACATATTATATAGATAATTATTTATAAGTAATACATGATTTACCATGATTTATAAATTTGTTACTATTTAATTTCCGTTGAAGTCATGTGTCTTTTTCGGAGGATGATAAATCTGAAGTAAAAATAGCTTTTTTGCATTTTTTATGTGCTTCAGAAGATGATTCTTAAAACAAAATGTATAGTTGAAATAATTATATTTTTTATTTTTAAAAATTTAAATAAAAAATTTATTATAATATAGATACCTAATACCTAACTAATACAATATTATTTCAAAATTAAACACATTCCAGTAGAGCTAAGACGTTAAGTAAATCAAATATTCGAATACTTATTACTTACCGATGTTTGACGACAATGCACGTGCTTTAAACCAATTAAACATTTGTGAATCAGGGTCACTTTGACTGGGCGAGACCGTTTTCGACCAAAAATGTACCCTTCCCTTTTCGGCCAATTCACTTTTCGACCAAATTTAAAATAGGTCGATTCCCTTTTCGACCAAAAACGTACCCTTCCCTTTTCGGCCGATTCACTTTTCGACCAAATTTAAAATAGGTCGATTCCCTTTTCGACCAAAAACGTACCCTTCCCTTTTCGGCCGATTCACTTTTCGACCAAAACAAAAATATAATAATAATATAATATTTATATATAATTTTTGTAAAATTATAGCAATTATATAATTATATAATTTTGAAAATGATTAAAAATGTAAGCATATCTATATATTAACATTATTTTTATGTTAATATGTTACAATATTTATAATATTATATAAAAACATAAAATAATAATATACAATTGTTGTCAATAATAATTAAATATAATAGTAATATAAAATAGGTAATTTTGAAAATGACACGATACAAAAAGTTTAATGTATTACGTTTTATGTTATACAAAATATCGAAAATTATTAAAATCTATATATAATATTTGTCATTAATTATTTGAAAAAAAATCAAATAGGTATACAATTAATATAAAATAATGGCAAATATTATTAATATTAACTAATATTAAATACTTTATAGCTTATGTTATACTTATAGAAAATTATTAAAAATATATAAATTGCATTAAATGTCGAAAATTATTTAAAATATATAAGATATATATCATTATTTTTATGTAAATATGTCACAAACCTACTTATATTGTTTAAATTTATATATAATAATAACAAAAAAAAAAAATGATTTAAGGTCAATATAATTGTGTTCTGTCATTGTCTGATTTTTGTTATTGCATTTTGAAATAATTGTTTGCAACTAACTTAACAAAATCATACCTAAAAATGCGATTTTAATATTTTAGTGATATATTTATTTTTAAGTAAGCTATTGTAATAAATTATTTACTGTACCTATCAAGTTGTCCGTTTTGAAGAAAACAATCTAAAACATTATTTGGCTCTAGAAAAAGCAATCCAAAAGTGTGACGTAACCATTTTCCTATTTCCGAAGATTGGTTTTGATATTCAGTAGCCAGTCCTACTTTTTGAATTTGGCGGTACCAAGCCTGAGTTAAATGGAACCTACACCCAATAATATGAGTTTCTGGCCAAATTTCATAAACTGCGTTAATTATAGCTTTTTCAAAATCTGTGGTTGCATACTGTGGCAACAATGTTACACCTAAAGAAGTGCATTTCTGTAATATCCAGCGAAATGTGTGAATGTAAGTTTCGGTAGTCTTGTTTGGAAGTAAACAAAAAATTAATGGAATATAATTTCCGTTTTTAAGACCATGGATAGTGAACATTTGTGTAAAAAAACGAGCCGAATATTTAAATGTCCCGTCCATGTATAATGTCTCGATTTCTTTTAGGAATAAAATGTTCGAGGTACATGAAAATATAATAATATTTTTCTCTTTGTCATTTACTAGTAAAAAAGGCTCACCTTGCTTAGTTTTTAAGTTCATTTTTTCCAACGATAAATGAACTTCTTCTAAACTCGTGGGACATGCTGGCAATACTTTGCGCCGAGCCTCGTATACATTCTTCCTCATTCTTTTGATGTCAGTTGTAGTAAACTGTACAGATTCAATATTTTCACCAACTTCTTTTAAAATAATTGTTTTCGGTCTAATTGAGGGTGCATCGACTGCTTTCCGTTTACACGCTGAGCTAACAATTTGCCTGGATATTGTATTCCGATCATATGGCTTATGACTGTGTGATAAATTTTCACGATGATCTTGTACGACAACTTTATTTTCTGTAAACACTTTAGCATTACAATCTCTTTGAATACATCGCCAACGTGTTGAATTATTTTTTTTATTCACTGATCCGATACTAAATTTATAACTATTTAAAACTAATAACGGTTTTCCGAGAATACTTTCAATAAATTCAGCCATGTTAAGTAAAATATAATAATTTTGAACGTTGAAAACTACGAAAACGATGCAACGAATATGATACACACACAGACACTATTAAGTTATTACACAGGCGTCAATTTTACAAAAATTAAACAAGCAACGAGAGAATTTAATCAGTTATTGATATTTTATCTTGGCTATAAAAGATAGTGACTCTTTACAATAAGTACGTATAATGATCGGTCTTGCGTTATAAACTAGTATACTACCTATATATTATAGTAGTTGCTATCAAACACGATGACCACCGATAATTAATGACAAATATTATATATAGATTTTAATAATTTTCGATATTTTGTATAACATAAAACGTAATACATTAAACTTTTTGTATCGTGTCATTTTCAAAATTACCTATTTTATATTACTATTATATTTAATTATTATTGACAACAATTGTATATTATTATTTTATGTTTTTATATAATATTATAAATATTGTAACATATTAACATAAAAATAATGTTAATATATAGATATGCTTACATTTTTAATCATTTTCAAAATTATATAATTATATAATTGCTATAATTTTACAAAAATTATATATAAATATTATATTATTATTATATTTTTGTTTTGGTCGAAAAGTGAATCGGCCGAAAAGGGAAGGGTACGTTTTTGGTCGAAAAGGGAATCGACCTATTTTAAATTTGGTCGAAAAGTGAATATGCCGAAAAGGGAAGGGTACATTTTTGGTCGAAAACGGCCATGCCCCTTTGACTTCCGATAAATTGTTTAGTGTTTGCGTTTGGCCAAGCACATTTATATTTTGTAACCCACTTACTGGGTACTACTTCCACGGAATTGTCCTCCTTAAAATGTGCTACATGCTCTGATGTCCTATACCAATAATATAATACATGATGGGGGAAATACATTGTAGGTTTGACTATTAAGATAACAATCGCCCATTGTTTTCGCCGATGCCGATCCTACGATTACGGCGGTTGTCGGCAACGACTCGCGAATTATGTTGAGGACGGGAGCGGGAAGGGTTACCCACACAAGTGCACAAAAGTATAAGATTATAATTATTAAGATATTACGGTCGGTGACCGTTTGGTATAATATATATATATAAATTATTATAATATGCGGGCGCCCAAAACATTAACAAAATATGAAATATAAATATAATTTAATAATGAGTACAACAACCTCACTTGCCGTAGCGTATAAAAAAATATATAATAATAAAATTTGAAGTATATGAACACAAAAGTCGCAACAACAACTAAAACTAATATTGACAGTTGCCAATTATTTGGCCACTGACAACGAGTGGGCAAAATATAAAAAAAATGTATAAAATGACCTGAATGCGACCGCAATGATGGCCAAGGTGACAATGCGGAACGACAACCGCGGATGATGTAGATCCTCTTGAATATATGTCAAGCGACAAGCTTGAATGGATGAGTCAACCCGATCACAAGGTGACATCAATCACACCTCGTGTTCAAACGAGGTTTTCTTGCAACACGCTAAGACGATGAACGAGCACGACGTTGTGCTCAGTTCGACCGTTGGAAAAAGACAAAAAAGAAGACTCGCGGAAGCCGGCTGGCGAATTGTCACCGGATAGTGGAGAGGGGAGCTTTGTCGGACACTTTATCTCCTTGCCGGACATCTTATCTCCACCACATCTGTGCTAACCCGAGCATATAAAAATAGGTGGCCAGAAAAACCGTTCCGCGATCGAACATCCTCCCCGCCATGAGAGTCATCTCACACAAAAACCGATTGGAGAACCGGAACGGATGTCCTTGATGACATCTAAAGTGGAGCCGCTCGCAACAGAATTTACAGAATTTATAATTTAACCCAGGTCGTGTCAGTGACTTAACATTTTTTTTTTTTTTAATTTTAATGCAACCATCAGCTTTAATAAATAATTATAAATAGATATGTACTCAAAATAGAGGAAAGAGAAAAAAAATTATAATTCAATGAACATATGGTTCGTCATAGTAAAATAAATAATAATAATAATAATTTAATGACATAATATAATACACAGTATCACATAAAGTAACATAAAACAAACATAGTATAATTTATTGTGTAACCCCAGACAGCCGTCTACCGTCACTATATATATATAATAAATTATGTGTACATGACACAACATAGCGAGGTGATAGAACAGTGGGAACGCCCCGGGTGAGGCGGGACCTCGACGGGGAACACAGTGCTGAGATTATGTTAGGTTTGGACCTTTGTAGGTAATTGTACCAGTTTTACTACCGGGCGCGTGACTATACCAGCGCGCGTTAGAACCCTGGCGACTCGAACGTGACCATCTACCCCAGGTAATAACTCAATCACACGGCCGAGGCGCCACAACAGCGGGGGACTCTGGTCTCTGATTGTCGATCACAACTACCATCTCATTCACCTTCAGGTTGGGGACACCCTCAATCCACTTGGGCCTACTTTGTAAAGTGGTCAAGTACTCTGACGACCAACGTCGCCAAAAGGCACGATGGCACTGGTCCATGAGTTTCCACCTATCGGAAAGGGCACGAGATGCTTCGGGGCCTGATTGCGGCGGCACGGCGAGTAACGGTTGGCCAATTAGGAAATGTCCCGGTGTCAGGCATTCCAGGTCGTGTAGATCGGTCGAGGCGGGCGTCAAAGGGCGTGAATTTAATATCACTTCTATGCGGGTCAACACGGTAGTAAACTCCTCATACGTGAACACGTGTGTACCTATTACGCGGACCAATAGGCGTTTGGTAGACCGGACGGCCGCCTCCCACAAGCCCCCAAAGTGCGGTGCGCTAGGAGGGTTAAAATGCCAAACACACATAGCGCAACAATTAGCGATGGTACTTTGACCTACAGGGCTCTGAATTAATTCGCGTAATTTTTATCGGCGCCTACAAAGTTTGTGCCGCAATCCGAGTAACCCCCGGCGAGCGACAAAACGGTCGAAAGCAGCTAAAAAGGCGTCGGTAGATAGTTCCGTCACCACCTCTAAGTGCACTGCCTTGGTCGTAAAACAAATAAAGACAGCGATATAAATTTTAAATATGCGGGACTTGCGTAATCGCGACTCTTTTAGTTGTAACGGGCCCGCATAATCGACGCCTACTTGATCGGAACGGTCGTCGCGGTTGTATACGTGCGCGCGGTAAATCGGCCATAAACGGGTGGGTCGGTTTCGCATCAAGTCTCACACATACGGTACAATTTATCAAAACACGGTGTAAAACTGACCGAAGGGATATCACCCAATATTGACGTGCAATCATTGCCGTTAAAACACGCGGACCCGCGTGGCCCGTAAGTAAATGCCATCGGCGGCACAACAACAAGGCATAATGCGACCGTTTAAGGTACGGTCTCCAAGGCGCGACATGTCGCGGCGACCGGTCGCGGCGACATGTCGTCAATATCTGTTTTTACAGAAATCGTATTATCTGGTCAGCAAGACGCGACAGGTCGCTACGCGTCAACTTTTGGTCGCTGCGACCGACGACAATACTACTCATGGAGCAGTAGGCAGCGACACATTAGGACGACATCATGTCAAAATTAGTTTTTTTGCCATCTGAAGACGAAATGTTAATTCATGAAGTACAAAATAATCCAATGTTATATGATATGGGAACCACAGAATACAGAAATATTATTATGAAAGATAAAATATGGAATGATATAGCCACAAAAATTGGAAAATCTAGTAAATAAAATTATATATTACACATTAATACAATACTTAAATAATTTTCATTGAACCAAATGTGTAATAAATATTATAATGATTCTTAAATCGATTTTATTAATTTTATAGCAGATGATATTAAAAAACGGTGGAAAAGTATTAGGGATTCGTACTCGCGAAATAAACGTAAACCTGGGACTGGATCGTCAGCATCAGCCAAAAAAAAGTGGTCATTGGCTACACATCTAACGTTTTTGGACCAAGTTGAATGTGAAAGAGAGTATGTATCAAAATTAAAGTTACCTTAATTTTTGTTGTAAAAAATGGGAACAACTGAGTACCGCTAAGTTCATTTTATGATAATATTATAAATATTGTGATGAAAGTAATTTATTTTACCTTATAGGCTTTAGTACTAAAAATTTTACGAGTCTTTAAAGTTTTAATTTTCTTGAAATCAAAATATTCACACGTAAAAAAAACGATTTTTTATCAAAGGAATTTTGATTTTTATTATAATTAAAAAAGTACCTAACCAATCCGTCCTAATTCAAAATAAAATATATGTAATAAAATAAAACATATAACAATTTCTATATACAATATTATATTCTAGACTGGCAAGTCATCTTCGTTCAGAATCGTTTATCATATAGGTAATTCAAAAACTAATCACTGTAAATACTTAAAATTTTCAAAATATTTTGCCTTTTTTTGAGTTATTTATAGACCACTGAAATTTACGATTTTTATGAGAATTTATTTTTAAAGTTTATCGTAAGTCACAATTTTTTTTATAAGTGCTTAAAGTTCGAATTTATACGAAATACCTATGTGAAAATTGCGAAAATTTGCAAGTAATTTTGTGGTTGAAAAATCGTAAAAATTTTTTCTTTTATAACTAAGTTTTGAAAATTTGGTACAAGGTTCTCCATAAATTTTTATTCAAATATCTGCAAAAAAAACTTTACCGGACCAAGAAAAAAAAAATTTTATGAGTGATAGAAATTTAAATTTTTACAAAACCGCGTTAAATAACGGTTTAGCTTCAAACGATTTTTGATATTTGTTGTTATTCAAATAGTATAAGTCGTAAATACTTGAAAATTTTACCAGTTATTTAGATTGACATTTTCTTTACGTGATTTGATTTTCAAAATATTTTGACTTTTTTTGAGCTATTAATAGACAATTGAAATTTTCAATTTTTTTTTATTTTTTTTTTTATAAATGTTGATAAAAAAAATTTAGCTGGGACAAATTACTTGAAAATTTAATAGAAGGATCCACATAACTTGTTCTAACTCTCATTCAAAAATTATAAAAATAAATAGGCACAATTTTTTTTATTAGCATTTGAAGTTCAAATATTGACAACAATTCGTCAAAATCATGAATATTTTTCACTATTTGGTAGTTAAAAATTTATAAATATTTTACTATCAAAAGCTAAGAATTGAAAATTTAATACTATGCTGTCCATAAGTTAAGCTTAGAATTATTATAAAAAAGTTTGATGATTATTCAATTTAAAAAATTTTACGAATGTTTAAAGTTTTAATTTTAATTTGAAATCAAAAATACATGTGTTTTAATAACGTTTTACTATAAATAATTTTCGATTTTTGTTGTTTTTAAAAAATTACTAAAGGTAAGATTTTGAAACTTTTACTTAAATGTTTGTATTTGTTTCAAAATAGAATATATGACAATATTTAAATAAAATATATCCTAGACTGACAAATCATCTCCGTTCAGAATCGTTTTTCGTACCTATACAATGATACCTATCATTGCATTCAAATTTAACCTACCCTAGTCCGAGGTCCATCCCACCCCCTAATGTGCAGCAGAGCGATAGGTACTCACTTACCCGCTTTTTTTTAAATTGATTAACCATAAATAATTTTCATTAGATTTAAAAATTAATAAATTGCTTACATTTTAAGCTCGACTTGTAACGTGACAATGGAACAAAATACGGACGTTTCTCTCGATGAAGAAATAGATGATACACTATGTGAAACAACTGATGACTTACCGGCTGAAGGTTTAACTAAAAAGCGTGGATTTCCTAAGTCCAAAAGGGTTGCTGATTTGTTAACAAATAATTCAAAAGAACGTTATTCTATTATTAAGCAAATGATGGATCAAAATAAAGAAATTTTAAATAGAAAGGAAGACGATGTGGATGAATTGGATTTATTTTTTAAAAGTATGGCTGCAACAGCTAAAAAATTACCTACCAAAGGAAAGCTCGAAGCTAAAAGAAAAATATTTTCATTGATGTCAGAACTAGAAGAAAAGTATTTGTTAGACGAACAACCTGTAAATCCAAATATTGCTCAACAACATATCCAAACATTGCATTCTATTCAACCTTCCCCATCAGGTAGTATGTACTCTACATCTTCAGATTCACAGTTTTCTATGTTTAATTATGATGACCCGCTCGCATTACATTCGTCTATAAAATATACTTGATTTTGTTTTTTTCAATTATACATTAACTTGTTGAGTATTTTGTAATTTGTATCTTATAATTTTTTATTAAAAGGTTGATTTTTATTATGTTATAATAATAGTCATTAATATTTCTTTATTAAAAGTATTAAATAGTAGGTATACGAAAAAAAAAATCTTTTATTTTATTGTCATTTGTCACTATTGTTTTATAATTAATAATTTAATATTTTGAATATTAATTAATGTTGATATGAAATGTTAAATATAAATAATATATTATATAATATGATATATAAACCTAAATATCCTTATTAATTATACATACTAATATTACAATACAATCCTGCAATATATTATTTAACTGATACAAATAACTTTTTAAATTACTTAAATATATTTCATAGAATATAAAATTAAGAATTTGTTTGCCAAGGAACAGCCCCTTCATTATTAAAAAATTCTTTAAACAAATTTCTAACTTCAAATCCTTCAATATTTGAGAACCCTCCTCGTCGAGAAAGTGGCATCAAATTGTCAGTTGGTGGTGGTTGTTCTGCATCGTAATCGAAGAATGGTCGTTTATTTTTCTCCAAGTACCCTTCACGTAACATATTGTGTAGACAGCAGGTTACCCAAATTACATCGTCGATTGTGGTCGTTTCCAAGTTGATTGGCTGATAAAAAATTCTGAAAATTTGACTTAGCAATCCGAAAGCATTTTCGGTAACTCTTCGAGCACGGCTTAGTCTGTAATTAAACACAGCTTCTGAAGGATTTTCTCTGGTGGATTTTCTCGTATATGGTTTCAAAATATGTTTATGTAAGCGAAAAGCCGCATCACCTACAATTACATGGGGTGCTATTTTATCTGATCCCGGAAGTTGACATTGTTCTGGAAATCCAAATGTCCCATTTAAAATTTTCTGTCCCATATTTGATTTCAAATAAATACCACTGTCACCTTCTTTTCCGAAGGAACCAATGTCAACCACAATAAATTTATAATTCGAGTCCACCATTGCCAGAAGTACAATGGAATAAAAATCTTTACAATTATAAAATAAAGACCCAGAATTACTGGGACTTCGTATACGGACATGCTTCCCATCAATTGCCGAAATGCAATTTGGAAAATTCCACTTGTACGAAAATTCTGCTGATTTTTGCTTAAAATCTATATTTTTTGAATCGGGCAAAAAAATGGGTACCAATTTAATTTTCAATTCAGCCAGTGTGTTTTTTATTATTGTACTCAAATAGTTGTGATTGATACGAAAAGCAAACGATAATGATCTCAGTGACTCACCAGTGGCAAGATATCTATTTAAAAAAAATTAAAAATTATTACTTCGATAGTTCGATATATCGATACAAAACATAAAAAACAATTATAAATACCTTAATGTCACTGCTAATTTTTCTGCCGGTAATATTGGATT
Organism: Schizaphis graminum; assembly: GCA_020882235.1. NCBI lineage: Eukaryota > Metazoa > Arthropoda > Insecta > Hemiptera > Aphididae > Schizaphis > Schizaphis graminum. The sequence goes on from CM037036.1 coordinate 30,016,642, forward strand.
TTTAACACGATTGGTAGGTTCTACATATAATTTTTCTTCCACCAAAGATAATAAAAAATTGAATTGCTCATGATTAATTCTGAAATATTCACGAAACTTAACTTGATTGCTCATCAAATGTCGATTGATTAAAATTTCAAAACAACCTTTAGTTTTGCGGTTTTTAAAGATATCATCAGTTGTTTTTCTTTTCTTCGATGTCAAATAAGTAAATGAACTAACCTCGTCGTCTTCCTCATCCATCAATAGCAGGGTTAAAATATTATTATTAACAATTAATTGATCCATAGTTTGTTATTTATAAATTAAAATTATACTTGTGCACTTGAACACATTTGAAACTGAACTGAAAATATGACTGTTTGTTTCAACTAGCCAAAAAAACAATAATTTTATTGTCGCGACATGTCGCGGTCGCGTCTTGTAGACCACATTCGACGCGGCGACTGATCACGACCATCAGTCGCCGCGACCGGACGCCGCGACATGTCGCGCCTTGGAGACCGTACCTTTAGATAGCAGTATTGGGTGTTTGCAATCGTAATTTAATAACGAATGTCGTCATCGTCCGCCTACGCGGATCACGCCGTCAGAGTCTATGAACGGAGCTAACCGCGCAACCGGTTTCGAGGATATGCGACTCCTGCCGCCAACTCACGCAACAATTTTGAAAAATTTACGCGTTGCGATTCCGCAGCCAGCGCGCGCGCGCGGTATTATCTAATTCAAATTTTTGTAAAAATGGGGGACCGATCGGATCCGGACTCAGTGGTACCGACGGCCGTGACACCCCACTCCGCCTTAAAGTGACACGTTGCCGACAAGCTTGTAAGAAGCGGCGCATGTACGTAACCACACATAACATGCGGTCAAAATTAGAAAATCGTGTGAACCACTCCTCTACCCTGTCATCGACAAGCGCAGCACACGATACGACCCGTAACTCGGATACTTCACACACAGGCAACAGTAGACTACAGTTATCCCCAGGCCCTGATTTAGTGAAATAGGGGCCCTGTGCACCATAAACTTAGGGGGCCTTTTTTAACAAAAATGTAAAAAATAATAATAGGTACATATTTAACAATAAAAAGTTCAATTCATTTATTTAATTATAATAGACATTTTTTTCTTGTTTTTTTTTTTGCAAATTCAGCAATTATGTCTTCAAATGCTAACTGTTTAGTAACATCATGGTTGATTGCCAGTAATGATAAAGAGTCCAGTTTTTCTTGTGTTAAAGTAGAGCGCATTCGATTTTTTATACATTTGAGTACAGAGAATGAACGTTCACTACTACAATTCGTGCACGGCATTGATAAATATATTTGTCTATATTTTATTATATTATATTTTATATGCCTATTTTATTATGATGTTGCAAATGTTTACTAGTTTTTGGTAAGTGGTTTTTATTATTTATAAACATTATTACCATTGATAATATCATTGAGTATTATTATTAGTATTATCACTGACCGATAACTCATCGACTGATATAACTATCGATTGCTCATTAGTGATTAGTGTAAACCGTATGAAAACTACGCATGCTGCGGCCTCCTTAAATAGGTTATAGTTACTACTTACTAAATCTTATTAAAAATATCTTTTATTTATGGTAGCAAAGTACAGAATAGGAAGGCCGAAGGGGCCCTTCAAATTTGGGGGCCCTGTGCTAGTGCACCGCTTGCACATGCGTAAATCAGGGCCTGGTTATCCCACTCCGACGGCTCGCTATATGCGGTCGGGGGGCCGCGCCAATATAAATCCAGCTGTGCGAGCGCCGCCGGCGTTACGCCACGAGACGCGCTATCCGCGGGATTTTCTGCCGACACAATGTGTTGCCAGGGACAGTTAGGTAATAATAGATGGATTTGATGTATCCGATTTGATACATATACTTTAAATGACTAGTGGGGGACTGTTAACCACGACAGCACGATAGTCGAATCTGACCAGGCCCGTAAACCGACGATGTCAAGTTGTGGTGCTAATATATTTTTAATGCGATTTAACCAACGTGCTAATAATAACGCGGCGTTCAGCTCAAGACGTGGGACGGTCAATGATTTCGTCGGAGCCAATTTGGTCTTAGTACCAATTAAAAAGACGGACCGATCGATCTCAGCGTTTAGCATGCGTATAAGTAGTATAATAGTGCCGTTCCTGGCGCACTTTTATAAATCACAAAAAAGAACACAAAAATAAATATTAACATAAAAAATCATAAAATAATTTAAATCATAAATAGAACACAAAATGAAATAGAACATAAAAAGATTACAAAATAAATTTAACATAAAATGATCAGAAAACTATTTCCAATCAATCTATCATAATTGAATACCTTAGTTAAAGGAATTGAAATGTATAATAAACAATGGATACAACTATCAAAGATTTTAATAAATTACAACAAAATGAAATGCAAAATGAAATAAGAAACTCTATATTAAATAATAAATGTTATGTACATTTTTGTAAATATGAATACTATGAAAATAATAATAAAAATATTAAAATAATGAAATATAATCTAAATGCAATTCCAATTAAAGGAAATATTTTAATTGTCGATCATGGTAACAATATTTCTGGAAATGGAAAACCGTATGCTTCTACATTACTAGAATCACCAACATGGCTCGAAATTTGTAAGATAGCTAATGATTTAATAATTACAACCGGTACTTTTTATTTCAAATATCTCCATGATATTTGTGTTGTTCAAGATTTAGGAAATATAAAAATATGTAGCCTTGGTATGGGAGGTAAAGATTCCGATTCCAAAATGATTAGAATATAATTATATTGAATCATCAGATTTTTAATAGAATTGTTCTATTAAAAAATATTTTTTAAATGCAATGTATGAGGATTTGATTTATATTTTATATAATGTTGTATATATTTATAAGCTATTTGTTCAAATTCAATATCATTATTATTTAAAAATTCTATAAATTTATGTATTTTTTTCTATATTTAACACGTCCCCCATTCAGGGACACATTATTATTATCTCCAAACCCCATAAATTCCAATAAATTTTCAATAATTAAATAATAGAATCAATTAATATAAAAATTGGTTTAGATTAGAAAGAACTAAAAGTTTAATTAATTATATGAAAAACAAACATTTAATTACAAATTAGAAAAATTAATTTCAGTTACATATATTTGTAAAGATCTTAACTAACTACTAATATGTAGTGCAGATAAACATATAAATCATATCAAAGATTGGTTACTATACGTAAAAAAATTTTGAAAATGATTTTACACTATGAGACCATGAGGGGGACTTTTAAAGAATTAAAATCAAAAACGTTTAATGTAAAAATGAACATTCTAACATAAATAACATAAGATTTATACTTAAATGAAAAATATGAAGTAGGGGGTAAACTTTTAATATGTAGTGCAGATAAGCATATAAATCATATCTGTGCTGTTCCGACTTGAAAATATCAAATATTAAATGAAATACTAGAATTCAAAATAATAATAATAATAATAATAAAAAAAATGGTAAACAAATGCAAAAGTAGTCCTGTTGTACAGGTATATCTGAGCTGGCCAGCTTTTTTTTTTTTTCCTCACACTTTTTTACAGACATCTGTACAACAGGACTACTAAGATATCAAGTCTTCATCGTATCAACACAATGGGGGGCGGTATTTATTTATAGACTCCAGGGACCAGATGGGGGGGAACATTGTAATGACAACATAGACTGTACCACAGCAGCAGTCCATCGGTAATGCATACTAATGAACAAACTACACATTATCCACAGTGCTATGATCATCAGGAGAATGCTTCCCATCCGGTTTGGAACCTACTACGATTATGAACATAGTTGAACCAAATCAGTGATGAGAGTTCAGCGCTAAACTCCCACTACATGATTCGATCCAGCTATGTTCCACTCTCAAAACACACGCCTTACCCACTGAGCTGCGCCACAATACTCGGACAAGTTTAATAGTATAACAAACACTATTTAAATAAAAAAATATCAAAGTACTATGATGACACCCTGTAAATGTATACAATAAGTATTATTGTCATTCTATATATTAGATAACGAAAAAAAAAAACGAATACAATTTTTCATCAAAGTAACTATTTAAGTAACTAGTATACTTTTCCTCAAGGAAACCAGCATTTATCAGTACCAACCAACCAATTATCCAGAACATGCTGAACTTCGTTAGTAGAAATGAAGAGCACAACAGACCAAGATGACCTAAATAGTTAGTTAAAACCAACAATTTAATTATTTTAATTAGGAAAAATATAATATTGTTTAAAAAAATTTCCTATTATTATCATTAGTATTATTTTTATTAAATAATATTTAAATCTATATAATTTATACATATATACATAAGATAAATACACTTTACTGCAAATGCAATAAAGGTATAATTATTGATGTTTTATTATCAACTGGTTACTGGTAAATGCATCATTTTGTCCTTAATATTATTTAGCATCCAGGACTGAAGGTAACTTAATTCTGATGCAGCTATTTTTTTTAATAATTTTGAAAGGCAAGGTATATTAAAAAAATGTTCAAGTTTCTCAAATTTTCGCCCAATTATCAATATATTTTCATTTAATTTTGATGTTACAATATTTTCAATAATAACTATATCACCATTTATCATTCTAACACAATTGTCTGCTTTATTTATTTTTAATACAAATTTTTCAGTTGTCCATCCTGCATAACATGGTTCACATCCATCTATAGTAATCGGTCTGATTTTAAATTTGCATTGTACATTTAGAGGCCCGATAGGTTTGTTTGGTTCTTCTTTCTTTGAGAAGAAAATTCTATCTTCAGAATATTGCCGTATCAGTTGTTGTAAAGGTTTAACACCAGTTCCAATTTTTTTTTCAATGGTTGCATATAACTTTCAAATTCAAATGCTGAAAAGTTATTTAATGATCCAAACTTTTTAACATCATCTGCCAAATGTTGAATAATGTGAATGTTATGTGACATATATGATTTACCATAAATATTAGCAAACGATATTACGAAATGATTTAAAAGTGATTTTGCATAATTGTTAATGTCGGATGAAATATTATTAGTTGAGAGTAGTCTAATAGCAACACATAGTTCTGCTACGTGCTCTGATGTCCTATACCCATAATATAATACATAAAGGGGGCAATACATTGTAGGTTTGACTATTAAGATAACAATCGCCCATATACACCAATAAAATATGTAGAAATGAACATACTACCGAATAACGTGAGGTGTGTAGCAATCACACTAAAACAGCGTTTAACTAGGCCTATTAAAAAAACAATGATAATAAAACAACTTTTTGACTCTAACCCGCAGAACAGGGAAACGAATAAACTTAATAGTGCGTCAAACCTAACCCAACCATAAAACACACGATAATATGTAATATGTAATAAGTAATTTTAATCATATCGCGAGTTCTGAGAACTCGGATACAGCGCTTGTGGTTGACCACCTGCATGTGGGCGGATGGTCACCGGACGTCATCATCGCACGCGCATCCTCTGAAATGCGTAATACGTGAGAAGCGAATGACTTGATTACGAATAGGCCAGAAGGGACATGAGTAGGAGATCAGGGGACACTGACTATATAAGGGGGCCCAGAAGAGGACTCCCGCAGACGTGATATTCCAGAGTTAGCGCAAGCACCTTCACGTCACTTTGTACCAGAAATCGTTCATTTGGACTTAGATTATTTTTTCAATTAAATTAATTATTTGGACTTAGAATAATTTTCAATCAGTTTAATAAAACACTTAGAAATATTTTGACTACTTTATTTCGACACGACCTGTATTATTCGACAAGCTGCTGGCCCACTACAAATTTGGCGCAATCGGTACTGGAATTCTTTCAAGTAGAATTCTTCGGCTGGATTTATTTTTTTTAAATAAAAAATAATTTTTTCAACTTCGAAATAAAATGAAGTAAAATGAAATGTCTCCCATATAAATATTGGTGGAGTTTTTTAATACAGAAAACTATAGCTAATGCCTCCTTGTCAATCTGAGAATATTTTTGTTCAGCCTGATTCAATGTTCTAGGGGTATATGCAATCGGCCTTTCTTCATTGTTTGGTAAGATATGTGAAATTACACCCCCAATACCATAGGAACTAGCATCGCATGACAATTTAATTTTGTAATTTTGATTGAAATGTGTTAGTATTGGAGCTGAAGTTAGAATTTTTTTTATTTCATTAAAAGCATTATCACATTTCTTATTCCAATTAAATTCATTATCTTTTTTTAAGTAGATTGTATAATGGATATAATATTTCAGTGCTATTTTTAATAAATTTAAAATAATAATTTACCATACCTAAAAAAGACTTAACTTGTGTTATATTATTGGGAATTGGCGCTTCTACAATTGCTTTAATTTTTGTTTCACTTGTATTTAATCCATGTTTATTTATTTTGTACCCTAAATACTGTATTTCATCTTGAAAAAATGCACATTTTTCTTCTCTAACTGTTAAACCACATTCTTTCAACTTATTAAAAACTTCATTTAGTTTATTTATATGTGAGGCTACACTATCACTATGAATTAAAATATCATCTAAAAAACAAACCACATTGTCTATTTTCTTAAATAAATTTTCCATCTCTCTTTGGAAAATCCCTGGCGCTGAAGCAATTCCATACATTAATCTATTTGGTACATATAACCCTTGATGCGTTGATAAAGTCAAAATTTCTTTAGAATTTTCTTCAACTAATAACTGTGTATATGCTTGTGATAAATCAATTTTTGACCATATTACACTACCACTGATGTTAGAAAATAAATCTTCTATCCGTGGAAGTGGATACCTATCTACTTTTAAGTAAGGATTGATAGTAACTTTATAATCTCCACAAATACGAACAGATCCATTGGCTTTAATTACTGGTACTATAGGAGTTCCAAAATCACATGTTTCTACTGGTGTTAATATACCCTCTTTAACTAACCTATCAAGCTCAACTCCTACTTGGTCTTTAATTTTATAAGGCAAAGATCTTGGTTTAAAGAAAATTGGTTTAAAATCCTCTTTCAAATACAATTTATATTTATTTTTATTGTAAGTGCCTAGTTTCTCAGTGAAAACTTCAGGAAACTTAGTTATAAATTCTTTAATTTGATTTGAGTAATTCTGACTTGTAATATTATTCATTTCAAAATCAATATTAACCTTAATACCTAAATACTTCAACCAATCATTACCTAATAAAGGTGGGCCACCATTTTCAACAACATATAATTTCAAGTCATAATCTTTTTCATTAAATTTAACTTTTACATTAATTAAACCAATTGGTGTAATACTATCACCCGAGTAACTTCTTAAATTTAAGTTTGTTTTAACAATAGTTAAATAATTAAAATTATTTTCATAATCTGATAAAGATATTGCTGAAATGGCTGAACCTGTATCTAATTGCATATCAATTATTTTATTTTCAATTCGAACTTTAATTGTTATGTTATTATTTTTTTTATTCACTACTTCTACTTGAAATAATGTGTCTATGTCTAAATTATCTGATTCCAAAAAATAATTTGATTTATTTATTTTGTTTTTAGAAACCTTTTTATTCATTGTACCAACATTACTTTTATTATGATTTTTATTTTTTTCATCTGAAAACTTAGATTGAACCTTGTCAGTTTTATTTTTATTAAGATAACAAACCTTTTTTAAATGTCCCTTCTTATTACATATTTCACAATTTCGATTTTTAAAATAACAATTACTAAATACATGATTCACATTACCACAACATGTACATGTACCGTCAGCATTGTCACCATTCTTCCCATTTTTCCAATTTGGCTCCTTCCATTTGTTTGATGCTTTTTTTTATGAAGTTGAGATCTCTGTTGGTAGCTTGTTGAAAATTCTCCAGACTTTTCTCAGCGCCCTCGTGTACTTGACATATTTCTTTAGTTCTTCCATAAGTTAAATCCGGTTCTTCACATAGTTTCTTTTTAAGCATACGGTCGCTTACACCATGAACTATTTGATCACGTAATGCTTCCTCCAAGTTATTTCCAAAACTACACAATATTGATAATTTTTGTAGTTTTGTAATAAATTCAGTGATCGTTTCATTGTTTTCTTGTAGACAATTACGGAATTTGGAACGTTCAGCAAGAATCGAAACTTTGGGTTGTAAGTAATCTTTCATATTACTTACTAGCTTTTCATACTCGACATCTTTAGGTACTTCAGGAGTACAAAGAGATTTAAGTACTTTATAACCATCACTTCCAATTAAGGTTAAAAATATAGCTGCTTTATTTTATTTTATTTTATTCACCAGCATATATAGTTCGAGTCTTTCTACCCAGGTTTCGAAATCTTCTTCTTGCTGTAATTTGAATTCTTCTATAAACCAATTTTAGCCATTTTTTATCCGTTTTGATCCGTGTGAATTTAAAATAAATAACACTTCTCAATATCCCATCTTTGTCGCCACTTTTGTGTCTCGGGTATTTAACACAAGTACTGAAGTACACAATATTTATATAAGAACTTTTTATTATAAATAATACAACATAATGTGAGTACCACGGTGAAAAAGCATAATTTAAAACGACTCGTCATCAATCATGAGATTGTGTGTGTTGGATTATCGTTACAGCACAATACGCAGTACAATCTCAGTGTCGCCAACACCACATAAAGTTCCCATGTAAACATTACAGTGAAACGTTCCATCTAAATTACATTTATGGTTTTGAAAAAACATTGCTTTGTAAATGCACAATGTTCCCAATACGTTACAAGAATGTTCCAGTAGAACACAAGCTCCATAGCCTATCCGATAACATTATATATATATAAGATTATAAGATAACATTTGTAACGGTTTTTAACGTTTTTTAACTAAAAATATACATATTGATATTATTGTACAATAACACTTATACACTACCACATACGTCGTATGTTATCGATGACCAGCAGCGTATCTTCTGACTACTGTAATATCTATTTCATTGTCTCATTGATAAACTGTCCGTTCACGCGCGATTATAATAATATTTTATTACCGATTATTTAGATCAACCAACAACCGATCATCGTTTTTTAAATAGTAATTATTGACTATTAAGTTGTTATTTTACATATTTTATCCTAGAACAATATGGCAAATTTGCATAAAAAGGTAAGTTATATTTCATATCATATCATAGCTTTTAATTTATAACTAAATATTTCGTGGGTTTTCGTAGTCTCTGTCTTACAAATATACATCATAAATTTGCGTTCAGTATCAATTGTGTGAGGTTAGCTTTAATATTAGAGATTGAATTGATCTATGATCAAACTTAAAGATAAAATTCAGTCTTTCTTCGGTTTCTTGTGAGCAATTTTATACTTTATTATTTTACATAATCATAACTTGAAAATTAATACTAACTATACTCAATTAGTTCTATTGAACGCATATTCAGCATATTGTACAATTATAAAACGGAGACAACTCATACCATATATTATGTACTATTTTAAATTATTACAATGGTATTCTAGAATCGATCAATGAAATGGGTAGTAGTGAAGTTTACCGACACCAAGGAATTTAGTGTTCTTCCCGTAAATTGGCTTGTGGAAACCGAAACTGAAAGATTGGCCACAAGCAGCATAAAATTTTGTAAATGGCCACCAATTAGGTCGGTTATCAGTGACGATTTAAAAAATGCAGAAAATCCAACTGAATCATGGGCACAGTACCAAATTAAAGTGCTCGGCGGCAACACAACTTACGGTAAGAAAAACAAATTTAAGTAAACCTAGCATTCTAATAGTTTTATACTACTTATCAATATTTACCTGCTAAATTATTAAAATAAAAAAAAAAAACTATTAAGTACATTTATTAAGTTATGGATTTTACACATAAGTAGGTAACTAATTAATAAAGAGTGAAACAAATACAGTCAATTCGTGATACAATAATGAATTTTAAGGGACTGAGGAAAAAGTTTGGTATATCGAAAGTTTGTTATATAAACATTCTTTTAAAAACATGCCCAATAAAATTCGTATTCAAAAGAAAATTCAAAATTTTAATCAACACACTGCAAATACATATTTTCATTATCATTTAATAATACATATTTACATAGGTACATATAAATATATATACATACATAGTTAGATGTACCTAGTTAATACAGTAACAATTATTATAACATACACGAGTCGTTGTTTATTAATAAAATATATTATGTATTGTTTATTAATTATTACGTATACAAATTTATTAATTTTTTTGAACTATTTATAGACAATTGAAATTTTTAATTTTTTTTAGTATTTTTTTTTTAAATAACGATAAAAATTTTTTGGCCGGCCAGAAAATCTTGAAAATTTAATACAAGGTTTCTTATAAGTTGTTCTTAAAGTGATAAAAAAAAATCCGAAATCGTTAGTCACAATTTTTTTTTATAAGTGCTTAAAGTTCGAATTTATACGAAATATGTCAAAATTGCAAAAATTGGCAAGTAATTTTGTGGTTGAAAATTCGTAAAATTTTTACTTTTATAACTAAGTTTTGAAAATTTGATACAAGGTTCTCCATAAATTTTTCTTCAATTATCTGTAAAAAAAACTCTACCGGATTCAGACAAAAATTTTTATGAGTGTTTGAAATTTAAATTTTTACAAAACCGCGTTAAATAACGGTTTAGCCTCAAACGATTTTTGATATTTGTTGTTATTCAAATAGTATAAGTCGTAAATACTTGAAAATTTTACCAGTTATTTAGATTGACATTTGCTTTACGTGATTTGATTTTCAAAACATTTTGACTTTTTTTGAGCTATTTATAGACAATTGAAATTTTCAAATTGTTTTTATTTTTTTTTTATAAATGTTGATAAAAAAAATTTAGGTGGGACAAATTACTTGAAAATTTAATTGAAGGGTCCACATAATTTGTTCTAACTCTCATTCAAAAATTATAAAAATACATTGGCACAATTTTTTTTATTAGCATTTGAAGTTCAAATATTGACAAAAATTCGTCAAAATCATGAATATTTTTCACTATTTGGTAGTTAAAAATTTATAAATATTTTTCTATCAAAAGCTAAGAATTGAAAATTTAATACTATGCTGTCCATAAGTTAAGCTTAGAATAATTATAAAAAAGTTTGAGGATTGTTCAATTTAAAAAATTTTACGTGTGTTTAAAGTTTTAATTTTAATTTGAAATCAAAAATACACGTGTAAAATAACTTTTAACTAATAAATAATTTTCGATTTTTGTTATTTTTAAAAAATTACTTGACTACTTCCTTTTACTTTATCTTGAAAAATTTTTACTTAAATGTTTGAATTTGTCAATCATCTCCGTTCAGAATCGTTTTTCGTATACAATGATACCTATCATTGCATTCAAATTTAACCTTCCCTAGTCTGAGGTCCATCCCGCCCCCTAATGTGCAGCAGAGCGATACTCACTTACCCGCTTTTTTATATTATTTTTTTTTCTAACTTAATTATTATCGTTTTTCTTCCAAAATTATTCTCATATATTTTTCAATACTAGGCCTTTGCCTCTAAAATTCACAATTATTTTTAATCAACACTATAGGTCTTATTTCTTGCCTAAAAATTCACAATTATTTTCCTCAATTATTTATTCAACACAATAGGGCTTATTTCTGCCTAATTAAAATTCTCAATTATTTTTTCAATTATTTATTCAACACAAAATAGGACTCTCTGCCTAATAAAAATTCACAATTATTTCTCAATATAACTCAATAAAAACTTAAGACTTCACTGTCTTTTATAAATTCACAAATATAAGGTCTAACCACTTTGCCTTCTAATAACTCAATATAACTCAATAATAGCCCACTGTGCAATATAATGTTCCAATTATATAAAAAATACGTTCCCAAAAAATATTGAAACGTTCCTATGGAACTTACGTAGAAGTTACAAAAACATCACAGAAACGCCTTATGCCGTGTTGCTTGTAACATTGAATAAAAAATTATGTAACTGTTATCTGATATATATTACGTGAATAGTGTTTTAGAAACATTACAGTAATGTTTTTCTAAAAACTATTCCTGGGACGTTTTTAGGTATTGTCAAATAATGGTTTTAAATAATATGTTCTCGTTATGTTTCCTTGTAACTTTAAATGTACATTCGGTTAGGATTTCTCTTCCTCCAGCCTCCCTATGAATTATGATATATATTCATAAATAAATATAATTTCACCCAAGAATATATACTATTGTCTATACTCTATTACAATAATAATTGCAAATACTTAATTCCCCTAATCTTTTAAGCACTTTTGTAAATATATTTTTGGTACCTGCTCCAGAATAAATCATCACTTAAAGACACCCATACTAACTATAAAATTAATATTTATATAAGATATATTAGCTAAGTACTTATAAAGCAATATTTATTGAAAAATCTTTGTTTATTGTAATCAGTTTAATAAAACAATATAAAAAATGATACATAAGTAGGTATTAGAGTTATAAATACTCAAATAGTATAAAAATTATACATTTTAGCATAAAATGTAGACATAATAACAAATTAAATTATAAATATTCTAAAATGAACTGTATAATAAACAAGTATACATTTTAATAATATATTTAATTTTGAACAATATAATAAAAAAACTGTAGTAAATTAAAAAAAAAAACAATAAAAATAAATAATACATAATAGGTATTATAGTTATAAATAATCAAACAAAATAGTATAAAAATTATACACTGTAGCATTTAATATATAAAATGTAATCATAAAAACAAATAAAATTATAAATATTCCAAAATTAACTGTATAATAAACAAGTATACATTTTAATAATATATTTAATTTTGAACAATATAACAAAAACTGTAGATAGTAAATTTAAAAAAAAAAACATAAAAATATACATACCTACCTAAATATAAAGTAATTTATTAAAATTGTGCATTGTGGCACAATGTAACAACAATTGATGAATTACCACACAATTGGACACAGAACATTTTATATTTAACATCTGAAATATTAATTAAGTAATAATTAGATAGATCATTTATATTTATTATATAAATGCCTACATCTATGGATGAAAATAGTTTTGCAATAAACTCTTTAAAATTTAAAAACTTTCTTACAAGTAAATGTATGTTCTGATTTAAATTTTTTTCAATAATTTTATGAACAACAACTAAAGAGTTATCCTTTAATAACAAATAATTATTTTTTTCTTTAGATATATCTATAGTTAATCTGGTATAATTACAAATTATTTTTTCAAAGAGTTTATCATTTATACAATAAAATGGGGAATTTATATTATGCTCTGTTTCATTGAACGTGGTGTACATTTTAGGAGTCTCATATTGCTGGGATAACTAACTTTTGTTTTTCTATTAATCTGTTGTGAGTTTCTTGAAGAGGATATTTAGTTGATTTTAAACTATTTTTTATTTTTTGCAAATAATTTTCATACCGAAAACAACTAAACTATCCAACGGCCCATGAGTTTTTACAAACTTAGGAAGATGGATTAAACTGTGTACATTAGGTATATGATATATAATGTTCACCATACAACATAGGATATTCCTTAACAAATTTTTTTAATAGAAATTCTGTATTATCATTTAATGTATAACAAGTTTCGGTGCATAATAAAATCCTAATGGCAAAAACTAGTAATAAATAATGATGATATTGGGCTTTTTTAAGTTTGCCTTTCAAAACAATAGGACCAGAATATAATAAAAAAAATCTTAATTCTGTAGCTTTCCAGAATTCAATATCACGTACGTCTCACCAGCCCACCCCATATGTAAAATTGCAGGTTTTTCATATACACCCTTTAGTACGCCATTTGTATGCATTTGTATGACCATTGTCTCCATTTGTATGACCTTGGTTTTCGAGTTATAAATAAAATTACGGGGGTGGGCTATATAAATATTACCAAATATATATTCATAATAATATTACTATATCTATATTTATTTATACATTTATAGAGAAAGTTTACCAAATTAATGTATAGGTAATAGGTATAGACGTATAGTATACTTATTGGTATACACTATACAGTATACTTATGGTGATCATTTTGCACTCAACTTATTTTATTAATTTAAACCCATTTTATTATTCAAATTTATATATAATATAGTTGGTTGTTTTTATATTAGAAGGAATTCAAACTATTTTAATGAAAATTCACTCTGAATTACTTTCCAATCGCATGATGAGTGAACGATTGTGGAATCAAATGAATAGCTTAAAAAATTAATTTGCCAATATTAAGCACCAGATGGTACCAGGCTTAAAATTTTCAAATAATTCCAACGACACAGAATTTTTAAAACAATTTCCTTTTCATACAGAATAAAGTGTTTTAGCTTGTGAACAATTATTACAAGCAGACAATAATATCAAAGAAAAATTTGTATGTTATTTTATACACTAAAACAATTCATTTTTATTTACAATTTTGAATTTATTCAAGACAATTTTTGTTTGATAGAAACATTTTCTTCACTCGGTTGGTGGTGTGGATGCTAAAAGCCATATTCGAAGAATTCTAAATAAACTATTTAGTAACAAATTTGCAGTAAATTGTTCATGGACTGGTAGAGCATTTGAAAAAAATATGTCTAAGTTTAAAATTCAAAATTTACAAATAATTGCAGTGATGAAATGTGTGTGATATATTTGATTTATATAAACTATATAATTTGGTTTTAAAATTAATAAATATGTTTGTAAGGTGTTATTAAAAATGATCACCAGCTATATTCAGAATCTAGCTTTGAAAATGATGTCCAATCATGGTTTAGAACTGCAAAAACAAGATTCAACAGAGAAAAGTAATCTTTTTTTGTGAGAGGGTATAAATTATTAGTTTATTAATTTTTAAAATAGGTTTATATATATAATAGCTTAACTGGGACTTTTATGTTTTGATAAAATGAATAATAAAGCATGTTTTGTGTTATGTATTAATAAGGAGATTAAATGATTCTTTGTTAAAAACTCTTAAGGGGATACTTAAGAATCATAGTTGAATATCTTATGTATTACTATTATTTTTTAATTTAGTATTTTTGTTTAATTAATTTTTTTACTATTATAGTTATTTTTTTCTTGTTATTAGAATATCCAAAACAATGTAAGAGAATTAAAAATATTGGATCTATCTCTAATCGTCAATTTAAGAGACGAATTAAAGCTCAAATAGAAGTAAGTAGCATTATATTATTCAATCTTAAGTCTTAATGTTTTGTTAACTAACAACAATTTGTTTGTAGGCCATATCCAATTCATCACAAAAATGTACAGTTATTAGTACAAATAGTACAATAACAATAACAAAAATGACTGCAACAACAACAACAACAACACCAG
Source organism: Schizaphis graminum (assembly GCA_020882235.1). NCBI lineage: Eukaryota > Metazoa > Arthropoda > Insecta > Hemiptera > Aphididae > Schizaphis > Schizaphis graminum. The sequence goes on from CM037036.1 coordinate 30,032,117, forward strand.
CCAACATTTTAGTAGTAAGTGATTCATCAATTGCTCAATGTTCTTCAACATTATTAAACAATTCTCTTGTACATTCAATTGTTGAAGATCAAACTTCTGAATCTATTAGTATTTCTGATAAATTAAGG